>JAUTXW010000301.1:0-580000 GCA_030620095.1 Kuschelorhynchus macadamiae
TTATTTTGCTATAGGCAGTCTCCAACAAAAGTTTTTCATGCTTTTTTGTTATTTCTGAAGGTTTGAAACCTGTGGTCCTATGTTTTCTGTTGTTATAAACATTTGTAATATTTTTAATCAAGTCAAACCATTTGTAGGACCCTTGAATGCTAAATTCTTTCCACATCATTCCTTTTAGTGTGCGATTAACTCTTTCATGATTGAAGCCTTTTTTTCACTATACACCACGTAATGTTTGACGTTATACTTTTTCATTAAGTTTTGGCATCCTCTTGCCCGTGAATTCTCCTCAGAATCACTGCACAGGTGAATCGGTGTTTGAGATTTGAACACATTTTCCAGCATTGTAGCGACTTCTTTTGACGTTTTCAATTTTAATGGAAATGTCCATACATATTTGGAGAAACAATTAATGACTACTAAGATGTATTTATAACCTTTATTTTCCTTTTCATATTCCCTCATGTCGACTAATCTGCTTGCATAAGATCCAAAAGGGACTTAATTATAACTTTTCGTCGTTGAAAATTAATTCTGGCTGGCTTATGTATTTCTTCAACAATATGACGTTTTACATCTGTAAGCCGTATCAGACATTTTCGAAATTATCTAATAATTTGAGCTTCTCGTAATTCCTCGATGATTGAAACGATTTCGTTGTTGTGACTCGAATTACCTGCAGCTTGAGACTGGTAAGCAACCTCAGTCTATCCACAAGTTCATTAGGGTCGTCCCAATGAACATAATCAACTGGTCGGTTTGTTACTGTCATAAGCATTCCTTCTCCTTGTTTAACATTTTCTTCCCTACCACTATCACTATCTGTCTCTGTTGCATCATAATTGGCTCAATAATTCTTGTAAATTTCTTATTTTTTATTTGTAGACACCATAGTTGAATCAAAATATTTTTCAACAGCTTTAGTATTAAATAATATATTTGTGAAATTTGAGCGTCGTCTTTAGTATAGATTTTAGGAATATTCTGATTGAAAAGTAAACCGTAAAGCCCTTTAGTACCGTTATATTTTTTCCCAGCTACTCAAAGATCAGGTCCGTCAAAATCAATCCTCTTGTTTCCAATGGAAAATCGTTCAATGTCTGGATCAAACTGAACTCTAAATTTTCCATCTGAATTCTCACTGTTTGGGTCTTTAATAAACTTTTTAATATACGTTAAAGGAAGTGGGTGATATTGTTCATAATAGTCGCTAAGTGATTTGTCTTTAATCGTTTTATCTAGTTGTTCCTCAAACTCTTTTTGTTTCCGAGCTTCGTCTTCTTGGATTCCCTCCATTTCCCAACACTCCAATCATTTTTTGTTTTAATTTATTTTTCGGCTGACCCATCGCTGAAAAGGATAATCTTCGCTTTGGACGCGGTGCAGTGGCTGTTAGTACCTTTGGTGTATAATCATATTTTGCTTCTGGTGTGGACTTTATTAGTTTGGGTAGTGATACCGCCGGTTCCGACACTGTGGATTGTGTGTTATAATCGTCAGAGTCAGATACATTATATTCAATTTGTTCTTGTTTTAAACGATTTCTACCTTCTTCGTTGTGAACAGGTATTGAACTTGCATTGCTTAAAGTCACAGTTTCTCTAGGAATTAATTTATTTTCAATATTCTGCAATCGTCTTGGGTTATGGGTTTGAAAAGATTTTCATGTGTCATTTGACCGTGCTTAAGAAGTTTGAGTTTGTTTTTAATTTCATTTCTTTTGGTTATAAGTTGTTTTTTCACAACTTTTCTCGCAGTTTGTTTCTCTGTTCCGATCCACGCAACCATAGCTCAACTCAATTTAAGTAGATTTTCAAGTAAACTAATAAAATGTCATTATGTTAGAGATATATATAGTTATCCAAACAATATCGATACAACCGCATCATTCATTTTATTGTCTTTGAAAATTGATAAGAACCAGTAAGGTTTTCCTGAGCAGAAGCCGCAAATTGACTTAAAATCTTCAAATGACATATCAGTACCCACGTGATCTGTGTAAACATGACGTAGGTTTAAATCGTCTTGTTTGAATAATATTAAAACATTGGCATTGTCTCTTATTAGGTGTTTTGGTATTTTAGCATAGGTTTGACACAGATAGAAAAATGCAGTCAATGTTATTATGACGTCCCATACTGAAATATTCCCTCATAACATCCTGTTTGTCACATGCCACATCGTCAAAAATGATTACAGAGTTAGATTTACTGTCAGAAGGATCGAGGATAGTGTCACCATTGTTAAAGGTATAGTAACCGATACCTTCGATTGGTGTCAACAGCTTTTCCAGAAACACACATACTTTGGTTGATAAAGAGATTTTGAGTAGAGATAGACGTTTTCGAATTTCAATCCATTTGGATGTTCCAGCAGACTAATAATAACATTTGTCTTTCCACAGATTGAAGGACCTTTGATAACTGCCCTTATTGTAGACGGTAGCAATTTACTGTGTTTGATACTTCCTCTCTTCAACTTCGTCGTGATTTTGAATGTTTAAGTTGTTTGTTTCACAACTTTCTTCATAATGTTAAAAAACAAATCTTGACATGAAAAAGAATAAAATATGAATAACAATAATAGACGACAACATAACAATTTATAGTTAGTATGTTTTGTTACGTCTTACAATCATGAGATATTATACAAATCAAAGTGAAACAAAAAAAACCGGAAATGGTCTGCTAAATACTGTAATAAATAAACTACCATTCGAGATGCACATACCTGATGATTCTGTGGACCGGGTACCAAGCTGCAGAAACGTTTAGCACGTGGTGATAAAGGAAGTAATCCCTTGGATGCAGCATGTAAGCAACATGATATTGTCTATTCAAATAACAAGGATTCAAGTAATCGTCATCAGGCTGATAAGATTCTTCTTCCAAGTGCTTTGAGCAGAAAAATCAGTTCATCATCAGAGGCTGGTTGGAGCAAAAACTTTAGCTGCATTAGGTGTATCAACAGCCATGCAAGCTAAACTAAAACTAGGTATGGGTATAAAAAGGAAAGAGAGTTCTAAAAATAATCAGTGTGTGAGAAAACTCGTAACGTTCTACGTAAAGGTTCAACTGTCATGGCACAAAGTGCAAAAAGTATGGAAAATTATTTAAAAAAGATTGAAGCCTTGCTTGAAGAAGTGAGTTGCAGAGAGTAAAGCTGAACAAAAGCAGCAGCAGCGAGTTGGAAAGAATTCTCCCCTTAGTCCCACAAAAAATAAAAAGAAAATCGTTAAAAATTTTGAAGAGGAATCAAGTGATAGTGAACACATTGACAATTATCATGAAAAGAAAATGAAAGAAAAAATGTTAAATCGTAACATCAAAACTGTTAAAAGTAGCCGACCCAGCAGCAGCATCAGCAATAAAAAAAAAACTTTTCGAAAATGAAATGAAAATGGATATCCAAACGTTTAACAAGCGTAAAGCAGATATTTCGTCTGATATTGACTATGATAACAATACAAAAAAACCGAAGTTAGAAATCAACGACCACCATTTAATTTCACAAAAATTGCAAAAACGTAAACGAGTGACTCTGAGGACAACAATATTGTTTTTGAACCGAAGAAAAGATTTAAAGGCTAGATACCGTATAAATATTTAAGATTTTTAGTTTTCAAATTAGTTAATACCGAACACTATTAAAGTAATAATGTCCTCAAAGAATAAGCAACGTAACCGAAAGAAAAGATCCTCCAAAGTGATGAAAAGACAACAAAAAATACAACATAAAAAGATGCAGAGAAGCAGAAGTCAAGGAAAGAAACGTATAAACTTTCCACAGTTAACTAAAAAAATTAAAGAATAATGTTTTAAAAAATCAACCTCGTACTATCCATGACGCTTTAAAGATTGCAGTTCAAACAGTTAAGGGTGAACGAAGGATCAAACACCATCCTCGAGAATAATTAGAATTCCCAAGACAGGAGTTGTGTTACCACTAATACCGATTTTTGCCGGTTTGAGTGCCTTGGGAGCATTAAGCGGTGGAGCTTCAGCCATAGCAAAAACTATCAATGATGCACAAGCAGCGAAACGTCAATTGGAAGAAAATAAACGACACAATAGAACTATGGAAGCAGTTGCACTTGGCAAGGGACTCTACTTGAAACCCTTTAAAACTGGATATGGACTTTTTTTCTCCCAACTTAGGTCCAAAACGTCAAATAAGCTAACATTACCAGCACACGCCCTAAACAACTTGGAACTTGATTTCTATGCAAAAAAATTGAAAATACCCTATTTTCGTGAAACTTTTATGAAAGATAAACTCCCCAAAAAAAATTATAGAAATGAATCGGCTATAGTTAATTTGGACAACTCCTACGGACCTGGCACTCATTGGACTGCATATCGAAAATATGGAAAAAATATTATTTACTTTGACAGTTTTGGTAATTTACACACCCACCCGTAAGCTTTTAAGATATTTTAATTCTAATGGTACTTGTAATATATTTTATAATCATTCTCAGTTTCAGTCCTACAATTCTTACAACTGTGACCATTTATGTTTGAATTTTTTATCTCATATGGAACAATGAATAAATAGATTAACATTATCTGGTTTGTTTCATTTATTTTAATAGATTTGTAGTGATCGTTTCTCTCTCTCTTTTAGTTATAATGTCATATACATTTACCTTATCGGGGAAAGAATCAACAATTTCTGCAAAGATTTACCCACCAATTATATTGAGTGAAAGTGACGAGTACGTTTTAGGTTTAATAAATTTCGAAAGTTACAATTCAATTCCAAATGTGGATAAATCAAACAATCTATTTCACTATGGTAAAAATAAAAAAATAGAACTACCTGAAGGCTCTTATGAAATACAGGATATCCATCAGAACTACTTGGTTAGGGCGTTAAATTTGGAAAAAGAAGGTGATCCAATTGTCTTGCCATTGCAAGCAAACCATAATACACTACAGTGTGAAATAAAATGCAATAGGTCAATAGACTTTTCAAAAGACAACTCAATTGGAAGTTTGTTGGGGTTCAAAAATAAAGTATTGGAAGCAGACAAATTGCATATATCCGAACACCCAGTAGATATATTTAAGGTCAACTCCATTGCTGTAGACTGTAATTTAGTTACAAATGCCACAATAACGGTAATCTAGTTCACATAGTTCACATGTTTTATACCGAGGTGGCGCCCGGTTTTAAGATTGTTGAAAAACCCTCAAACGTTATATATTTACCAATAAACACGCGCTATGTGGATGAAATATTGCTTAAAATAACCGATCAGGACGGAAAATTGGTCAATTTCCGAAAAGAACTGATAACAGTAGACTACATCTAAAGCAGGTATAAGAGCATGGTTTTTCTTTATGAAGATAATGCATTAGGGTTACCCATTAAGTACCATAAAAACAAGTCGTCCACTGGAATAATCAACAGTCCAAGACTACGTGCACATCAGTTAACATCTGAAAATAGAGCTTTTTTAATTTCCTTAGGATTTAAACTAAATAATAATAATAATAATAATAATAATAATAATAATAGAAAAAAAAGGAGATATTGGTGTAGTTTCAAGTTACTTCTTAGTGCAAATCTTCGACACTTTTTTTAATATTCAACTGGAATTGTGCCTGTAGTCAAAGAAATGAGTTCCAATATTCTAAAAGTAGGAGACAACGTAATAAGTGATGATTCAATAGTTAGTTACCAATATCATACACATCAACCGTACTCTGCTACGACTTTGAACAACAACGATGAAATTAGGATACCTATTCAAACCAAGATCTCTATACCTTACCTAGTCAAAGCTTTCTATACATTGAAGGCAAACTGACAAAAGAGGATGGTACATTTAGTGACAACGTAAAGTTTACCAACAATGGTCTTATGTACCTTTTCGAAGAGATCCGTTACGAATTGGGAGAGTATGCATAGATCGAGTAAGGAATCCTGAATAACCTCAACTATTAAAGGTTATGTATCGCTTACGCGAAGTGAAAGTTCTAATTTACAAAATGCAGGATGGAACACTGAAAACCATCCAAGTCTATTAGATGACAAAGGAAACTTTAGTGTATGCATTCCCTTAAAACTTATAATGGGCTATGCAGAAGACTTTAATAAAATTATCATGAATATTCGACAAGAATTAGTGCTTATTAGAAGCAACAATGATTTGAATGCAATATGTCAGTTGGCCGATAGAAAGGAAACTTATAAAATTGCACTTAGTAAGGTGTTGTGGAAAATACCACACGTCACCGTGAGTGATAGCCAGAAGTTACGTCTGTTAAGACAATTTGAAAGTAACAGAGATTTGAATATTGCTTTTAGAAGCTGGGAATTACATGAATACCCTCAGCTGCAACAGAGTAAAAATCACAGTTGGGCAGTCAAATCATCAAATCAGCTGGAGAAACCTCGTTTCATAATAATAGGGTTTCAAACCGATGTGAAAGGAAAAATTGCTAAAAACAGCAGTCATTTTAACCACTGTGGTTTAACAAACCTAAAGGTTTACCTAAAATTCAGAAGTATTTCCATACGATAACTTAAACGTGGACTATGACACCAACAAATTTGCCATTCTTTACGATATGTATGCACAGTTCCAAAGATTGTATTATTACAAACGTCACAGCGATCCATGTTATGAACCTGCAAGTTTTAAAGGTAAAGCTCCACTGGTAGTCGTCGATTATTCTCGACAAGGTGAAGACGTGCTGAAAGGAGGGGCCGTAGATGTTCGCATAGAGTTTGAAACAAGTAAAGCAGTGTCTGCCAATACTACAGCCTATTGTCTTATTCTACACGATAGACTAGTTAAATATAATCCTTTAACTAGCACAGTAAAAGTTCTTTAGTAGAAAAAAAAATGTACGTTTTGGATGTTCAAGGATTTCAATATGGAAACACTAGTTTTTTTTGTAAAGAAATTGCAATTCTGGATATTTCAAGTGGTAACTACAAGCACGCAATGGTTAAATTTCAATTTGATCTAAATCTATTTAAGTGCAAGATTGAAAACCACATGAATTGGTTAACTCGAAATCTACATGGTTTGGAATGGTTTAGTGATCGTTGTGGTGGTGTCGGAAGTATTATTATAAACTATGAAAACTTGACAGATTTTATCAAGAATTTTATCAATACATCTTATGGTGTTGACACTGTTGATGGAGCAAATGTCATAATCGCCGTAAAGGGAGGTCAAAAGAAAGAGTGGTTAAGCAAGCTGTTGGAAGAGAATTACCAGGTAATTGATTTAGAGGAAAACAACTGTCCTTCTTTGGAAAATTTAAAGAAAATGTTAAAATCTAATCACTGTAATAAACATGTAAATAACGACTTAAATTGTGCGTTAGAAAATGTATTTTTTATATACTACTACTGGAATTTGCTACACAGTAAAACCTTGTAAACAATTTTGTAAATAAAACTGTATATTAAATAAACCATTTTGTTTTTTCTCAAATAGTTAAAATGCTGAAAGTGGGAGTGATTAAATTTAATATAAATACCTGCAGCTCATTCAAAGTAAAAAAAAAATTAGTTCACATTTCGTTCGTGGACTGAGTGGTATTACAAGTTCTATTTATGGAGTCTATTTCAGCCAACTCTAGTTTTAAACAAAATTCTAAAAGAAAAACTAACAACGATGAAAAATGGTTGCTGACGTATGGACCGACTACGCTGTGTATTGAAAAAGCAAGAGCGTTAATTCCACCTGGTGTAAATAAGTTTATTTTATGTTTATATATAAATCGAGGATGGGTGAATAGTAGCATAAAATTCATACCTGTGACGTCTTCCATTGAAGAAACAAGAACTTTATTAGAAATTGTGTTTAAAAATTTCACATACAAATTACCAAGTGAGGAAAAAATGAAAAATCGACGGAATATTTATAAACACGCGGCACGGGAAGAAGCAGATGATGGAATGTTTTCTATTTGTATTGCCGAAGAACACGCCTACATATGTGTTGCTAAAGCTATGCATTCAACAGAAAATTATAAGGAAACCTTCTTTGACTTTCTGGAATTTCGTTACCGTAAAATAAGGAAGAATTACGAAATATGTGATTGTAACTATTTATTATTACATACATGTACATTATTTTTAACACTTGTTATTTTTCTAAGACATAGCATAGATAAAGAATCTGCATTTAATTCATGTTCAGTACGCCTTGATATATATTCAACACGACGCGATACTCTTGCTACACAATCTTCAATACTTTTCATTTGATTCATTTTTATGACATGTCATGTATTGTTGATTAAAAGTAATGCTGTTTTACATATATCGAAATCAAATTCCATTATTGTCTTTACAATTAATTCTTCGTAAGTTAAATATATATAGTTAGCTTTTAAAAATATACACTGTATAAGCATATTTTTCTTTTTTGTTTTTAAAGTAATATTTCGAATATCAAAAAATTTGAAAGGTTTGTAATTTACTTCTCTTCTTGTATTAGTATATATTATATCTCTGTAATCATTTTCTATGAGTTTCTCAATAAAAATATTTAACGCTAATAAACATACCTCTTCTTTCAAAGGATTGAGTTCGATATAAATGTCTATGTCAGAAAATCTGTCAGTCCGCCCTACCAAAAAACTAGGAAAGCCTCCTGCTACGAAAGATCTTAACGGTACAGATTTTAGAAATAACGTTATAATTTTTAATTCATCTCCCAGATTGTGTGAATATCGAATAGTTTCAATTAAAGGTTTAGAAGTCCAGAACTTTTTAGAGCTGAAATAATCGTAACACTCTACCAATGTTAAATCTTTCTAAAATTAGTAAAATAAATTGATATTAATAATAATAAAATATTTATTTTTATTTATATTACATAGCTTGATCCCGCTTGGCTTGGTCCCGCTTGGGTCAAATTCTTCTGCTGCTCCTCCTCCTCCTCCTCCTCCAAATCACTAAAGATGTCTTCAAATAACATTCTTTTTCCACCCGATTCCAGCATTTTATGTGTTTGTTGTTTTTGTTGTTCTTCTGTATTATCATCCAACAAATTAAATTTATACCTTTTAACAACCTTTTCTAAAATCTTGAAATCTTCATTGTTTTTAATTTTTGTTCTCATATAACGAACCGGTAAATTTCCAAACTTCCTTTTTAAGGTTATAGCCTTAGGACTGTATGTTAGTGATATAAAAATTTTATCACCTTTTTCCAGTATTTCTTTTACACCATACCTACAAATTTATAATAATAATAATAATAATTTTGTTAGTTTATACACAACAGTAGAATTACATCAACCCACTGCAAACACACACACACACACACACACACACACACACACACACACACACACACTTTTCCCTAGCGGATAACAATCGGGCAGTGAACTGGTCACTCCGTCAAGCCGATCAAACCATACAGTTCGCACGTAGCCAGACAAAGCACTTGCTACACGCGAGCACATTATGATTCAATATGTAACTTATATCTATTCACACACACACTTTTCCCTAGCGGATAACAATCGGGCAGTGAACTGGTCACTCCGTCAAGCCGATCAAACCATACAGTTCGCACGTAGCCAGACAAAGCACTTGCTACACGCGAGCACATTATGATTCAATATGTAACTTATATCTATTCACACACACACTTTTCCCTAGCGGATAACAATCGGGCAGTGAACTGGTCACTCCGTCAAGCCGATCAAACCATACAGTTCGCACGTAGCCAGACAAAGCACTTGCTACACGCGAGCATATTATGATTCAATATGTAACTTATAATCTAACACTGTATATCTATTAACAAAACCAAAAATAACTTACTGGAAAAGTTGTTTTATAACAACGGACGCATATTTTAGAGGAAAATTAATTTTGTCCTCGGTATACACTACTATGGTGGTTGGAGTGGATGCCATTTCTTATAGTTGTTACTGCTGTTGCTACGTCTTGTAGTAATGAAGAAGAACAAACGAAGACTGGTGATTTTGCATGTTCATTTTAATTGCTTATATATGAATATACAAAAAAAATCTATTAATATTTTGTAATTAAAGATTTCACGCTAGTTCCAACACATCATATATTTTGAATAACAACAACAACCAGATAAGCAAAATCAGCAAAACAAGTTCAAGTTCAAGTTAACAAACATGTGTTTATCATTAAAAAAAAACATTTATCAAACATGTGCAGCATTTTTTGTAATGAAAATTTTAGTTAAATAGATCATCGAATTAATGAAAATCTCAGACTAGTCAAGTAGCCAGCAGAAGCATACAGCACTTAGATACCAACAACAACAACAACAACAACAACAACAACAACAACAACAATGGATAAATATTCAACAGAAACTGTCAAAAAAACTGAATTGGTGAGTAGACTACTTAAAACGAAAGAAGAATACAGACACCATATTCATTTACTTAAAAAAACTATTTTTATTTTAAAAAAAGCTTTAAAAAATAAGGTTTATGTCAATAATTATAACAAAGTTGAAACTAATCTAAGTATTTTAAAAAACTATTTGCAAACGTTTAAAATGAAAAGTAAAAGTAACAAAGTTTTAGCCAAAAGGCAGTTAATATGGCAAGACATAGACTCTTGCTTTAATGGTAGAATTAAGTCCGGAATTATCACAAATTTAAAATTTAAAGAACCAAAAGAATTTTTACGACAAGCATTTAGGATTTTTTCTTTCAGAGTTAAAAAAGAGTTAAATCATTGTTTGTTAAAAGTAAACGTTGTGTTTTCGGGATTATTTATAAAACCTCAAAATCTGGAAACATCAGTAAAGCATTTTTCAACAAAAAATAATATTATTGACCATAATACAAATATTTTTCAATGGTTTCAAGAGAACGTTGTTGATAAAATTTTATGTAAATTAGAGGACTTTCAAGAAAAAGATAGTGGTTGGGCTTTGTGTGAAATTTGGTATCTAAAAGTTAATATAAATAAATATAATCCAATTACAGTAGGTTTCAGCACATATGTAGAAGTACCTAAATTTATTCAAAAAACTAAGAGTGTAATAAATATTAAAAATAATGATTAATATTGTTTTTTGTGGTCTGTGGTTTGCGCCTTGCTTCCACCACCTCAGTACAAAAATGTTTATCGTACATCGTCTTATCCTCATTTCAGTCAAGTTTTAAAATACAATGAAATTACCTTTCCTATGACTTTAAAAGATATCCCAAAATTTGAATCTCTAAACAGGTTAGCTATAAATGTATTTTGCATTGAAAAACAAACAATTTTACCATTAACTTTGACCAAAACAAATTTTCCCACAAAAATCAATTTACTAATTTTACCTTGTAATAACTCTAAGGAAATTAGCTATTCTGAAAACAATATTAACAGTAGTAGTCGTTTAAACCATTTTCATTTTGTCTGTATTAAAAATTTAAGTCGATTATTAAACAAACAAGTTGGAAATGTACAAAATAAAAAATGGTTTTGTGAGCGATGTTTTAATCATTTTAAAAGTGAATCAATTTTATTAAAACATTCAACTGAATGTCAACTTGTAAATAAGTCTAAAATAACTTTACCTACAGAAAATGATAAGACTTTAACCTTTAAAAATTATTCAAATAGATTGGAAGTTCCTTTTGTAATTTATGCAGACTTGGAAAGTTTGCTTATAAGTTATAATAATACAAATAAAACAAATAAAACCAAAAAGTATCAAAAACATGAACCTTTTAGTATTGCATTTTATTTAAAATGTTCTTTTGATGACTCTCTTTCTACATTTCAAATGCACACTGGAACAGACTGTCAGACATGGTTTGTAAGGAAACTTGAAAAAATTGCTTTAAAAATAAAGTCTATATATTCAAATACTATTACCATGAATAAATTAACCCAAGAAGAAAATAATACTTTTTATCGCTCAACGGTTTGTCACATTTGTTCGAAACCATTTTCAGAGTCTGATTTCAAAGTTAAAGATCACTGCCACTTAACTGGAAATTATAGGGGACCTGCACACAATTCTTGTAATTTAAACTTTAAAAATAAACCCTTTATCCCTGTAATATTTCACAATCTCTCTGGCTACGACAGTCATTTCATAATAAAAACCCTTTGTACTGATATAAAAGGAAAAATAAGTATACTTCCTATCAATAAAGAGAAATATATTTCATTTACAAAATATATTGAAAATTCCAACATTCAATTTCGATTTTTAGACTCTTTCAAATTTATGGCTAGTAGTTTAAATAAATTAGCTTCATATCTAAATGATGATCAGAAAACAGTTACAAAACGATTTTATAAAAATGAATCACAATTTAAGTTAGTTACACGAAAAGGGGTTTTTCCATATGAATATGTTGACTGTTGGGAAAAGTTGCAATCAAAATGTTTGCCACCGATTGAAAAATTTTTTAACAAAATTCATAATTCCTCCATTTCACCAGAGGAATATCAACATGCATGCCAAGTGTGGGACACCTTTAATATTCAGACTCTTCAACAATACGCTGAACTCTATTTAAAAACTGATGTCTTACTTCTCGTCGATGTTTTTGAGAATTTTCGGAAAATTTGTTTAAATACTTACCAGTTAGATAGTTTACATTATTTTACGGCTCCTGGTTTGGCATTTGACAGCATGTTAAAAATAACTAAAGTAAAGCTTGATTTATTAACTGACATTGATATGATTATGTTTATTGAAAAAGGAATTAGAGGTGGTATTTCTCAGTGTTCTAATAGATATGGTAAGGCTAATAATAACTATTTGGGCAGTGATTATAAACCTCACGAACCAACTACTTATCTTATGTATTTTGACGTAAACAACTGATATGGAGCTGCCATGAGTTATCCTCTACCCACTGGAGATTTTCAATGGATTGAGGATATTTATCATGAGTTAAATATTTTAGAAATACCCACTGATTCTGATTATGGTTACATTTTTGAATTAGATCTTCAATATCCCAAAAATTTATTTGACCTACATAAAGATTTACCACTTTGTCCTGAGCATTTAGTCCCTCCCACTTCTGCGACTCTTATTCCCAAATTATTAAATACACTTTATGACAAAAAAAAATATGTTATTCATTATATAGCTTTACAACAAGCTATTCAGCTGGGTCTTAAAGTTGGAAATATTTATAGATGTTTAAAATTTAAACAATCTCCATGGTTAAAAACCTATATTGATTTAAATACTGAACTACGTAAACCTAGCAAAAATGATTTTGAGAAGAACTTTTTTAAACTCATGAATAATGCACCTTACGGTAAAACCATTGAAAATGTAAGAAAATACCGAGACGTAAAAGTGGTTAATAAATGGTCAGGACGTTTTGGCGCAAATTATTATATCTCTCAACCTAATTTTCATAGTTGTGAAATATTTGATAAAGACATGATTCTTATTGAAATGAATAGATTAAATATTAAATTTAATAAACCCATTTATATTGGAATGTCAATTTTGGATATTTCGAAAACAATTTTATTCAATTTTCATTACAATTATATTAAACCAAAATTTCAATCCAACTCAAAATTATTATACACTGATACAGATAGTTTAATATATCAATTTTCAGATGTTGATATTTATGCTCACATTAAAGAAGACATACACTTATTTGATACATCTGACTATCCTAAAAATAATGTATATGATATTCCACTTAAAAATAAAAAGATTTACGGACTAATGAAAGACGAAAATAATGGAAATATTATGACTGAATTTATTGGTTTACGTTCTAAAATGTATTGCTTTAAATTGCTTAAAAACAATGATACTGATAAAAACATCGCTGACAAAAGCATAAACGCGAATCAGTTTAAAAATATGGTTTCAAATATAGGAATTGTCAAAAAAGCTAAGGGAGTTCAATCTTCAGCTTTAAAAGGCATATCATTTGATGATTATTACGAATGTTTATTTAACAATATTATTATTGATGTCCCTCAAAATTATATTAGGTCTGAAAAACACAACGTTTATACAATGAAACAAGTTAAAACTGCACTAAGTCCATTCGATGATAAGCGAATTGTAAATTATAGTTACACAGACACATTACCTTGGGGATTTCATGATTAGCTTAATATCTTAATTGTAAACTGGTATTCTTGTTCTTCTCTTGTCACAAGTAGTCTACAGCTGACTGCGGTCCTCTTGTTCATTAGTCTCAATCAAAAATGGTAATATAATAATAATAATAATAACAGTGATAAAAATTATCTATTAATTTTTTCTTTTTAGACTGGTGATAAGAAGGATATTTGGTACTCTGCCATAGATAATCCTAAACGATTTTACTCCAACATTCAATCACACAAAAAAATTAAACCCATTACGCTATGTACTCATGTACATGGTTCCAGATTTTGCTTCAGCTGCCAACGTTTTTTTTGCTTCTGTGAGTCATCAATTAAAAAACACAGTCTACCATCTACATTAAACACCGAACCAATTGATCTGTACTGTAGGGAGTCCATGTCAGATTCTTAGACTTTTCATTTTAGATATCTGGTGGTGGTTGTAGTAGTAGCAGTAGTTGCCCTCCTGTACCATCTGCAAAGCAACTATTTGACATTAAATCTGCAATAGTGACGGATTCCACCACTGATTGTTTTCGACTCTATCAAGCACAACCACGCACACCATGGGAGTGGGAAGAAATGAACTGGAGATTTCACAGCGCTGAAATAGAGGATGCTACTACCAGAAAATATTGGAACAGAATTAAACCTAATGTAACCCCTAACCCAAACAAAAAGTTGAAAAAAAAAAACAAATAAAAAATATTAAATACATACAGTTGGTCGTTTGTTTATTAATAATAATAATAATAATACATGAATTTTATAGTTATAGCTAAATAAAATTTTTATGAAAAATCGAGAGTTTTCTTTCGACGGTCCGACGAGGCTAGGCTAGGCTCATGAAATTATACCAGAGGTGCGGCGTGAAGCCCTACAAACATTCCATTTTTTTTTTACCACATGTGTTGTACCGTATAACTGCGTATTATTACTATTATTGCTCGTTTAAAAGATAAACAAGATCATCTAAATTGTTTACTTATTACGACGTACTGCATGGCGGTAGTAGTCTAGAAGTTAAAAATTTGACAAAAAACAAATCTCGGTGTCGACGGTTCGAATCCAGGCGGGCGCGTGGGCTTTTTTTTTTCTAAGAAACAAATTAGTAATAATTATAGGGGTGCATGTGTGTGAGTGCCAAAAAGACACTTCACATATAAAAGTCTTTTTTTGCATCTACCTATTTACATCCTTATAAAAACACCCTAAAACCATCCCATAAAAAAAACTCCCCTAGGGGTCTCAAGGCCTTTTTGAACCCGTACACTAATAAGGCCCTTCTGGTCAACAGCCTCTGGTCATTGTCGACCACTTCTTCTTCGGCCATTTTCAGGAATTTTTCAGGATTGTGTCACTTCGTCGCCGAAGAAGTTGGACACACCCAATCTTTGGACAGACAGGCCATCCTCGGTCACAGTACCCCGCCTTGTATACTACTCATCGGAGGCGGAAGCAGTTTTGCATCGATTGAATCGAATCGAAATTAGCTTTAAGATATAGGTACATAACTAGTTTTTTAAGAATAAAAAAAAATATATTTAAAATTTTATAAATTCATATTATTTCCCCTAAGTATTAAAAAACGCTCCAAAGCTATAGATAATTAACGTCATAAAAATCTTAAAAAACAACCGTTTTGGGCGTGGCACCCCGAAAAATTTTCGCCTGCGTCGCTGTGCACCTAGCTACTCTGCGCTTCACCCATTCTTAAATACGCGAGTCGCCACTGAGACGAGAGGGAATAAAACAACACATACTAAACAAGTTCAACTTCTATGTGCAAAAGCTGCCGTTTGTTCCTATATTATATGTAATTATATAAACAAATAAAATTTAAATAAAACATATTTTTTATTAAAAATGTCAACTATTTCGTCCAGATTTACATTGTTGTCTTTTTTGATATAGATTAATGATATATTAGTAAATGTGTCTTGGACCAGTTCAATCTCAACTAATTTAAAACCTTTCTCATAACGGATAAAGATCTTCAGCATGTAACTGAAGATACCGGTAATATTATCACTAGAAATATTACAACTGCATAAAAATTTCTGAAAATTTGTAAAAACTTTTTTGGCAACCAATTTTTTAATAAAAGCATGAGTGCTTATCAACTGAAAAAATAACGAACGAGCGTCCATAGGGCAGGGTATTTTTCTGGTGATATGCACGAATGCTTTTATTCATTAAATTTTGTTACACGATCGATATATTGGTAAAGAATATCGCAAGTGGAAATTAAATTTTAAACTAATTTGGATTATTTTATGTAGGCCATAATATAGCACATTTAAGAAAATAATTTGACAGCTAAATTATTAGTCAATTTTTTTAAATTAGCAGAAGGCATATTCTCGCTGAAATAATTTAAAAAGATTAGAAAATGTGGACTGAGGTTTTTGTGTGTATTATTCCAGAGAAAGTTTCGTTTTATCTGAGGTATTATATAAATACAAAAAATAATAAAATTTTGCTATTTCCGTTTTTCTTAATTTTATATTTGTTTTACAAAAACGAACACAGAAATCCGCAAACACTTTTAAACATCAACTGAAAATGCACTGAAATCATATGGCCAAAGGTCAATGACAGCCTACCTTAATCACGCGATGACGTAGCAGAGCCAAGCGGGAATGCGCGATATCTTACGTTCGGTTTATTATATCATGGGCGCCATTTTTAGTACAAGCCACCGTTTAACTACGATTATCCGTTTCAGTTCATATCAGTGGTATCTACCTTAATAATATTCAAATGTTATTTTTAGGTGTCTGGAAAAAATGACTTAGCTAACCTTTTTGACGAAGACAATGACGATATTTCAAAGACTGAAGTAACTTCAATGTTTAACTTATTGTCGACCTTGGGTTTTACATTGTCTGTAGAGGCTGAGGAATATGACGATGAAGGAGAATTAGTAGAAAAAGCTTATGTGACTCATAACTTAGTTGTAAGTTATTTTTGATTTTCTGTAGATATCGAAATACTTTACGATTCTAATTTAAAAATGTATTGGATATAGGTTAAATTTACATTGCTTATTTTTTTATAAAGGAATACTGTATAATCTCACTTCTTCACTAACAACGAAAGATAAATTTGTTTATAGAAATGTATAAAGGTGACTAGTGTAAAAGCCTGTTCTTAAACAGTTTGGAGGGAGGGGAATACTTTTTTCCTCTCCTGGCCCTTCTATTTAATTAATCAATTAAAATTAATTTTTTAAACTTGAGTGAAATTTCCAGGGACCATTTCACCCCGTATATGCACGTATATCATATCCATGCAATATTAAAAGATCATAGAATACGCTTTAGAAAGCGGCTGCAGTCTCATCTCACCTCCAAAAGTTAGGATGTCTAACGCAACTTCCTCTATCCACTTCCCACGTTGACCTCCTATCCATGTGAAAAAATTGAGTAAACACAAAACTAATGATTTTGCTTTTTTAAAACATTCTTAAGGTTAACCTAGGTATGCTTGTATTTTTCCCTTACTATTCGATCAAAAATGGACCGACTTACTCGATCTGTCAAAAACTAATTCATTATACTCAAAATGCCATTTTCTATCGAAATAAGCAAAAGTATATAGGGTGCCCCATTTAAAAATCGAATATTGCGGCTATTTTCAGACAAACCGGAAGTGGCACCAAATGTTCCAGAATGGCTGGTATAAAGGTATTACTTAGTCATGACCATTTATCGTGTGTCGAACTACAACTAAAACGTACTTTCTGAAAGCACTCATTTTATTCAAAACACAACTTAGAGGTAGTACAGGTAAAGACTGATTATACCTAACACTCGTAACTGTCTACTTGTTTACACTTTAAAATCTCAAAATAAACTGAATCAAAATGTTGGCTTATATAGCTTTTAGAAAAGGATGGAATTATCTAGAATAATCTAAATACTACAGGGTGAAAAGAACTATGCCTAACAGAACATTATTATAGTCGTTATATGGATAATAATTAAAGTAAGTCTACTTCATTCAAATAACAAATAATAAATAAATTCACCTAAAACTTAACAAACCTATAACTAGAGCTAAATTCGCGATATTATATATATATATATATATATATATATATATATATATATATATATATATATATATATATATATATATATATATATATATATATATATATATATATATATATATATATATATATATATATATATATATATATATATATATATATATATATATATATATATATATATATATATATATATATATATCGGGTGACCACGAAATTACTAACAAGGCTGTAACTTTTTTAAGAAAAGTACTATTAACATGGAATTTTACAGTGATATATGGTTACTTATGAGGAAGATTTCCGCTTTATAAAGAATCGACTGCTGTTTCCGGTTTAACCGGAAATGCCATCAATTTTAATATTTTAAATAGTACACCTTGTATATTGATTTTGAATTCTACACTAAATTCTAAACATAAAACATGTATCATACCCTATGGCAATTCCTGGTAGTTTTCGAGAAAATGGCGAATGAAACTTTAAAAATTTCAATGAATAATTCCGTTTTTTGGAAAAACAAATAAAGATAGTTCTAATTTAATACTGTAAATAGTGATTGTTATGCAACTCATTGCATCTAATGTGACAATTATGATACTTCCGGTTTGCCCGGAAACGTAGTGAAAAATCACTTTCAAACGATATTTTCTCGTTTTATTTTAATGGGACAGCCTATAAACCTACTCGACATCTAAATCTTCAAACAAATTTAAATATATATATATATAGTTTTGAATTCTACACTAAATTCTAAACATAAAACATGTATCATACCCTATGTCAATTCCTGATAGTTTTCGAGAAAACGGCGAATGAAACTTTAAAAATTTCAGTGAATAATTCCGTTTTTAGAAAAACAAATGAAGATAGTTCTAATTTAATACTGTAAATAGTGATTGGTATGCAACTCATTCCATCTAATGTGTCAATTAGGATACTTCCGGTTTGCCCGGAAACGCAGTGAAAAATCTCTTTCAAACGATATTTTCTCGTTTTATTTTAATTGGACGGCCTATAAACCTACTAAACATCTAGATCTTCAAACAATTTTAAATACTTTTGTGTATCATACCCTATAGCTATATCAAGTACTTTTCGAGATATTGATAATTGAACTGTACAATTACCTTTTTAATGCTTAGGCTGATAAATGACAAATATTAAATTTATGATCCAAGGTGGCTGTGAAATATAGAAACACCACAGCTGCCATTCTTTTATTCACCTTCAATATTTGTCACTTATCAGCCTAAGCGTTAAAAATGTAATTGCACAGTGTAATTGGAAATATCTCGAAACGTACTTGATATAGGTGTAGGGTATTATACACAAAAATATTTAAAATTGTTTGAAGATTTAGATATTGAGTAGGTTTATAGGTCGCCCCATTAAATGTCAAATGCTCGATGTTGCTTATTTTCGACCATTGGAGATATAATGGTGAAAGGTCCTTTTTAAATAGAAAAATAATAGAGGCTCTTTTAAGACAAATTTTGTTAGAAATGGAACCGAACAACGCAACAAATCTCAAATCTGGATTTCGCTCCAGCGAGCATATATATATATATATATATATATATATATATATATATATATATATATATATATATATATATATATATATATATATATATATATATATATATATATATATATATATATATATATATATATATATATATATATATATATATATATATATATATGTATATATATTTCTTTGTCATGTGAGATGATTTGTAATTATCTTTATTACCCCTCTATTTGTTTTAGTATGAATACGCTGATGAGTTACATTTAGTAAACAAGACTATTGAAGTTGACTCAATTGACGATGTTGAAAATCAAATTGAAGAATTAAAAAAGAATCATCCTCTATTGTCTATACATAGATTTAATGAGCAACGCGAGTTTGTGAGTGAAGGTTCACATATTGTTCCTGAATATATCGTAAGTACCAGTTCATTAATAAATTATTAGTATTATTATAATAAAATACAAAAATTTATATTAGATCAGTAATTTCCGTCTCTACCTATTTTTGTATGTTCCTAATATATAATTTAGTTTTACTGATTACTGATTCCTTGTTTTTATCCATTGCAATAACAAAGCAACTTTAATGAGCCATTAAATTACTCTGTTTCTTACCCCGTCACATTTCCGGATACGTAGGTACAAAATTAGAATAGGATACTCAGGTTATATAACGTACTTTAAGTCATAAAAAACATAATATAGAGTAAATAACGATACAAATATATATTTATGATATAAATAAAAGACAAGAGGGTATTCTATACTTATTATTTAGATTACGCATCTTTAAAGTATATTTAAAAAAGCTATAACGTATTTAGGAGAAGAATTGTTTTAGCTCTATCTTAGAAATATTTTAATGCTTTTTTCCAGGCTATTGAAAATTAAAATGCAAAATGTTTTAATGAGAAAAAAAGACGACTGCTATTAATAAGTCGGATGCCACTGCTGACTCTCAACTGTAGCCGTGTTTTGAATTGTGCTTCGCGGAAATTTCTCTTTAGGGAAGACGCAAACTTGGGATCCATTTAGGGGGTCTTACAATTCGATATATAATCGGTCTTTGTGTAAAAGAACTTTTTTAAAGTTTTGCTTACAGAAAGAAACTATAAAAGCTTACTTAAAAGAAAAACTAAGTACATTTACAACATAAACTATCAAAAAACAGTGGCCACCTGACAGAGTAGCAATGGTATGAAAACACTTCCTAGTCTCTTATTTCTACCCTTTCAACTTTTCTTGACTTATTCACACTCACAGAGAGATTGTCTTCTCAAGTATGTAATACTTGTATTGCAGAGCTAAAATTCATTAGATAACCCTGGATTTTAAAAAAGGAACTCTGGCAGATATATACATTACAACTATATCCGCCATATTTCCGTGTGCATTGAGTGAATGTTTGGATTCGTGAGAGTTTGGAATGAAAGATGAAATGGAATCGCCAGATGCATATGATATTATGCCAGTATGTTGATTCACGACAGAAAACTTCAAGGCGTTTTAGCAGATGCTCGAAATGGCGATTATATAACAAACATAGAAAAATACTCCAATTCTCGGTCTCAGTAAATTATAATTATTAATATGACACGTGTGTTGCCCTTTCGAGCATCATCAGACAAATAGTCCCATAGTACGCATATTAAATCGTGTAGGTATTAAATGGCGGACTAGCGCGTTTTTTTTGTAGTTAATTTGACCTTTTTTTGGTTTAAAATTGGGTTACGCATTTTACATAATGTAATACTAATGCAAATCCTAGGTCTTTATTATTTTATTTTTAAGAGTTTAGGAGTTTTTTTTAAGTTAGATCTTTTATTAAAAAAATCTAATTGTAAGATTCTTAGCCAAGTTTCTATGTCTGTTAGCAAAAGTGACCTTCCTATTTAAAAGTCAAAGTTTTAGTTATTTATTAAAATGGCCTTATATATTTCTTATTTTATCATATTGCTGAATAAAAATATTATAGGGTTGGCACATTGACATAAACCCTACATTTTTATCAATCCGAAGCTGTGATTGAATCTATAAGAATACGACTCTCATGACAGATGTTTTGTTAATTTTCTCGGTTGTCTTTAAAGAGGAAGGTATTAAGATATTTATAATCAGAAGAATAAACCTTAAAAAAAATCTAAATTAGCTACGCCATGAACTTTAATATTTAAATAGGAATATCTTTTTCAATAACACACATAGAACTAAATACATTTTGAATTCCTTTGTTAGGGGGCACAAATCATTTCTTGTGTTAGTAAGAGTTATGGAAGGAAGGTAACGCGTCCGTCCGGGAAGATTGACTTAAAAAATATCGTATTACGTATTGTAATTTCTGATTTTACTAACCATTTTAAGTCTCCTAGTAACTACGTTTTGCTCAGTGGCGTAGCCAAAGTGGGAAGAGGGATGTCGACTGTCCCCCCTCCACCGACATTTCGTCGTTTGACGCCCCCTCGTGACAAAAAACTTTATTCCTAAATAGTCGAGTGATGGAAGGTATTCGTCAGTCATTAGCGACCTATTCGCAAAAAAAATATGCCAAATAGGAGAGGTATTTGCTGTACTCCAGAAATTATGCTAGGCGCAGCTGTTATTTGTTTGCTGTCATTAAAACATGTTTTTAGTACAGTTTTACTTCTTTCTGGTGATCCTAATTAGGCGCGAGATTTTTTTTAGTAGCCTCTAGTTTGTCCTAAGGCGTTATTTGTTTGCTGTCCTAAATTATTTTGGTATTCTGGTGCTCCTATTATATTTGCACCCTCAGCTCTAAAAGCTGGCTATGTATTATTGATTATACAGGGTACAAAAGCCGGGATTAAAATTCATATTGGCCGAGGGATCGTGTAACTTTAGCTACTGAAAAGAAGGAATTAGTCAAAATCAACCCGAGTCACTATTGTTTAAGCTAATTTGATACAAATAGTATAAAAGTAAGGCATTTTTCGTGATTGGCAGTGGCGGATAAAGCACTTGAGAGGCCACAGGCATACTCTTGGCTTGGAGGCCGCTGCTATGAGGGATGATAATCATAAATATTAATCTGCTTTATTATGACAAACTATACCCATTTAAAAATATACCAGCAATCGAGAAATCTTTAAAAAATGGCATTTGAAAAAATATCAAAATAAGTCATAGCAGTTTTATTTGATGTTCAGTTGTATTCATTATTCTCGGATTCCTCGATAAGAAATTTAATGAAAGGCTATTTTGGTTTTCTAAGTCAAGATAGCCATGGCGAGGAAAACAGGTTTGTCTAGTCCTCGTTGGATTACCCTGTACAGCGCCAGCGTAGACGTTTTAAATTGTTCACATATTAATATGCTATAATTTTCTTATTTTTAAAGTATCAAAACGATCAATATCAAATATATATAACTTTGCTTTTTTTATAAAACACCCTGTAAGTTTCACTTTCAATAGGTCTTTTTATACCTTTAGCTTTATTTGAGACATAGCGGGCAACCCTATCATATTACTGAAATTAACTAAGATCTAATAAATAAAATCAAAGGTACCGTGTAGATTTCTTCGTAGATTTTAATTTACAATTTTATCAAATATAATAGTTAGTATAAATTATTTAAATATCTTATCTCATCAAGTCACCGGCCACATATATCTCGAACAACAGCGAAATGAGAACGTTGGTATCTTTTTCTTGATCAAAGATATTTTAACAGGTGGTTTATTTAAATAAAACGTTTGGTTTTTTAAAAACAACTTCAACATCTATTAACAAAAATAAAAAGTTGTGAATTACTAGACAAAAATAATACTTAAAATTAATAATAAAAAAAAATGTTTAAATCTAAATTAAAATCTAGAAAATGCCGGAATTTATTGAAAATCCTCAACCTTAGAACAAAAGGAAAGAAAATAAAAATCTTTAAATAAACCATAATTTTAACTTCTGAAAATATGTAAAAATTATTCCCCAAAGAAATACTAGAACTTTGACAACCCACTGTATATGTAAACCCCATAAATCACCACAAAAGAATTTAAAATCAACCCTTTGACACAGACTAACTCTTGTTTTAGAAATCAGAAAAAAGGTAGACACCTAACTTGATAAGAAATGCCCTCCTTAGAAGCCTCTTATTGGTTGGAACGCGAAGTGTCGTCATATACGCACCTTGCTCTTTAATTAATAAATATTTCATAGGTGTCGCCTAGAGTTCTACTTTATGTGAGAACAAAATTGTATTAAATTGAAATATATTTACATTTCAGTCTAAATACGATAAAAGTAACTTCTATATAAATGACTAAAACTTAAACTAACTTATCAGCATTCTGGATCAAAAAGACCATGGCGAAAAACAGAAAGGCAAAAAAAACCCTTTCAGCCAATTTTTACTAAAGGGAAGCAATGTCTTTCCAAAAAAACATCGTCTTGATGAAACGCTTCTATTATAAAATATTCTATTGTATTCTTAACATAGTAGATTGACAATTTATTATAATTGAATCGAACCAAATGAAATGTTTCAATTATTAATAGTATATATATATATATATATATATATATATATATATATATATATATATATATATATATATGTCTACACAATCTGAAAGATAGCGTTTGCGATAAGTGTTATTTATTATTTTGTTTAGCTTTTAAAAACTTTGAAAATTAATAATTATTTTAAAAATACATAGCTTTTTTTATCTAAAAGAGAAACATAAAACTAGGTTATTTTTAACTTTCGGCCACTAATGCATATAAACTTCTTTGTTCAGCAGAAGATTTGCAATCGAAAGAGTAAAAAATAAACAGGGTGTCCCATTAAAAAAATACTATTTTTTAAATTTAATCATTTTAATCACAATAAAAAATACCACTATTTTGCTAATTTAACGGACTTTGTAGCTCCCATGATAAACAAGTTATCAATAATGTGCACTTAATTTGGTACACTATGTATATATATATATATATATATATATATATATATATATATATATATATATATATATATATATATATATATAATATATACGTCTTTTTATTTAGAGAAATAAACAACTATACAAATATATCAGACACAAGGCGCTATTTAGCCTGATAGGCCGAAAGACCTGGCTACTCTTACATATAATCTTGGTCTGATATTGGTTAGGTAGATAGTAAATCTATAATATAGTAAATACAAAACACATACTAAATATAACTATAACAATCATACACTTAATAACTAACTTAATAAAAATAATAAAACAAAACTCTGTATATCTAAAATGAACAATGCGACAGGGGAACGGAGGAAGAAGGGAAGAAAGGGAATAGAATACAAGAGGTCTCAGGACTAAATGTGTAGATTTTTTTCAATCTGTGAGCTCAGTTGACTGCGACTGTATCTGTATTACCGAAACTTGGTTGAAGAGTCATATTTCTTCATCGGAATTATTTCCCCCACAATATAACGTCTTTCGACTTGACAGGGACTATGTGACAAGTGGTAAAAGTGATGGCGGTGGTGTGTTGACCGCGATCCACATAAACTTTTCGGCTGAGCCTATTTCGAAGTGGTGCAATGTGAACTGCATAGTTGAGGATTTATGGGTATCTGTCGCGCTGAGGGGAGGTAAGAAATTATATATCTGTACCGTTTACATTCCTCCTCATGCCACTCTGAATAACTATATAGCTTTCTTATCTAAACTGGAGGATATATTGTCCATATAACCATTTTCTTGTGATAGGTGATCTTAACTTACCAAATCTAAACTGGTTAAAATACAGTGACAATAATGATTTGCGTCCCCGTGACGCGACAGATGCTTGTAGTCAATACTTCTGTGATATATTTTTCCTAAATAATCTAAAACAATACAACCATGTTTTAAATCACAATAATAAAGTTCTGGACCTTGTTATATCAAACTCTTTGTTTATGAATGTTGAGAAGTGTTGTACTCCTCTGGTAGTTGAGGATGGTCACCATCCGTCTTTGGATATTATAATTAAGTTAGACTGTGTTAAGAACTTGCACTGTAATTCGTATACCAAAATCAGGTTTTGTGATGCGGATTTTTCTAGCTTAAATAACAAAATCAACCAATACAATTGGGTTGATATTTTCAAATCTAAAGATCCCAATGATGATTTAACCACTTTCTACAATATTTTAAACAACCTAGTAGATAAATATATACCAAAGGTTAAAATCTCAAAATCCAAACACCCACTCTGGTTTTCCAGACCCACAATAGCTCTTGTTAAATTAAAAAATACTGCTCATAGAAAATGGAAGGTTTATGGTGGCCGCAATAATTACAGTTATTTTTCAGATTTAAGAAAAAGAGTAAAGGCTAGTATAAAAAATGACTATAAAAATTACATAACAACGACGGAGAATAATATTAATAAAAACACAAGTTTCTTCTGGTCTTTCGTAAATAACAGAAAAAATAATAAATCTCTACCCACTAAAATGTATCTAAATGATTTAAATGCGACTAATAATAAGGATATTTGTGAACTTTTTTCGAAATATTTTGGAGATGTATTTGAGCCCGCTCATACACCTTCCCTTGTAAACTCTAAGGCTTCTCAGCATACTTTCACCTTAAATCATATAACGGAAGATACGATTAAAGAATGTCTAA
This sequence comes from Kuschelorhynchus macadamiae, assembly GCA_030620095.1. NCBI lineage: Eukaryota > Metazoa > Arthropoda > Insecta > Coleoptera > Curculionidae > Kuschelorhynchus > Kuschelorhynchus macadamiae. The sequence continues at coordinate 26,296 of JAUTXW010000301.1, forward strand.
AGAATCTTAATCCAAACTAAGGGCCAGGTCCTTATGGATTACCCACAATTTTTTTGAAATCCTGTCCAAGTTTATCTCGGCCTCTTCACGTCATATTTAATAAATGTATCTCATATGGGGTATTCCCCAAAAAATGGAAAATCGCCCAAGTTGTGCCTATCTTTAAATCTGGGGACAGAATGAACATCGCTAATTACCGCCCCATATCACTACTGAATCATTTTTCAAAAGTTTTTGAGTCAGTAATTTTAAAACAACTTTTTTTTGAGGTTAAGTGTGTCTTGGACTGTAACCAGCATGGTTTCTATAAAAAACGTTCTGTTCTAACAAACTTGGTACCGTTCACTCAAAGTGTTTGCGAAAGTATGGAGAAGGGTTTGGATACCTGCGCCGTGTACACCGATTTCTCCAAGGCATTTGACAAAGTTCATCACCCGACATTGATAAGAAAGCTTGGCAATTTCGGAGTGCACGGGGCACTTCTTCAGCTCTTTCAAAGTTATTTAGACGGTAGAAGCCAATTCGTAGCTCTTAACAATGCAAAATCTGAGTGCATATATGTAACATCGGGGGTGCCTCAAGGGTCACATTTGGGTCCCATTCTTTTTAGTATATTTTTGAACGATATTGGGGAATGTTTTACTAACTCTGGTTATTATCTATATGCGGACGATCTTAAAATATTTACAACTATTAAAAGTCAAAATGACATTCTTCAGCTGCAGAGGAGTATAACTAATTTCTGGGATTTTTGTACTTTGAATAGGCTGCACGTCAATCTCGATAAATGTTATGCTATTTTGTTTTCTAAAAAAGTTGCTCAATTAGATTTCACGTTGGATATTTTTTTGAATAATGTCAAATTAAAATTTGTTGATACGGTGAAAGACTTGGGAGTGATTTTGGACTCCAAATTGTTGTTTGAGACTCATATAGAAACTATTGTTCAACGGGCACAAAGAAATTTAGGTTTCATATTAAGGATGACCAAGGGTTTTAATAACATTCGGTCTTTGATTAATTTGTATAATATCATAGTCAGACCTATTTTGGAGTACTCATCTACAGTTTGGAGTCCACAAATATATAGATAGGATTGAATATGTACAGAAAAAATTTATCAAGGCTCTAAATTTTCGTTTTAACAGACAGAAACACTTTTCACCTTACGTAGATAATTTATTCTTTTACAAGCTGCAAACCCTAGAATCTCGAAGGAAATATTTTAATGTTTTGTTTTTATATAAAGTCATTAATAATCTTGTTGATTCTCAATATTGTATAAGCTATATTTTCTTTAACGCAAATTCTTATGTACTTCGCAATAGGCGACTCTTTGATATTAAAATGTTTCATTCTAACTATTTTTCAAATTCTCCTCTGATTAGATGTACACGAACTTATAATTATGTTTCTCAGTTAGACGATAATCTTGATATATGTGCTAATAACTTGAGACTTTTTAAGAGATTGGTTAGGAAAAACTGTTGCTGAACATTGCTTTCGTGCTTATTTGTAATTTTTTCTTGTATAGTGTTTTAGTGTAACTCGTTTCACCGATATTTGTTAATATTGTAAATCTAATTTGTGTTATCCAGTAATAGGGCAGCTGCGACTGTCTGTTGGATAGCCATTTTTCTAAAATAAAATAAATAAAATAAAATAAAAGGGAATGCAGCAAAAATGCAATTAAGCGCACCATGAGAACGTATTTTTAGTTATTTTGCTCAAGGAGCAATCAATCATCTTTGTCTATATCCGCTTTTAAATTGGTTAGAATTTAATAATTTAAGATCGGGAGGAATTTTGTTATATATGTGCGTGGCCTGATACGTGAAGCATCTCCTAAACAAGGCAATCGAGTGTTTCGGTATGCTCAGCAGCCCTCTATGTCCTGTGTTAAGTACATGTATTTGATCTCGCGACGTAAGCTTTTCTCTGAGATACAGAGGAGTCCCAGTTGCCATAAGTATATGTAGAAACGAAGCGAAATGCAGCTCTCCTTGCTTCTCCATTTTGAGCCAGTTCAAACCATATATATATATATATATATATATATATATATATATATATATATATATATATATATATATATAGATTCTACGTTATAATTTAAGTAACTTAGTAAAGTAATTTATTTAGTAAGCGTGTCTTATACCTATCTATCTCTTACAGTACAAGTATATGTAGAAACGAAGCGAAATGCAGCAATCTTTGCTTCTCCATTTTGAGCCAGTTCAAACCATATATATATATATATATATATATATATATATATATATATATATATATATATATATATATATATATAGATTCTACGTTATAATTTAAGTAACTTAGTAAAGTAATTTATTTAGTGAGCGTGTCTTATACCTATCTATCTCTTACAGTTTTTTAGATATTTATGATTTTATATATTTTTTTCGACCAAAACATGGTTAACCAAATAATTTTTTAAATTTTTACTATATTTCACAAAGCTGTTATACTTTTAGTTTTATGACAAAGATAAGCCATATTTTATACAGAATGTCCAAAAAATTTATATTGGCACTTTTAAAAATCTGTTATGTTGTGTTTTTTAAATGAGACACACTGTATATTTTACGACCAATGGATAGAACTAAAAAATCCTAATCTAAACATATATAGTGGTTCCTATATCTATCTTCCATTGTTTTTACTTATCAACGTTTTTAACGATAAATATTAATATTCGCTTAAATTTAAAATTATTTGTCCTTGTGTGTTATGATTTAATGGCAGTGCGGTTTAAAAAACAAAAGATGATATTGTTACGTAGTGCGGCGTGCAACTTCTATTAAAGAGAGGTAAAAAATAGAAAATAATGCTTATTCAAACGCAAATATTTTAAATTTGTATCAAAAAATGTAGAGAGAACCTGTAGGACAGTCATGTGAAACTCAAAGTCGCTAGTGGGCTAAAAGCATGAAGACCATCGACTAGGTGGGCCGCAAAACCTTATCTTAAAGAAGATAAACTACTGAAAATCTTGAGAAAAAGTACTACTATAGGACAAGTCTGTTTATTAAATTTCCAATAAAAAGGACATTACAAAAAACTTCAAACATTAAATTCTTTTGCCAGATATTTGACATCTTTTGTCTTTAATTAAGTTGTCTATTTGTGGCGCGAATTTATCGGCGGAAATAACTTTTAAAACTGCTTCCAAGTATGCGCCCGACAATCGCGATCTTGCGGGAGATTTGTTTCCTTTTATCAAAGAAAATAGTTGTTCACACTTATAGGTACTTCCAAACATTGACAGGATTTTACGGGCAAATTTTCTCATTTCTTGGTATTGAACCGGCAAGTACTTATAAAATTCGAATGTACCAACACTATCAAATTTTTGTTTTAAATGGGTTTGACACTGATTACTTCCATTTGCAAGTGTGGGGAACTTTATCAATATCGATAGTGAAAAGACCAGTAAATAGAGAAAAATTGTTTTCTTGGGTCTTATAATTCTGAAAACGCCTCTCAAATTCTCAAGGCTTCTCATTTTCTCTGAATATATTTTGTATGATATTGGGACACTCGTGCTTTCCTGATATGCCTTACAAGTCAGAAGATGTGCAACGGAAACACAGTTTTGACAAATCTAAATTGTACTTTTGCAGAAATCGATAAACAGCATTGAAAATATCCTTCCTAGTTGTATCATGCAATGGTACTAATTCCAGTAATTCTTCATACACATTGATATCTGTATCAACCGAACGAAGAAAAACAGCTAGTTGCGCCTCACCACGCACATCCGTATTTTCGTCACAGGCAGTAGAAAATGCAATTAAAGAGTCTGATTTTGTTTTTATCTGATCACTTATATTGTCAGCCAACTCAGTAATTCTTTCAGCGACAGTATTCCGCGACAAGGATATATTTTGAAATGCCTTCACGCTCCGGGACTTACAATTTCCGCGGCCTTTACAAGGCACTCTTTTATAAATTCACCTTCAACAAATGGTTTTGAGTGTTTCGCGATCAACTCCAACAGTACGTAGCTCGCTTGAAGGACAGATTCATTTTCTTGCTTTGGACGTGTAAACACAAGCTGCTGATCTTTCAACCGTGATTTTAACTTATTTAACTTTTCTTCGTTTTAACTATGCCTGTATACTTGTCAAACATAGTTTTATAAATATCATAGTGACGTTTTATATTATATAATTTTGGGACACCGACTGCACTATTAGAAATCAAACAAATAATTTTTTTCTTTCACTTCACAGCAAAAAAACTCTAATTCCCACTTTTCTTGAAAGATACGATGCTCATCTACAAGTTTCCTTTTACTTCCACTTGGTTTTGAAAGAGAAATGTTAAAAACTGTATCCGAAATAAATTATAATAAGTACTGTTAAATGTTGTAACAATAAGTGCCCAACTCAACTCAAAACTCTATTAAGAATGTTCAGATAGCGTCATCTGTGTTTTTGCACGATATAATTTCATGGAACAAGCCAGATAACATTTGGCTTTAGGTTTTAGGTTGAATATGTGTAGTTCATCCTCCTAAACATAGATGGCACTATGTACAATTGCGGCGCCCGCTTTCAAAAAGGTTTTCAACTTGTTCGCGGGCCGCATCATTTGGCTGTTTTCAAAACTGATTTGGGCCGCAGAAAAATGCTCACTGGGCCTCATGTTTGACATGGCTGAGGAGATTTAATGAACTCTATTCACATTTACCACCAATAAACAAGCGAAAATTTAGAAGAATTGAAATCAATTACTTAAATTTTGGACATATAAATGCCCCTTAAAATAAAAAACATCTAGTAACTGGAGATGAAGCCAATTAAATACCGACTTAAGATTATTTTAATGCGTATCCGCATACCTCGATACCCAGTATTTCTAATGATTTGGGAGTTTCAATTTGGAAAATTTTACAAAAACACAAAATGCACGACTATAAGTTTATAACTTTGCAACCTGACGATCCTCCAAAACGAGTAGAATTTTGTGAACTAGTTTTAATCAAGAAATACGAAGATGGCAATTTTCTCAAAAAAAAATCATTTGTACAGACGAATCGAAGTTGTCGCTTGAGAGAATTTTCAAACAGCGAAACATTCACATCTGGGATTGCGAAAATCCCTATTTCATCAAAGAAAGAGGATTTTTACACACATTTTCAAATTTAATGTGTTTCGTTTGTTAATGAACGATAAACTTTCATTTTCATTTATGATGAAAACTTAACGGGTCGAAATATCTGGAGATTTTAAAAACAACTGTTAAGTGATTGATTTTATGGATAATTTGCCTCTTAACATATATCAAAGTTGTAGGTATCAGTTGGATCGCGCACCTGCCCATTGTACAAACGAAGTAACTAGAGAGCTGTTTGACATGTTCGACGATCAGTGGCTACGACGTCAAGATCCTTTGAATTGGCCCCCGCTGTTACCTGATCTAACCCCATAAAACACCCGTGAATACACGAGACGATTTGGAAAATCGGGTAAGATGAGCTTTTCCAGAAAGCAATCCATCTGAAATACAAAAATCCATCACTGAACGTGCCATGGCTTTGATTCACAAATGTTAACGGGTGAACGGCTAGTATTTTAAACATATTAGGTACTAATGTAAGAATATTTGTAAATTATTATAGTATTTCTAATTTTTGTAGTTTATAAAAAATAATATAAAATTAATTCTTCTCTAGGTCTCTAATGTGTGAATATGGATATAATTAATTGGTTTAATCAAAATAAATTAATCCTTAATTCATCCAAAACAAATGCCATATTATTTAGAACTAAGCAGTCCAAAACAGACCATGTTGAGTGTCTGGAGACCGATGATCAAGGTGACATTGTAGTTTCTAAGGACTCAAAATTTCTGGGCATTTACATAAATGAATATTTGGACTAGTCATCTCACATATCTGCTTTAATAAAGAAATTAAATTCAAGAAGTTACGGGATGCGAGTCATTGGCAAGTATATGAATGAAAAAACATTAAAAATTATGTACTTTGCAAACTTTGAGTCTGTATTAAGGTATGGAATTATTTTCTGAGGTCGGGACAGTATGATTCAAAATACTTTTGTAGCACAAAAACGAGTAATTCGGATCATCAAAAAAATGGACTACATTGAATCATGCAGATCAGTTTTCCAAAACTCATATATAATGACAGTATATGCTTTGTATGTGTATGAATGTCTAATGTTCTTCTTCAGAAATAAAAACCTCTTTCAAACAGTAAATGTAAATCACAATTACAATACCAGAACTGATAACATTAATTACCCCATACACCGACTTCAGTTAACAGAAAGACAACCCCATTATATGTGTATAAAATTATATAATAAATTACCGCCACACTTAAAAAGAATAACTAGCATAAGAATTTTTAAAAGAGAAATTAAAAAACTGTTAATTCAACTTGAACCTTACGAGCTGGATGATTATTTAAATATGTAAATTTAACTATATGTAATGTTATTAGTTATAGATTAGTTTGTCAGTGTGATTAATTGCATGGTTCCTTTTTGTTTTGACGTTATTTCATTTTGTTTTTTGTAACAATTCTGAAATAAAAGGGGTTTCAGATTAAATATTCAAGCATTAGTTGTTTTAAAAACCTTAGGCTTTAGTTTACTCTTATAATTTATTTCCGATATTTTAATTTAATCTTAATAAATTGTGGCTATTTGTTAACATAAGTGTGTTATTTACGCGATGTGTGAGTTGCATAGATATACTTGTCTTTAGAAATATTTATATTTTCAGGCATCAAAAAACAAATAAGTTCAAAATTTGATCATCTTAAAACTTTGGAGAAAAGCTTAACTATTATAGCGCACTAATGCCTATATGTTTTTTCTTAAATCGGCATGGCACACTAGAACCTGTTTTAAAATAAATAGCAAATATTAATACTTATCGTTAAAAACGTTAATAAGTAAAAAACGATGGAAGATAGGTATAAAACACCATATATGTTTAGATTAAGATTTTGTAGTAATATCCATTGATCGTAAAATATACAGGGTGCTTCCTTTAAAATAAGTAACTTAATAACGGTTTTTTAAAAGGGCCAACATATATATATATATATATATATATATATATATATATATATATATATATATATATATATATATATATATATATATATATATATATTTATATATATATATATATATATATATATATACCCTGTATAAAAATATAAATATCCAAAAAACTGTAAGAGGTAGGTATAGGACATGCTTAATAGATGAATAGGCTAAAATTTTTCGCATGCATATTTGATTTATTCCTTATAAATTTAAAAATCTAATAATATGTGTGTTGTTCCATTTAAAATTTCAAAGTTGTTGTCGATTACCGATAGATCTGACAATACTGTAGTTTTAAAAATATTTTTAAATGATAGGTTGCAGCCTCCTATACCCGCGCACCAAGTTTCAAAACTATTCAATGTTCAGTTCTCTAGATACTTTTAATTTAATATTACACCTTGCTTCTTTGTACCCGCGGTATTTTTATATTACATGTGTTTTAAAAACAAACCTTGTATTGACACACCTGATTGAACGATATGAATCTGTTTGTTTAATTTTGCATTTGACATTGGATGCAGATTATTAGTTAAATATATATTTTTGGTAAACTACTAAAATTTACAATTCCTATATACAACAGTATGGCGGTTGACTTTAAAAAAATGCGTCCTCATGTACTAAAAAAGGTGAATTTTTTGAAAAAAGATAAAATAAAGTGAGTTTTTTAATAAGCAAAAAGTTAAACTTGTCTGAAACAAAAAAAAAGATCTATGAGGTTGATTTTTCTCACGATCAGAAGTAAGTAATAAAATATGAGAAACAACGGAATTTCGGATTATTTTAACATTTGCTCAAGGCATTTTCTCTTCGTCGGTTAATAAGTCGTTGAAAAGTCGTAGTAGAATTACTCTGATATCCTTTTAAATATTTTTGGCGCAAATAAGTTTTAAATCATACATTTTTTATAAACAAGTGGATCTGGTACAATACGCAATCATACCAAATTTGTCATGCAATTATTGGTGTTTTCAGATTTAAGATATGAAAATTAATTTCAGGCAACAATTGTCAGCAATGACGGAACATCAAGCCAAAAATTGTTCGACGAAGTCTTGGAAGATCTGTGTACATTAATACTAGAACATGAAAAAGATCACGATGTAGTAACCAAAAAGCTAGCAACAAATCTAAACACCAGATATCCTGACACTCATTTTTATGTATTTGCAAATGAACCAAGTGGTTGGTATTTGGGACCAAAAGAACCATACAAAATATCCGTGCAATATGGCTTAGCTTTCTGGGAGAATGAAGAAGATATCACCTACACTATTTTCGGCTTAAAAGGATAAGTTGTATCATATTTTTTTTAGATATATAATTATATTCTAATTAATTTGCATTTTATTTACATTATTCGTATATTTTTATGTAGGAAATAAATAAGTATTTGGTGAATACTTAATTTTTAACTCAAAGAATGCCCGTTTCTCTCGTCGAATTGATAGAGTAGTGAGAAATTTTAGCGAAATGGATCTTTAGTTTGCTTAATTTTTTTTTGTAAATTTGTCATTCTTATTTGGCGCGTGCAGATCAAACAAAAAACCATAAATCGTTTCTAGATAACAAATATTTTTCAAGACATGGAATAAAGATCGGCATAAAACAGATAGTTATGGTTTTTTTAAAAGTATTGTCTGATGGATCTGGAAAGTGAACAAAATAGCCTTACATTTGTTTTAAGGATTCACTAGTTATCATGAGATCAATAAGTATTCAATTCGGCATTTATATATATATATATATATATATATATATATATATATATATCTATGGCACTCCAGGATAACATTTGATAGAGAGTGGATTTTTTTGTAAACTTTTCCCCCTTAATTGTCACGTGCAGCGATCCAATAAAGCTATAAGATTTACTTTATCGTTAATGGTTTCTAGATAAAAAATATAATTTTTTTAAAACACTATGAGTTTTAGCAAGAGTAATTAAATCAAATTAAAAAAATTTCGGTAAGTTTTCTACACTCGGAACTTCCCTTGTTATGAACTTTTACTACGAATAGTGAAGTGTGACCCAATTTTGTTTGGTACATAGCCATTCAGTAACACATAATATACTGTCTTTTTAAACATTCATATAGGGCACCGTTTTGTTCCACCATATTTTAGTCCAATATTTTACCAGTTTCTATCTATGTCACACTTGATTTTTGGATATAATTTAAAATCAAGTGAAAACTTAAGTAGATTTTAAATTGATACGCACCGCCATTTTGTTGATACCAAAATGTTACCAGTTTATTCTTATATAATACTTAATTTCTGTGTAAAATTTGAGGTAAATTAGATAACCAGTTTTTTAGTAATTTTTTTTCACACTTCACTAGACCGCCATCTTGTTCCACCATATAAGATTTTTACCGGGTCATCTCCAAAGGTCCCTTAATGTTTGACCAAAATTTAAAGTTAATCGGGAAGGTAGTTTTTAAGCTATGCCGCGAACTGAGAGACCGACAAATAGACAAAATGGCGACCAAATAAACAAAATTTTTTACGTTGATTTTGTAAACATTTTATTTGGCGACTATTTTGTTTCAGCATCTTAAATTGAAAAATGTCTTTACCTACTTTGTTGGTTCCCAGATATTTCCTAATACACCAGTCTTAATAAGAAGATCGTTAACGAAAACCATTTAGAGTAATTAATATTGGGATATAATATATAATAATATATATATATATATATATATATATATATATATATATATGAAAACTACTTTTGCATATAGTGTGGCAATATTTTCCACAAGAGTTCCACAGGCACAGAACGAGACAGAATAACTTTTCAACTGATTGAGAGACATACAATTTTATGCTCAAAAAAGTGTAGTGAGGAGTCGAAAATAAATAAGGATGAGGCTATTGAAGTGCTAAGAAAGAAGATTACCGACTTAAATAGGGATAGGGAAAGAGTGATTGAGGAACTGAAGAACGAACACCAAGTGCAACTAAACGACGTTAAAGCAGAGGTTGACAAACTCAACAAAACCATAAAAGAGAAGGACTTGCAATTGAAAAGAGAAAAAAGAAGAATGAAAGATTTTACTGATGACGTATTAGAAACCGAAAATAGATTTGTACAACAACTTAAAGAAAAAAGTGACCAAATCCTGTATGTGAGTAAGGAAACTGCTGATTTAAAAAATGAAAAATTCACCCTTCAGCAGAGGTTAACTTCTGTCACTCAGGATTTTGAAACTGCAAAAGAAGAATTAGCAGAACTATATAAAATTAATAAAAGTATGGTGGAAGCAATTGGAATACTTGAAAATGACAATGCTTACCTTAATAAAGAGATCTTGAAGTTGCGGGAAGAATTGCTTAACAGCGAACGTGTTTCTTCAACAGAAAAATCTGTTTACAGCACCACAAATATGCAAAGCAAAAACAGTTATTTTGAGAGCCAAAAAGATCATCCTATAAACAATCAAAAGACTGTACAAAGAAATATTATACCTAATGACAAGCATTAAAATAATCACCAAGTTTTAATAATCGGCGACTCACAAAATGTAAGAGGTTGTGCATCTCTATTTAAAAAATTCTGTAAAGAAAAAATTGATATTAATTGTCAGTTCAAAAAGTGTATTTTGTTTAATGACATAGTGACTGAAACATTGATTTATAGCAGACAGTTTACAAAAAATGACTACGTTGTCATGTTTACTGGGAGTGAAAATGCATTGAGGGGTATTTCAATTAAACCTACTGAGGTAAAGAAGCTACTACCTGTATCAGAGAGGACAAATCTGTTTGTGATTGGTCCTCCATTGGCATGGGAACGTAATATGTTAAATAGTTTTATTTCAGAAAACAATAACACAGTTTTTAATTGATTGTATAAGGACATAAATAGTTCGATGTTTTTAACTTTGGACAGTTTTATGCAGGTGCATGAACGCTCTAAATACGCGGAATCGTCCTATACTGCTAAAATTTTGATATCTAAATTTAAATTTATTTGTTCCGTATCTTTTATTTGAATTTACAGAGACAGGATAATATGAGTGAGGCTGTGACAGACAAAAATGTGCAAACTGACTCTAGCTGTGGCGACGAAAATCTGGAGGAAAATACTTTTTTAGAACGAATTTAAATGATGTATTTTCAGTATTGCTTCTGAACGTACAATCTATAAGAAATAAGACTGATGAGTTACATTTATTTATTGACAGTATTGGCTCTCCTAGTGTTTTGCTTTTTACCGAGCATTGTCTGAGAGAGGATGAAGGCGTGCATATTCCTAACTATATTGTTGTGTCTAGTTTCTCACGTAAGGATTTTATCCACGGCGGTACTGTTGTGTTGGTTTATGAGTCAATTTTGGATATATATGGTTTTGTCAATTTTGTTCAATATAATTATATGCTTGTTGAAAAAGAATTTGAATTTTCCATTATAAAATCTGTTAAGTTAAATATATATATTATTTGTTTGTACAGACCATCTAGTACAAGTATAAATCTATTTATATCTAGATTGGACCTGCTTATTTCTATGTTTCCAGCAAGTGCGCATATTATTTTAGCAGGTGATTTTAACATACATTTTTTAGATTACTCCAGCCTAAATGTTAATTTGTTGTATAGTTTACACTATTGTTTTAATTTACAAATGCATGTACATGAACCTACACGTATAAGTAAGAATTCTGTGTCTGCAATTGACTACTTATGTTCTAATGTAAATAGCGAATTGGTTGACTGTATTTACATCATACTACAATTCTTATTGTAAAATGTATAGAGAAACAATTAAATTCGCAAAAAGTATGTATTTCTCAAACAGAATAAATAAATCAAGCAATAGGCAGAAGGAATGTTGGAAAATTGTTGGAGAACTGAATGGAAGTAGTGTTGGAATGGTTGGCTCTAGTATAAGCCCTTCAAAGTTTAATTCATTTTATTCCTCAATAGCATCAAATTTAACTAGCTGTATATCTCAGAAACATGACGCATTAGCATTTCTTAATCGAGTTTCAGTACAAGAAACTTTTTCTTTTATCCCACCACCATTCAAGAAATAAAAGATACTTTTACAGAAATCAAAAATAAAAATGCTGCTGGATGGGATAACATTTCTATACAAATATTTTTAGAATTACCAAATTCTGCATTAAATGCTCTAGTGAAGGCAATAAATTGGTCATTCCTCTGTTTAAGGGAGGCGATGCAGAGGAACCTTCTAACTTTCGTCCAATTTCCTTGCTTCCGACATTAGCAAAAGTTGTTGAGAAGTTCGCGAAAAAGCGTATGCTTGGTTTTTTAGTTAGGAATGGTCTGATTTCCGAGGCGCAATTTGGTTTTTTGGCTGGTAAGAACACAAGCGATGCAATATTTTCCTGCCTTGAGAGATTGTACCTGAGACTAAATGATGGTGAGGCTGCTGCGGCGGTGTTCTGTGATCTCACTTTTGACTGTGTAGATCATGGAATACTGCTGAGGAAGCTCGAGGTGTATGGTTTTAGGGGAAGATCTCTTGAATGGCTATCTTCACATGGTCGAAGTCAGATAGTGTTATTTAATAAGGAGCAATCGCGTTGCTTAAACATGCATGCAGGAGTTCCACAGGGGTCCGTTCTTGGACCATTGCTGTTCTTGATTTATATAAATGACTTGACAATATTAGACATATCCGGAAACTTTACGGTATTTGCAGATGATACAACAATATTGGGGAATAACCATAGTCGAAATTCCGATGAACTAGCGGATATTGTAAATATAGATTTAATTAAAATTAAAGAATGGTTTGAAGCTAATTACCTTACTGTAAACGCAGTAGTAATTCTTAATAACCAGGCTATAGCAAGGACTGAAATAAATAAATTTTTGGGACTATATATTGACCAGAACCTTAAATTTGAAGAGCACATTCGACAACTATGTAAAAGGGTCTCTAAGGGATGCTTTGCAGTTAAAACGGTATCTAACAATTTAGGTGTAAATATGTCAAGAAATGTTTATTATGCTCTTATCGAATCTCACCTGCGCTACGGTATATGTTTCTGTGGTGCTTGTGCTGACTATTTATTTAAAAGTGTGTTTGTCTTACAAAAAAGAACAATAAGATTTATGTATCGCATGAAGCCTCGTGAGTCTTGCAAACAAATATTTTTGAAAAAAAAAATTCTCACATTACCTTGTATATTTATACTGGAGACCGTTTGCTTAATACATAAAAAATTTAAGGCTGAATTATCAAAGGAGTCTCTGTACTCGACTAGGAGACTGTGTACTACTCTTTTTCCAATTCCATCATCAGCTATGGTGAAAAATTCAATAATATACAATGGCAAAAAATTATTTAATCATCTGCCATTGAGTATAAGACAGATTGCTTGTGAAAATAAGTTTAAAAGGAAAGCAAAACAGTTTATGATTGGTAGAGCTTACTATTCAACTGAAGAATATAATGATGTGTTTGTATAATGTTTTTTAATGTGATTGTATGAAGTTTTTTGACTGATAATTATTTAGATTCACCGTTTTAAGTGTTATTTTATAACATTTTATGATAAATTTATATATTTTTTTTGTATTACGCCTAATCTATGACAGTTATCTTGACTGAAATCTCTTTGACCTAACTTTTTTTTTGTTGTATTATGCTTGTCATGTCTAGTATCCTACCTGAAATCTTTTTAATCAAGGTTCTTCAACTAATAATTATTCGTATCCACCGTCTTTAATGTCACTTTATAGGATATTTTAATATAAATTTATTTATTTTTGTTGTGCTGCGGTTGATCTATATCCTTTATCTTGATCCAAATCTTTTTACCCAGTCAGACTAGAGTTTTTTAGTCTTAGTTGCTTTGTCTAAAAGAAATTTGTAATTTAAGACAATAAAGCTATTTTGAAGAACATAACACTTGATGTTCATGCGAAATTTGAAATAAATTGGATTAGCAGTTTTTTCAGAATAATGTTTTTAACATTTCACTAGGCCGCCATTTTGTTTTGCTAAACTGTATTTTTACGAACATATTACCAGACCATCCCCATATGTCTCTTAAGTATTGATCAAAATTTAAAGTAAGTTAGTAGTTTTTAAGCTACGCTGCGACAGATGGGCCGACGGAATTGATAAAACATGTTTTTTGGCATCTGGGGACTCAAATACGTGAAGATATGTAAAACCTGAGCGGGTGATTTTTTTCACGATTACAAACATTTTATTTGGATGCCATTTTGATCGGCTATCTTGAATTAATACCACTAGCTTACTAGTTGATCGCTATACTACAATTAGTTGTGGCCATAATTTGAAATCAAACATTAAGCAGATTTTTCAAGCCGAATTTTTACATATTCTATTAAGACGCCATTTTTTCCGCCATCTTGTATTCGTACCAAATTGTTACCAGTTGATTCCAACATAAGAGTTGATGTTTTTGCAAAATTTGAGATAAATTGGATGAGTAGTTTTATAACAATAATTTTTTTAACATTTCACTAGACCGCCATATTGGATTTTTACAAAAATGTTACCATATGAACCAAAATTTGAAATCAATCGGGTAAGTAATTTTTTAGCTATGTCACGAACAGACACACAAAGCGACGGAATTGAGAAAACATGTTTCTAGTCATCTAGGGACCCTGAAACGTGAAGATCTGAAAAAATCTCGGAGAGTGGTTTTTTCACGATTAAAATACTTCCCTTTCACGAGGGAAGTAAAAAGGAATTTTTTGGGATGATCGCTAAAGCACAATGAAATTTGGCCAACCGTAGACACGTGTCTCTGACTTAAAGTGCTTTAGCGGTCATCCCAAAAAATTAATTTTTCCACTATATAATAGTTCTTGCCGCGTCAATCTTTTTTTATTTTGATTTAGTTACTCTTGGGTTATGAGTTTCGCTAGAGTAGGCTTTATGCTGCTCCGTGCTAATAGAGTATCAAGTCAAGCGAAGATTTCGGATGCTTTCTTGGTAACCACAAACGTCGGTTTTTCGCATATTCAAAATGAAGGGACGATTTTGTTCTGCCGCAGGAAGGTCACGAGAAAAAGTGACGACAACAAAAAATGTCTTCACTTTTATATAATACAGGTGGCGTGTCTTCAAATTTAGTCCGGGGGACAAACAAGCTGGCTCAATTTTAGCTAATATTAAATATTACTAATGCAAACTGAATGTCATCTCAATCAAGGGATAATTAAATTATTTAAATGATAAACACAACTAGTTTATTAAAACAAGCCTGTTAAACGTGTTGAACATTTATGTAATGGCGTTACGTTGTTTCAACGGCACTGCCTTCCCTGGCACTTGGAGAGTCTAGTCCTTCTATTTCGTAAATAGATTCACCACTTTCATCTTGTTCAACTTCTTCTAGATCGACATCGCCATCAGAGGATTCTTCGCTCGATAGCTGTAGCGTATTATCATCTAAAATAAGAAAAATAATAATACTATTTCAGTGAATACACATAGTCGATGGAGTGATCATAATATTTGATCTTGTGATACATCATTTAGAAGTTAATAAAATATATTTTAGGATTTTGCTCCTAGGCGAACTGTTTAGGATTATAGCAGCGTTCTGGTAAAGTTTTTACTATTAGTTATTGGTAGTAATTTATTTGAACTTTTGCTTGCGTTCATTTTATAACTAGTGCTATTGTAGGGAAAATTAATTTTCCTTAAAATAGCTGTCATTATGTAAGCTAGGAATAATTAAACTTTATTTTGGGTGCCATTCAGTTTAATTAGTATATAGTTTACAGACTCCTTGAAACTGAAAAACCTGACTGTGAATTAACGGATAATAAAACCACTAACCCTAAAGGGGTAGAAAACACACCCATATTTCATTAAATGAGAAAAAAACTTAACATTTTTGGATTCTACCCTCTGGTAGACATCCCCGGACGGCAGTGCCAGTCAACATGCTTATTGGAATTACCAATGTGTCTAGCAATAATATCTAGTATGAATAAAAGTGGCAGTGGGGTTGTATAGGAAACAACTTTAATAAATGAAAAAAATTAATTTTCATATTTTACCCCTTAAGGTCACCGCTGGGCAGAAGCGTAAGTCAAAATATTTGTTGCAACTTATTAACAATATACCTATGTTAAACTTTTATTACAAATAGAATAGAGTCCCAAAGGGGTAAGAAAAGAACGTCACGACAATGAACACTCAGGTGTTTTTGGAAAATTGGCTGCCATAATTTGGCTCTCAGCTTCACACCAGTCAAGAACTGATTGCATGGAAGTGCAATAGGCAAATATGTGAATTCGCGTCGATATAACATTCATATGAATAATTATCTAAAACATGCAATCTATGGCGTACCTAAAAAATGCTGGGAGCCTACAAATTCCAAAAAGTATTGGTAAGAAAATTCCACAAGTGGTATCTAGTGCAAAATAATTACTATGATACGTTATAACGGAGAGTGTTATATTGTTGCCATGATAACCATTTGCCCTAGAAAAAAGTTATATACTGCTCTCAGACTAAAGAAAATATCTATGACAGCTTGTTTGTAGGTTTCAAATGATCTATCACAACTTCAAATTTTATGATCGGTAATGGAGAAATGAGAATTCTACCAAGCATATGTCCCTTGTCATATAGGGTGGTCGTGACCTCTATAATAGAACGATATAGCTACGCACTAGATCGAACAAAGCCTGCATCCATCCAAGAAATTAACGAGCAAGGTTGCCAAGTGTGTTGAGAAAGTTGGCAAGCGAGAGTAGCGATCGCAGACTGCTTTTTGATTAAAATAATATTTAGCGTTGTTTCTTTGAATAGGTTTGTTTTCTAATAAAACGTATGCTTATTCCTAGAAAATTTATTTCAAGCTAATCCGTATTAAATTTCATCCCCAAACATTAGCAGCCAAATCAATATTCCTCTTTTAACTAAAAGATCTCTTCTTATATTTCATACATTCTCGTTCGCGAGTCGAGTGTTACCGCACGAAATAATATAGTTTCGGTGAACATTGATGTTCTCGGACCGATTTAAGGCGTCCCATCTAGATGAGTAATCTATTGCGTAAGCTATAATGCATCTTTGCTTATATCGACTATTTAACGGTTTTGAGTTCCATAATCTTAAGGGTCAGTCTATTAATAACATAAGTAGTGGCTTTATTTACTAATAACATAAGTGGTAGCTTTATCATAAGCAAGACTATTTAAAGCACGCAGAATTCAGTCTACGTGTTAAATGTTCGAAATGCAAGACTACAAACTGTCGCTAGCAATGGCGCCTCCCTCAGAGCTAATAACCCAAGCAGAATGTTTGAAAGTAATTTTTTTTTAGTCATCGTCGTTAATTTTTATGCCAGCATTAAGGTTATGACGTGTTAACAAACAAAAAGCAAGGATCTCTTTTTTGTAAATGCTTGCCCATCCCCTCTCCAGGAACGCATTTCTACGCCACCTGTTTTCAACAAAGAGTTTGAGAAACCTTGCTAAATTGATTACAATTGTGTATGTAATCCATGGTATAATTGCCAAAGTTATACCTGTCATCACCTGCAGTTAACTACATTTCACCTAAAAATAAATCAAAATATTCTAATGGAAATACTTTTTTAATGTAACCATAATCATATCCAATCTCATACTTTTAAATAAGGGGTTACTTATCGGACAGCTTTTTAAATATAAATAATAAAAGGTTAATAAATTAAAAGGATATCGGAGTAAGTACATATAAATCACATGACATCACAGTCTCACAGGTTGATGTGGATCACTTACAGTCCTTACAGAAAACTCATTAGTCTAGCGATCTAGCCGGATGCTCAACCAAATACAAAATATGGCTAGACCTTGAAAATCGTATATTCGTTTAGTAAAACACCGTTGTGTTTTTGGAAACAAGTTTAAATAAAATCATTACATCAAGATTTATTTTGTACAGTAGGGTTGGTTGGAATTGGTCAATAATAAATCTCTAGAAGCTCAGAATTTTATTCTAGTCTACGTTTCGACCTATATAAGGTCATCCTCAGGACTCTAAAAACATTTAATATGGTTTACATCATGCGTTATATATTTAACAATAGTTATAGATCTGGAGGAATATTATTAGACTAACATAATTAAAATGAAACATACTAAATAGCTTTAAACATTCAAACATTCACAACTCTTTTACGAGACAATACGAAATTTACAAAGATTTAGATTAAAAATTATTATTATAATAGGTGCAATAGTACATACATATACATAGACACTTGTTTTTAAAAATCAATCATACACTAATTCCCACAATTATCAGGATATTTGCTATTTACAAACAAGGCAGAACTCCATGTCAAATTAGAACATATATTTAAAACTGGAAAAACTATTAGATAAAAGATTTTAAGAGATCGTACCATGGCCTAGCTAGTACTAAAATAAATATACTTATTGGTCTGTACCTTCGCATACCATCGGTCGATATCTCACTTCTAAAAAAATTTTGAATTTTGATTTATTTATAGTTTTTTTTTTAATTTACAGCTCGCAGATATTGTTATTGCTATAGAGTGTGTTGACAAAATTTAATTATGTTAAAATATCATGTACTTAAATTGTCAACGTCTTGTTTTTTGTTGACACTCTATTAGGGTGTTTTTTAATTTCTATCATTTCGTTCAGAATTCGTTTTTTGTAATTAGTTTGTTTTCCAATAATTTTTGTTTCATGAAAGTTAAAGGGGTGTCCTAAATTTTCAAAATTTTTCTAAAAAGAAATTCTACTCAAAATTAAAAACGACAACACCGCTTGATTATGAAAGTAATGTTATTTATCGAATTCATGTTTTGAATGTGATAAAGTTTATGTAGGACAGAAAGAAAAATGGTTTATTAATTTGACAGGAGAATACTTTCTTTATTATTGACTACAAAACAAGAATATCCGAACATAAAGACATAATTTTAAGTGTAAAACCAGTAAGCTTAATAAATACAAACAACAAGACTGCCCTAGCAGAACATTTTGAAAATTTAGGACACCCCTTTAACTTTCATGAAACAAAAATTATTGGAAAACAAACTAATTACAAAAAACGAATTCTGAACGAAATGATAGAAATTAAAAAACACCCTTTTAAAATTTAATAGTGTCTATAAACAAATAAACAAGACGTTGACAATCAAAAAATTAAGTACATCATACTTTAACATAATTAAATTTTGTCAACACCCTCTATAGCAATAACAATATCTGCGAGCTGTAAATTAAAAAAAAACTATAAATAAATCAAAATTAAACAAAAAACTAACATTTTTTGAAGGTGAGATATCGACTGATGGTATGCGAAGGTACAGACAAATAAATATATTTATTTTAACACTAGTCTTTAAAAACTAAAGGCCATGAAAGTAATGTTATTTATCGAATTCATGTTCTGAATGTGATAAAATCCTTTATCATAAAAGAAGTGTAGTTTTTCCAGTTTTAAATATTTGTTATAATTTGACAAAAAATGTTGACAATATAAGTACATTACTTTAACATAATTAAATTTTGTCAACACCCTCTATGTTTGTAAGTAGCAAATATCCAAATAAATATATTGATAATTGTGGGAATTAGTTTTAAATATTTGTTATAATTTTGATTTTTAAAAATAAGTGTCTTTATGTATATGTATGTACTATTGCACCTTTTATAATAATAATTTTTAATCTAAATCTTTGTAAATTTCGTATTGTCTCGTAAAAGAATTGTGAATGTTTCAATGTTTAAAGCTATTTAGTATGTTTCATTTTAATTATGTTAGTCTAATAATATTCCTCTAGATCTATAACCATTATGTAACTATTGCTAAATATATAACGCGTGATGTAAACCATGTTAAAAAACACATGCTCTGCTGTGTACTCTATTAATGTGTTTAGTATTATTAATACCTTGGAACTAATAGTAACAAATGCCTACCTTTTTCCGTCTGCGTCAAGCTGCAAGTTTTGTCCACCAAAGTGTCGAGACAGCGCTGCCAATACGCCGCACAACTGATTGCTTCCGTTAAAGCCTGAAGGGTGTCGTGTGCAACTACTACATTTGTGATTAAGTGATCTTGAAGACATTTTGGACAGCAATTTACTTTTTTGTCATGGAAATTTTCCACGATGCTTTGGGAGAGATCTACAAAAAAAAACCGCACGTAAAATAAGATATTGGTGATGACGTTCAACGGTTATAGATACGTGTATCAATCGCATACAGATTCTAAACTTATATATATTTTCTTGAAATATGTATCAGTATAATTTTATTATTGATTTTTGATATCTGTTTTTCGCCTAGCCCTATTGTTCTTTATATAGCCGAAAATCTTCTTATTGACAAAAGTTATCGATAAGATGTTGTTGATGCTTATTTTTTTCAACAACTCAACTAACTATAGCCCAAAAGTTGATAATTTCGGAGGTACAGAATGTAGATAGTATAATTTGGGTGTAGGTTTTGTAGGGTGAATAATTCAAATTTGGTCATTTTTGTTGTAAAAAGTATTAAAATTGGAAATATAAATTCTTATTCTACGATGTCTTTATAGTTCATTTAAGCAGCCGTTTTTGGAATATTTGGACTAAAAAAATCATTTTGTGCGTGGCCTGGTGTAAATGTATTTATTTTTTTCATTTCCAATCAATTGTAAAAGTTAATTATAGGGAATTCTAACAATACCAATATTATAACAAACTAACAATTAAGAATAATATTAAATAACAAAATAAATAATAGTTGAAGAACAAAATAACAATATTAACACAGTCAAAATTATTTTTTCTTTAAATCACGTTTCGATAAAAAATGTTTTTTTAATTTCTTTTTAAATTTTATTAAAGTTTTTATTCTGCATAAATGTGTTGGTAATTCATAAATATCAGATGTATTTCATAAATCTGTTTGTCGTGTGTCATGATTCCGTATAGCATTTCTAAATCTATATTGGATAATTTATCTTTTGTAAGTATTGAATGAATGAAAATGCATGTTTCTAACTTATAAATATATATACATTTAATAATTTTATTTTGTAAACAACATAAAGGTTTCAATGTTTTTATATTAGCAGGTGCCCAAACTGGAATCAAATATTGTAATTTTAAATATATTAATGTAAAATAAATATTTTTCATAAATTTTAATGGTATATTACAACGAATTTTATATAAAATTCCTACTAGAAGAGATTTACTTTTTCTAAGGTATTCTATCTGATTCCGCCAACTTAAATTTTCATCCATGTATAGTCCCAAAAATGTAATGCATCTACTATAGATAATTAATATTTTTTTGGTTTAATTTAATTGGTCCCATTTGATTACTTATCTGGTTTGTCAACATTTAAAGTTAGTTTATGACATTGTTACCAATTTCTGAAAAATTATTTCCAATATAAAAAATAGTTGTGTCAATTTGCAATACGTAACTCAATTTGCACAAAAGGCGTCATAATAAATCTATCAAATCTATCATTAAAATTGCTGACAAACAATTTGCCAACTTATTTCGGTCATGGCCGTACAATATACCAAGGTCTGCAGATTTACAAAACCAACCGCTAAATAACCTTCTCTAATGTCACAGAACTTGTAACATAACTAATTTTAACAATATATATAGTGACAACATTCCAGAATCAGCAAAACATTTTATTTGGCCGCCGCTTTGTTCCGCGATCTTGAATTAGTACCACAGTTTTACTAGTTTGTCTCTATACCACAATTAGTTATGGCGCACAATTTGAAATCAGTCCATTAAGATGCTTTTTCAGGCTGAATTTTGAAATATTTTATTAAGCCGCCATTTTGTTCCCCCATCTTGGATTCGTATCAAAATTTTATAATTTTTTTCCCTATTTGATCCCTACATAATACTTGATTTTTGTGCAAAATTTGAGATAAATGGGGTAAGTAGTTTTTCAGTAATTTTTTTTTCGCAAAAAATTATTTCTAAATGTTATTACCGTTACCCTTCGGTATCTTCGTGTGAAATTAGCCATATAATGGTCTTCCCTCTCTGATGTCAGGGTCGGCCAGTCACCCGCCTTCGAGCAACTCTGCCAGTTTCTTGGAAAAGAACCACTATGCGCCTTATCGAAGTCCGTCACGTATTTAAACGACGCTGGTAATTTGACAAATCTTCTTGGTGTACGGTCACTATTCTTACCCGATTAAACTGAGAAATTCGACGACCTGACATTTTACGGAAAATGAAATCGGTACCTATATACTCAATGTTAGTTTAAAATTGATTTCTCTTACAAAATACTGCATATTTTCGACCAAAAACCATTTTTGTTACAATATTGTTTTCAACTGTATTATAAGACAGATAAGGAAATATTTATCAACAAAAAATGGCCACCTGAAATTAGGAAGTTTCCAACTTGGAGAGTACGACATAATTTCACATCATTGGATCGTATTTGTTATAATCTAACAAGGGGGACCAGGACTTTTGGAGAGTGTTTATTTAACTGATAAAATAAAGATACCTTTAACATGTGAACTATACTGTCGCCAAGCTATCACAGATTCTTCAGTTTCAGCTATGAATTTTCGCCACTCTGCTTTACGCAAAACTTTCACTTTTCCATCTGCTTCCTTTACATCACCACGTACAATTGCCGCGTATTCTTTTACTTTCTGAATTACACAACTCATCTAGAAATAATACAAAATTATTATATAAAAGTATCTATTAATTAATCAGTTTATAACAATCGTATTAAAATTGGTATTGGTAATGCATATTGATCACTACTAATTTTACTGTAAGACTTCAACGAAAGATTTGGATCGTGCCAATAAGTGGTGGATATGTACACGTGTTCCTTTGCCCCATTCCATTTAGAGAAAAAAATTGATTCCGGTCAACGAACAAATAAATTACATATAAAGTCCAGTTACCTACTAAAGAATAAACTTCCTGTCGTGGCATTTTCTTTGGAAGTAAGAAGTCTAGAAAATAGGGGGTTAGTGCCTAAGATCTCTCCTTGGCGATAGAGGAAAAACTTAATAATCATTTTGGTGCAAACTTTTCTCATAAGTGTACTTTGACTAAAAAGCATGTCCCAAATTCAATGTTTTTTGAACTTATTATTAATAACGAAATATTGATACAGTGAATACATTTTCAAATAAGAATTCTGCGGGATTTGACGATATATATATTGAGCTGCTTCTCTAAACCAGAATGTATTCTTTTTTGGTTAAATATAATATTTTTCCAGATCGTCAACATGACTTTCGTCAAGGGTTGTCTACTGAAAGCGCTTACGCTGACCTTATTCGATATGTAACAGATAAGACTGATAATAGAAAAATTGTAATCTCCTTCTCTTTTGATCTTACTCGCGCTTTTGACACTGTTGACAAAGATGTTATGGCTTTAAAATTAAACAGTTTTGGGATACGGGATAGCTTGAACGACGACTGGATCATTTCTTTTTTAATTAACAGGACATTTTCGATGAGGGTTGACGGTTCAAAGTCTGATCTTTTTGATCAAAATATAGGAGCACCTCAGGGCAGTATCTTGGGACCGCTAATTTTTCCTCTTTTCGTTAATAATTTGCCCGAATATATCTCCCAGGGTAGAGTATTCTTGTATGCCGATGATATCACAGTTGTTATCTCGGATACGGATGTGGCTGCATTGAGGAGTAAAGTCAATATTATTCTGAAAGAATTTTCTTCCTGGTGTAGGAAAATAAACTTATGGCTAATCAGGCGTAAACTGTCTGCATGGAAATAAAAACCGTACACAAAACATCATGTGGTCTCATTTTTGATCTAGATGGTCACAAGCTAGTTTTGAGTGATTCAATAAATTTCTTGGGTGTCTCCATTGATAGTGATTTAACCTGGAATGGGTAAATTTCTAAGGTGTGTTCAAAAATCAATAAGAGCTATTATGTTTTAAACTCTTTAAATAATTATGTAACTCTTGAAAGTCTTCTAAGTGTTTACTATGCCTTTGTTTATTCTTCAGTTGCTTACAATATTGTTGTATGGGGTCAGTCATCCGACATCAATAGAGTATTTCTGGCACAAAAACGGATTGTTCGAATTATTTTTGGTCTGTCATACTCAAAGTCATGTAGGGAAACTTTCCGCAAAAATAATATTCTTACTGTCCACTCAATTTATTTACTAAAATTGTTGACTTGTTTTCATAAGAACAAACATCTATTGTCTCGCTGTTAAAGCACAATTTTGAAATGTGAAAAAATCCCCTCTGTGTGCCGGTAGTCGTATTTTTAATCTGTTACTGTTGTCATTAAAAACTATTGCATCTACAAATAAATTTAACCTCGAATTAACTTCGAATTAAAAAAAGCTAAAACAGCTGATGCATTTTACTCCATAAACGAATTTGTTGTTTATTTGGGGAAACTTAGATAATGTATTCGACTAGTATAATTTACGAGCGACCTTCCAATTTGAATAACCATAACCATCCATCCTTAAATTTGACTAACGCTTTGTAAAAGTGTGAATTGATAAAACTGACTAGTTTGCATATTAATAAGTTAAGTATATGTGTTATGTAGTTTGTTGTTATATATTATGTGCTGAAGCACAATTTCATTATTTTTTAGGTTTTAATATTATAACTTGTTTCTATCTACACATTGTAGTTCTCGAAATGTCATATATTTTGAATTTAAGACACATCCTTAACCGTATCAAATGACAGGTACGCATTTGTATTGAACCGAAGATGAATCCGTATTGAACTGAAGATGAATCCGACCGATGTCGACCCAGGAAACCCGAAAGAGGTTGTATGTGTGATGGGGAACGTTTGTTTTCGTATTTTTGTTTTGTTAGCTGTGATAGATTTTTAAGATTTTAGTACAAAAAGTAAGTTTTCCTCTAACAAATTAATTATTTTCTATTGTCTAAAAGCAAATCTCAAAATATATTGGAAACAGTTTGAAAAGAAAGAATGTGTGTGTTTA
This sequence comes from Kuschelorhynchus macadamiae, assembly GCA_030620095.1. Classification (NCBI taxonomy): domain Eukaryota; kingdom Metazoa; phylum Arthropoda; class Insecta; order Coleoptera; family Curculionidae; genus Kuschelorhynchus; species Kuschelorhynchus macadamiae. Next base: position 51,372 of record JAUTXW010000301.1, read on the forward strand.
AACTTTTTGTATTTACATATAAATAATTAACATTAATAAATATTAACAAATAATGTTTATACAAATTAGAGTCTGGAACCACAGTTTTTTAGGCTAAAATATCAAAAATAATAGACAATATAAAAATATTTAAGATACGGCTGCGTTTCAAGTCTTGCTTTATCTCGATTTTACACTGTTATTATGACTACACGCAATGGACCATTTATGCATTTACGGACTATAGTTACATTTACTATTTGGCCTGGCTTTAACTGTCTATTATCTTAGAGATGTATATACTACCATACATTTTAATAGCCCGAGAATAACTTTTTCGTATATCTCTCGTACAAGAGTTTAACACATTTACAACAATTGTATTTCATTAAGACAAGTTGATATTTGCTTGTACAATGAAGCAATATTTTTTCATGCGTATTAATATAACAATATATTAACAATACATCTATACATACATCATTAAAAAAAAAGTTTCGATGTTGACTTTTTGTAAGTATATTCTTTAACACAAATAAAGTACCTAACATGTTTTTCATTATTTTTGAAAATAACTTTACACTGTTTTATTTCAAACCAACTTTACAAGTTTAATACATAGAATGTAACATATAAAAACAAAATAAAGTTGTAATAGATGAAAAAACTCCTATGTTATAATTCAGTATAAAATAAGACTAGGTTGAAATAAATATTTTAAAAAATGTATTAATTTTTATTTTTGTAAAAAATTAATTTTTAAATATTGACAATTTTCTTTATATATATATATATATATATATATATATATATATATATATATATATATATATATATATATATATATATATATATATATATATATATATATATATATTTATTTTACTTATTAACATAAAAAAATTGTTCTTTAAAATAACTTTGTTTGGCATTTTTTATTTTTTTCTGACAAATTTATTATAGTCGTTATAGATTGTTTTAATTTAATACTGTAAGTTTACTTTTCTTTTACCCAAGTTTGGGTTAATGCAATTACTTGAATATTGCAATTTCCTTTTAAAAATTTAAATGGTATACTTTTCATTTAATTTTTCTTCTGACACATTTTTAATATTTACCAACTCTTCTAAGGGAGTGAACGAGAGTGGCAAGACTGACATATAGATAATAAGTGTAAATATATTTATAAAAATAAAAGTTAAGCATTATTATAGCTAAGTAAATGTTACAAATAGGATAAATTAATATTTTTGTTCTAAATTTTTATATAACTTGTCCATTTTGAGTTTTTTTTAAATAGCCTGTTAATTTAACCATATTCGTATTAATTAAATTATAAAACACTATTTGGACCTTTAATACATATTGGCAATCGTATTACTTCCCCATATAATAGCCCAATATATTGTATTATTAATACACTATTTTTATGGGCTATATGTATAGTGGAAGTATTGGAATCGAAAGAAATTTCATGTGTGCGTATGTAAACAAAAATTTGTCAAACAATAATTTAAGAAAGGTCAAACCGATTCCTTTCAAATTGGCAGCAAAAACAGTCTAAGTTAGACTCACAGGTATTAGCTTTTGCGTAACATTGGCGTACCTTTTCGAAGAGTTATGAAAATGTAAAAAAATCATATTTTGAAAATGCACAAACCGATAAAAGTCAAACTGAAAAAAAAATAGTTGGGTAATTGTTTTGACGTTGAAAAATTGTGGAAGCTTTTGACGTAGGTACTTGATCTTTTTTCGATTTTATATATTAAAATAAAAGTAATATTTCAAAGAATAGCGAAACACGTACAATTTATTTTATTTTTCTGTATAGCATAACAAATTTTGTCCAGCATATAAGGTAGTTCAAAGAGAATAGAATTAAAACGAAAAAAAAATCAAAGTTTTATATGCAACTTTTTTTTACTGTACAATATATATCAAGAGAGTTTAGCTATTTTAACAAACGGAAAAACATGTCAGTCTCCTATTTTTTGTGTATACAGTGACGGCAAACTGACTGGAAACGATACCTTACGAAAATCTGAACCGTTGCTAGTAAGAAATTGGTTCAGTTTCCTTGATACGTCCAACAATAGAAGCAGATATTGTTTTATTTTTTTTCTGACAAATTTATTATAGTCGTTATAGATTGTTTTAATTTAATACTGTAAGTTTACTTTTCTTTTTTTTTAACCCAAGGTTGGGTTAACGCAATTACTTGAATATTGCAATTTCCTTTTAGAAATTTAAATGGTATTGGGAAGACGAACGTTTGTTAAAAATGAAATAAAACATCCAGGTACGTATTTAAAAAAAAAAAAGTTAAAGATGAGGCCTCGTAAGCCGAAACATCGGATTTAAAATCTGACTCCCTGATTTTGTAGCGGAGAGAAAGTGGCTATAAAGATGTAAAATTGATTTTGTAATGTTGTTTCAACTTCAGCCTGAAAAAAATGTAGATGATAGAATCCAAGGTAAATAAATTTGGTTCTGATGGAAAACGTTTCGTTTGGCGTCTACCAAATAAAGAATTTAACCCGCGGTACACCTTGAAAACAGTGAAATTTGGTCGTGGTTGTATCATGGTATGGGGCTGCTTCTCTTGGAATGGTGTTGGCCCTCTTTATAGAAAAATATTGGTACTATGGATCAGTAACATACTGGAAAACGTGATGCAACTATATGCAGAAAAAAATTTATCAAAACTTTGAAAATTCCAACACGATAATAATCCAAATCACTCTACCAGGAGGGTGACTGTCTGGCTTCAGGATAATCATGAAATATTCGAGGGTATGAGAGAAGCTTGAACCAGTATTCCACTAGAGATCTTGTAGACGTCTAATACAGTCCATGCCTAGGAGATGTTTAAAAGTAATTGAAGCCAATGGATATTCAACTAGATGTTTAAAAGTAATTGAAGCCAATGGATATTCAACTAAATACTAGATACCTACTCGATTGAGACAAAAACTTATAAGTTGTTAGAAAATGTTGAAATACGTTTTTTAAGTTAGTTTGCCGCTTAAAAATGTAGTGTTCTTCGAATTTTTTGATGAATAAATTATTTTTTAAACTTAATAAGGTTATTTAATGCGATAATAATAGATATGCACCCCAACAATAGCAACAATGATTATAATATTGAAAATATCTTAAACCAATTTCGTACCAGCAACGGTTCAGATTTTTGTAAGGTATCGTTTCCAGTTAGTTTGCAGTCACTGTAAATACATTTTTCCGTTATTTTATTTTCCCAAATAACGAAACTATCTTTTATTTTAAAGCAATTAGCTAATAAAAACAAACGGTGAAATATGTCGGATTTCTCTTAGCTCTTTGTATTTAAAATCTTTTTCCCACTAGGTATACTGGGTAGCCCTAGGGAATATAAGAACCACTTAAAAATACAAATATTTTTTTTATTTCCATAAGTACTGCACAGCTTAAAAAAAAACGGTAAAACAGTTCATCGTCATTTTCCTTTTTATTTTTTTAGGCGGCATTTGAAGAGATATTACAAAATAAATTTTACATCTTTATAACCACTTTTCCTCCTCTGTAAGATAGCCCACTCCGATTTAAAATCCGACTTTTCGTCTTCGAGGTCTCATCATCAACTTCATTTCTTTTAAATACTGAACTGGATTTTTTATTTCTTTTTTAAGAATGTGAATTTGGCAATAATCTGGTTTTCCGCCTCCCTCTAACACAATGTCTCTTATGGAAAAATCTTAAATCTTTCTTTCAAACGTGATGTGTGATACATCGTTGGATTTGGGAAGACGAACGTTTGTTAAAAATGAAATAAAACATCCAGGTACGTATTTAAAAAAAAAAGAATTTGAAGATGAGACCTCGTAAGCCAAAACATCGAATTTAAAATCTGCCTACCTGATTTTGTAGAGGAGGGAAAGTGGCTATAAAGATGTAAAATTGATTTTGTAATGTTGTTTCAAGCCCAGCCTGAAAAAAATGTAGAAAAAAAATGACGATTTTCGTTTTTTTTTACGAATATTATTTGACATTAAATTGCACAACTTTGTTCTAATTTAACCAACCTCGTATTCCTTAAGGTTTTAGAGATGCCAATGCTACCCTTCTAAATTTGTAACACCCTGTATAGGTTGTGTTTAAGGGGGTAAAACAGCTCTCTAAAAATAAAATTAGAATTTTAATAATGTTTCTTTAACGTCCTAAAACGTGACATTTTAATAAATAAACGAATAGTGTTTTAAAAAGACGGCATATTTTTTTACATATAAACCTCAGCTTGAGAAAACCATTGACGTACATACATATATGGCGAAGGACTATGTCTTTTAGTACAAGGATATACACTGAGATATCAGTGTATATCCCTGTACTAAAAAAAAATGTCTGAAAAGATGACTTATCTGTAATTATACTAGTGTTTAAAAGGAGAGATCATGCGTATCGCATTTACCAGCATAGTAAGTAAACCTATGAAATGTGCAACTATTTTTTTTTGAAAAATGATGTTATCTGCAATTTAATTTAACGGATTTAATTAATAATTGGATAAGTAGTGTATTAAAGGTTTAGGCTGCATTCTTGGACTTGGCCAGGGCATTCGACGCTGTGTCACACCCGACTTTATTCTCCAAGCTTGAAAACATTGTAGTGAGAGGTCTATCCCTAAATATACGTGATAACTTTAATCATATATAACTTACCCATTGGGTCCAATTGTGAGCGTTATGAGTAACTTCAAGGAGCCACACGGCCCAGGTCTTAAGCGACAAACAACAAACGGTGTCTGGAGAATGCTCGAAGATCTTTGATGGTTTGTGACCTTTGATAATTCTTCCATCAAGTCTGAAAATGATATCGAAACAAAAAATTCATACGAAACATTGGTTTTTATTGAGAGAGGTCTATAGATTGCTCTTAAATTTATATTTATCGTTTTTAAACTAATTGCAATGTTTGATAATTCACTATTGACTTTTTCGATAATTTCAAATCCAGTGTTTTTCTTACAGAAATGCTCAATCCTCCCCCAGTTTTTTGTCTAGTAGTAAATTCTTGAAATTGCAATATTTTTTCTCGATTTTTTTAATCCATTTTTCTGATATAATTACAACGTCAGCAATTTCTTCATTAATTAGAATTTCCAAGTCTTCTATTTTATTTTTCATGGTACGTACATTTAAATCAGGAATTTTTATAAAATATATTTTTTTATTGATTTGCGTTGTTTATTGACGTGAATAGTTTATCCGTTCTCTCGCCTCCTTAACGTTTAGCTCGTGTAATAGACAATCTAAACTTAGTGCCTCGTGTTTGCTACTTAAGTTTTTATTTGTTTTTTTTTTGTTCTACCTTGTGCAGTTAACACATACAAAATTTGCTCGTTTACATACCAAAAATTGTGATCCCCTGAACAAACACAGCAGACTTGATCTCCAGAACAGCATTTAATTTTATGTCCATAGGCACAGCATTTGTAACAAATAAAAATATAAAAATATTCCTTGATTTTACATTTATTTCAAATAAAAAAAATATTTCTGTCAACCAATTTTGTATAAGTTCTGCCAATAGTTTTAAAATCAATAATTCTCAAAATAAATAATATTGGTTCGTTCCCATTTTCTTTCTTTTATTTTACATTTTTATTTGGGAATTTTTATTTAAAATGAATTATAAAATTGATTAATTATAATTGGGAAATAGTTTAATATCTTAGGCTTAATTTACTTTTTCAACATATATATTTCAATACATTAAATTTTAGACTGCCCTGGTATAATAAAATGTTATTTACTTTTACACACTAAAATTTCATTTTATAATAATGTCTTGACACGCTCAATACATTTCCTATATCCTTCCTTGTCTATTCCTTTGCGTATTTGACCCTTCTTGTCCCTCTACAAATTTATGGAGATTGAACGAGATACGGAGAGAAGAGGAAAGGGAGGAAGTTAAGCATAAAATTTACCGAAAACCGAACGACCAGTGTCCCGATAGTACTGACGGCACTCATTTACTAAAGTGATTTGGCTAGCCAATATTTTTTCGCGTTATTCGTACTTATAACGTGATATATAGTCGTGCCCTAAAATTACTTCGCTACATACAGAATAATTAATTGGATAATTTGTTTCTACGGATTCCCCTTTTTCCATTCCTGAAATTATGAACCATTGAGGTAAGTTTCAGGACATTAAATAATATATATTTTTTTTATATAATTTATATTTAAATATTTAAACCAAGATCCAAAATTAGTATACAGACGCGGATCTAGATCAAACCAGCGTTCCCTCAAATTCACAGTCCACAACTGGGCCTAGCGTTGGTTTTCCCGACGATTTTCTAAAGGAAAACCCACGTAAAACCAGCACAAAAACTTTTATTGATCCTCCGACCCGGATTTTTTCGGTTTATATCTGGATCCAGTTCGGAATTTACTGATATTGGATCTTGTACGAACTACCAGGCAGTTTTCTAACTGATAAAATTACATAACTAAAAAAAAAATATAAATTTTTTACATAACTTAAAAATATAAATATTTGCAATACCTTTTACATCAAATGCTTTTTACTATAATTGTTTTTAAAAGTTTTACAAATTAATAAAATTCTGGGTATAACATTTAAGTTTGTTACTAGTAAATAACCATAAAATTGTCAAGGTTAAATTCCGACAACTGCTAGCCTGCTCAAAAAGTTAAGGTATTTGTTTTTTGTGAAACCAAGCTTCCTTTCAGGCTTTAGTTGGTAGTTGCGATTTCCTACGCAAAAAAAAAAATTCATTTATTGAGTTTTTCGAGATCATTTGTAGTTGTATATTTTTACATTTTTAAAATGGTACTTTCTAGCGATGAAAAAATATCTCGTGCAAGTGCCCTTAGGCAAGTCGTTATTGATCAGTTATTATCAATTGAAAAATGTGCGGTCGACGCAAAGCTAGATCCTACAAAAATTAACCTTACAAAATTTAAATTGTCGTATAAAAATTTAAAGAAGCTTCATAAGGACTTCGAAAAACATCACAACTCTATTGTGGTTGCTCTAGCAGGAAATAATGATAAATTAAATCAGGAAGCCAAATGTCTGGATAATTTTAGTTGCCGTTATTTAGATATTGAAGTTACATACAATGAACTTATTACTGAAAAAGAACAATTACAAAGAACTAGCTCTACTTTGGCTTCTACTTCCATAAATCAAACTTTACCGGCTTTACTCTCTAGTAATGGGTCTTCATATTGAGATGTTTGATGCATTAGTGCATAACAGTCGAACATTATCCAATGTTGAAAAATTTAATTATTTGCTTTCCAAGCTTTCTGGACCTCCTCTTGCTTTAATAAAAATATACCTTTGCTTTCTGATAACTATTTTATTGCTTACAATACTCTTAAAGATAGATACGATAATAAAAGACTTAGAGCAGTCAATTATTGGAAGGCAATTGAAAATTGCCCACCAGTTACAAAAGAAAATTTTCAGTCATTAAGAAATTTGCTCGATACTTTTACTGAAAACTTAGAGGCTCTTAAAATGATGTCATATAATATTGATAGTTGGGATTTTATAATTACGAATATGCTGCTGGATCGTTTAGATTCGAGTTCAAGAAGGGCTTTTGAACAACAGCACGCTACTAATAATATGCCTACTTATAAAAATGTAAAAGAATTTTTAATGAAACAATGCAATGCATTGGAAACAATTGCTCTTTGTTCAAGACCCAAGGAGTATGCCCCTAAAGGTAATCAGGACCGAAATAAATTTTTAAACAACCCACGAAACTCGAATGCTTTTCTTGTACAATCTGAGGGCGATGGCGCTAAATTGGACGTGTATCTCCTTTGTAAGGGTACTCATGTAATTTACAACTGTCCTACATTTTTAGACAAAAGTGCTTCCGAACGATTTCATTTTATAAAAAATAAAAAAGCTTGCATAAATTGTTTAGCTGATCAGCATACTACATCTAAATGCACTTCTCAAAAACGTTGTCGCGTTTGTAAAAAAAACGCATCATACTTTACTACATTTTTTGCCTAATAATGGTGAACATAATTTACAAAATAATTCTCAGAATATTGTCAGCTCCGACGTTGGAAGCCGAGTGGTTAATGTTGGTATGCTAACCAAGGATAACCATGAGGTATTGCTATCTACTGTTTTATTAAATATACGAGACGCCTAGCGCCTTTGGAAATTTACACACGGCTAGAGCCGTTATTGATCCCGGTGCCCAATCATGCTTTATTTTAAAAAAATTTGCGGATAAGTTAGGTTTACCTAAATATAACATTGCTATTACTTTACAAGGTCTGGAAAAAATGTGCATGCCTGCTAAATCAGGCGTTACCTGCTCCTTTTCCCCGTTAGAAAATAATTTACAAAATTTCAATGCGGAATTTATTGTAATTGAAAAAATCTGCGAAAATATGCCGGTCGCAGATTTTACTATAGATAAATTTTCGTACTTAAGTGGCCTTAAACTCGCTGACCCTCTTTTTAATAAAAAGGGTGAAATTCAGATATTGCTTGGTGCAGAAATTTTCCCATTTATTCTAGAAGACGGACGTATTATTGTAGGGCCTGATCAACCCGCGTGCATTAATACAGTTTTCGGGTGGATAATTATGGGAAAAATACCTCTTGCGGAAACCTCGTACATATCACCTAATGTAAAAACTTTCTTTACAACGTTTTCGACAGATGATAGGTTAGATAATACTTTAAAACTGTTTTGGCAATCTAAAGAAATCCCCGAGTTTAAAACTATGTCACCTGAAGATGATTTTTGCGAAAATTATTTTTTAAGTACTACTAAACACAATACTGTCAAGAGTTTCACGGTTTCATTACCATTTAAAATCAATGCCCCTGATTTCGGCGATACGCGTTCTTTGGCGATGCGCCGATTTCTGTCACTAGAAAATCGCCTTGCAAAGGACAAAAAATTGCACTGCGCTTATAGTGACGTCATAAAAGAATATCTGGAATGTGGACATATGGAGCAAGTGCAGCCTCCAAGTCCACAATTTCGGCATGACAGTTTTTATATTGCCCATCATCCGGTTTTTCGAAAAGAATCCACATCGACCCCTGTGCGAGTAGTTTTTGATGCAAGTAGTCATGCGTACGAAAAAATATCTTTAAATCAAGCATTATATACGGGACCTAAGCTCCAACGCGACTTAATTGCAATTCTACTTTATTTTCGTATACATAAATATGTTATGATTTCTGATATTCGACAAATGTTTCGTATGATATGGGTCGAACCTAAACAAAGAAAATATCAACGTATTTTATGGCGCTTCTCACCTGAAAGCCCAGTTTTAGACTTTCAATTAAATGTTGTGGTTTTTGGGGTTGCTTGTTCGCCCTATTTAGCAATTCGCACACTTTTGCATCTAGCTAGTCTTTATTCCGATTTGCCATTAGCAACAGAAATTGTAACCAATCAAACTTTTGTTGATGATTGTTCTTTTGGTCATGATGACCCTAAAACCGCCATATCTAAGAGAAATCAACTCATAGAGCTACTTAGCAGAGGAAAATTTGAACTGCGCAAATGGGCTGCTAATAATAAAACTTTATTAGAAGGGCTACCTGATACACATATACAAAATATTGATTATTCCTTTGATCTTGAAAGGGACTCTACTCTGAAAATTTTAGGCTTGAAATGGAGCCCTACAAGGGATGCTTTTTACTATCCTTTTACATATATCAAATCAAATTGCACTAAAAGAACCATGCTCTCAGAGCTTGCTAGAACTTTTGATCCACTGGGTTTTTTAACACCTGTCACTTTTTTTATGAAACTGCTTATACAAAATTTATGGACACTGGGCCACCACAGGACATTGTCGATAAATGGAACAACTTTAAAACAGATCTTATTAAACTTTCGAATTTTGTCATACCGCGTCAAGTAGACCTATGCAATATGGAATCATGTAATTTGATTGGCTTTTGCGATGCCTCAATTAAGGGTACCTGTGCAATTACATACATAAGGGTTGTTTATAAAAACTGCTCAGTAAAAACATATTTTCTTTATGCAAAGTCCAAGGTAGCTCCCCTTCAAACAGTATCTTTGCCTAGGCTAGAATTAAACTCCGCGGTACTACTTGCAAAATTAATTAAATTTGTTATTAAAGTTTATCAAAATAAAATTATATTTGCAGACATTTTTGCGTTTAGCGATAGTATGGTCGCGCTCTCCTGGATTAAAAGTTCTCCCCACACATGGAAAACATATGTGGCAAACAGAGACGCATTTATTCAGGAAATTTTACCACCAAATAAATGGTACCACATTTCTTCTAAAGAAAACGCAGCTGATTGTGGCTCGCGAGGGCTTTTTCCGTCGGAGCTTATAAACTCTATTTTATGGTGGACTGGCCCTCAGTTTCTTTTAACACCCAGAGAATCCTGGGACTTAAAATCGCCTTCTAACTCAATAGCTTCGAATGCTGAGCTAGAACAGCGAAAAATTACTTTAACCACTAATATTACCTTAATAAATATATTTGATACTTTACTACAAAGATTTTCTGTACTTTATAAAATTAAGAGAATACTTGCTTATATAATCCGCTTTGTACAAAATATAAAAAATGGCAAATTACAAAAAGGAAAACTTACTCCTGAATTACAGCTAAAAAATCTAACGTTTTATGAGTTGAATTATGCTCTATTATTACTAGTCAAACATGTTCAATATGCTCATTTTAGACAAGAAATTTTATGTCTAAAAAACAATGAAACGCTACCTAAAAAATTTAGATGTCTAAATCCATTTCTGGATGATCACGAAATGCTTCGTGTGGGTGGTAGACTGTGCAATTCAAATTTAAAGTTTGATCAAAAATATCCTTTGCTTTTACCCAGTAATTCAATTCTTACTACTCTAATTATTACTGAGATTCATCTTGTAAACTTACATGCAGGTATACAAACAACTGGTTATTTGTTAGCACAACATTTTTGGGTTTTTTTCTGCCAAAAAATTAATAAGGAGCATAATTTCCAAGTGCCTTCCATGTTGGAAAACGCGTCCTAGTACTTTTCAACCCCCTATGGGTAATTTACCTAATTTTCGTGTAAGGCAAGCGCGTCCTTTTTTGAATATTGGTGTTGACTTAGCGGGGCCATACCATATAAAACTAGGAAAATTGCGTCATGCAAAAATTACTAAGGCCTGGATTTGTTTGTTTGTGTGTTGCGCCACGAAAGCTTTACATATAGAATTACTTTCCGAGCTTTCTACGGAATGTTTTTTAGCCGGGTTTAGGCGTCTGATAGGTCGACGTGGGCTTTGCAAAAATGTTTATTCGGATTGCGGAACAAATTTTATAGGTGCAAAAAATTATATAAATAAAATATTTTCCGAAGTAGCAGAAAAGGAAGCTATTAGGTGGCACTTTAATCCACCCGCGGCCCCCCATATGGGTGGTCTTTGGGAGGAAAAGATGGAAAAATGAATATCTTCATACATTAACTCAAAGAGCCAAATGGCATTTACCTGATTTACCAAAACCGTCAAGCGGCGCAATGGTATTAATAAAAAATGAAAATACTTCTCCTCTAGAGTGGTCTTTAGGGAGAATTACGGAACTTATTTCGGGTTCTGATAATATATGCAGAGTAGCAGTTGTCAGGACCGCTAAGGGTTCATTTAAACGGCCCTTAGTAAAACTATGTCCTTTACCTTTAAATTAAGTTCAGAAAATACCTTAGGTATTTTCAGGGGGGTGGGAATGGTTCGTTCCCATTTTCTTTCTTTTATTTTACATTTTTATTTGGGAATTTTTATTTAAAATGAATTATAAAATTGATTAATTATAATTGGGAAATAGTTTAATATCTTAGGCTTAATTTACTTTTTCAACATATATATTTCAATACATTAAATTTTAGACTGCCCTGGTATAATAAAATGTTATTTACTTTTACACACTAAAATTTCATTTTATAATAATGTCTTGACACGCTCAATACATTTCCTATATCCTTCCTTGCCTATTCCTTTGCGTATTTGACCCTTTTTGTCCCTCTACAAATTTATGGAGATTGAACGAGATATGGAGAGAAGAGGAAAGGGAGGAAGTTAAGCATAAAATTTACCGAAAACCGAACGACCAGTGTCCCGATAGTACTGACGGCACTCATTTACTAAAGTGATTTGACTAGCCAATATTTTTTCGCGTTATTCGTACTTATAACGTGATATATAGTCGTGCCCTAAAATTACTTCGCTACATACAGAATAATTAATTGGATAATTTGTTTCTACGGATTCCCCTTTTTCCATTCCTGAAATTATGAACCATTGAGGTAAGTTTCAGGACATTAAATAATATATATTTTTTTATATATAATTTACATTTAAATATTTAAACCAAGATCCAAAATTAGTATACAGACGCGGATCTAGATCAAACCAGCGTTCCCTCAAATTCACAGTCCACAACTGGGCCTAGCGTTGGTTTTCCCGACGATTTTCTAAAGGAAAACCCACGTAAAACCCGCACAAAAACTTTTAAATATATTTCTTTATTTGGTTTTCTAACGTAAATCGTGTCATCTTCATCAAGGTAATTTAGTGCTTTTAGTTCATCCAATGGTTCATTATTTTAATATTTTTTAGAATTGCCTATTAAAACTAATTTTGATGACTTAATTTTTGAAAGTTCAACTGAATAATTTTCTTTGAGTTTTTCTTAAGATGTAATTTTTTATTTTTTCTGTACTGTATCAATTGTCACTTTTTTTCAAAATTTCGTTCAAATTGATCAATTGATTGATTAATCGATACAAACAAAAATACCTAGGGTGGAATTGTCAACCTCCAATTTTTTTGAAGTCTTTTAAAAATAATAAAGCTATCATATTTTGAAGACGGCATCGTCTAGGTGCCAGTTTAGATAGGATATATCAAACGATTTTAAAGACCCAGGGTATGAAAATACTAAACTTTAACTAATATCATAAATGACTCAAATTTTTTGTTAACATAAGTAGGCTCTACTGAATATGCAAACGGATGCCATTAAGCTAAGGTAAAATAGTAATAATCTAAAATGTTGTTGAATTATATATGCATTAGGCCTCTGAGACCTGGTCTGAGCCTCTAAAGGTTGAATAATAATTTTTTAATATCTTCCTAGCCTCAGAGATTGTCTTTCTATATATACTAAATAACTTTACTGCTAAAACTAATACTTCTAAATGCATTAATTAAGACTCAATCCCGATAGAAGTGTTTATTTATTTTTCCAAACAAATCGCTCAATTATTTTTTTTCGCTTTCGAGGCCAGTCTTCCCCTATTGGTCAACTATGTTTAATCTAGATCTCCGATCAAATAGAACATTTTCGTTGCCGCAGAAATAATATTCGTGTGCAAACTTTAAATCTTTGGAAAAGGCAAAAGTTTTACAAAAAGCTTTTTCAACTTGTAACTAATTGACTAATATCAGTCCAATCAAATTTTCTTGGATACTAGGCTATAGGGTTTAGAACACTCAAATTTGAACGGGCATTGCCTTGCAAATTAGAATAGAATATCCAGCACATATAAACATAGCCTTATATTTTTTTTATCTATATATATATATATATATATATATATATATATATATATATATATATATATATATATATATATATATATATATATATATATATATATATATATATATATTGCAATTGTATACCAAATATAAACAAGGCACCTGCAATACTGCTATTACCAATCTTCAACATTAGCAGTATTTTTGTTGAATCAAAGTTGTTTGTTATTATCATTACCTGGGGGGACCCATATCTCCCTCGCCTTCGGTTACACGCCGTTCAGGTTCTACAGTTGGCTTATATATGACAGAAACCTCTCCTCCTTCTTCTTCTTCACCACCCACAATATCTTCCGCTCCAGGCTCTTCAAATTCATCTTCAAAACCTAAATACAAAAAAAAATTCTTAGCAATGTTATTATTTAGTATAGGCATTTTATTTGACTTATATCCTCTTGGAAGTGCATGTCTTGATTTTGAATATTTAGCTTGAAGGTTTGAAGTTAAATTTATAGAAATATAATAAAACGTAATGTTACGGGAGCCGACCATACTGAGACCTTATGTAAAATGCGTGAGGAACCCGTTTTAGGAGAACATATAGTCACAAATAAACACGAAACGCTTTGACTGCCATGCCTGAATGTGGCAGAAGGGAAATTAAAAGAACACATCCAGGACAGGGCCTCGTTGGGTACTACACAAATAAAATTGACTGCCAGTTTTAAAATTGACCCCCACCTCTACATAGCAAATGTCTAGTCGGCCTCATTCAAAGCTGACTTACACTTCTGATATCTATGTAGAATACATAGCGATTTAACTAAGATGAAAGCTATTTACGAGTACTAAATGAATAAAATCGACTGCCGCCTGGCACGGAAATATTCTGCTTCACTAATAGGCGCCTTAATTTGGATTAAAAACTATGGGAATCCTGACATGGCTCAAATGTAAGGTTCGAATAAATACTAAACAAATAAATTTAATTGCCCACACTACATGTAGTCTTATTTAAAGTTCAATAATTGTCGGGTACTACTTACAGGGTGGTCCAACAGTGCGTTCAAGTCCAATAGCTCTGTTATCGTGGGATTTAGACAAAATAAATATACGAAAGTTGTAGGGACACTGAGAGCTACAAACGAAAATTATTTTCTATTATACAGGGTTGAGGATAAGTTTGCCACAAACAAAACTTACATTTTTTTAAATGGAGCACCCTGTATAAATCTGTTTTAAACTAGTTAGGACACCTAGGACGAGCTGGGCAGCTTAACAACTAGTTTAAATTAGTTGTTAAGTTGTCCGCCCTAGAGTAATTAGAATGTAAAAATAAAAAAATAATAACAATCAAAAACCAATACTAAGTATCAAATCGTACAAAACTAATAATGGTTTTTCACTTTTTATCAGAATATTGTATATTGTATCGTCATCGAAAATACGCTTATGTTTTAAATTTATAATTAACTCAAAATCGACTTACAAGATTAGAGAAAGAATTTAAAGTTAAATAAAAGCTTGTAAAAGATATCTCCATATTCACGTAATGTTATGGAGTTAGGTTGGTTGTCTCCATTTCTTAATTACTCGTATTTATATCCATTTTGAAATCAAAGACATTGCCCTTATTTAATTTTATTTATGCAGTTC
Organism: Kuschelorhynchus macadamiae; assembly: GCA_030620095.1. Classification (NCBI taxonomy): domain Eukaryota; kingdom Metazoa; phylum Arthropoda; class Insecta; order Coleoptera; family Curculionidae; genus Kuschelorhynchus; species Kuschelorhynchus macadamiae. The sequence goes on from JAUTXW010000301.1 coordinate 66,588, forward strand.
TTTGTTCCTGTGGTGATATTAGAGAAACTGGACTATCCATATCAACTAGGCTAAAGCAACACGAATGATGTATTAAAAAAAAAAGAAACTGTAGAGTCTGCTGTATATGAACACCAATATTCCACTGGATATGTCGTCAATATAAAAGACACAAAACTGCTGCAGGTCTCCTGTTCCATCGTCACCGTGGCTCGACGTAGTGCCTGCCACTAATTCCTATGGGGATGGCATCTCGGTCGCCGGAAGAGGAACATAGAAAATAAAACACCCAGTATAACATTAATTGCACTTTAATGACACAAGCTAAACTAACAGAACAAAACTATATAAAATTCACAATTTAACTTATACAAAAGGAAAAACAAACTAACTTTTAAGTGCTAAAGTTTTTTCTAGTTGCTTTTTTGAGAATAACTGTAGGAGATACCTAATGAAGTTATCGAGGACACTTGGAGTTGGGAAGAATAAGTTTTTTGGAAATTGTTCATTTGTGTATCTGTAATCCTAAGTAAAGTGTACAGAATTGGCGTTCTGTGTAGGAAAAGGAAGTTGCCACCGCCATAGACAGTTGGTTAGGCTGGTTACTACTAGTGATTAGGGAGAAGGCCGTCTCCATAGTAACTTCGTGCATCGGCTGCTAGCATCGTGAGGAAAAGTACGCGGGTAAATGATGACGAGAAAGTCAAGTGGAAAGAACCACGGGACATTTTGGGCGATTCGTCTTCCGCGAGCCGCATAGAAGGAGTTAGTTCAAGGGAACGCAATCCCGTTTGAAAATCTTTACAAAAATAAATGCGAGATATACGCATCAGAAGGTACCCTTCGGTGAAGACGTCCTCCAGGTGTCAAGAAATCTTTGCGGCTAGTTTTTTCAACAGAATTCAGTTGATTTAAATACAAGTAAATTATTCTCACCGGGAGCAAGAGAAAATCCCCGACGCGAAAGTATACAGGGCGCATCAAAATTTAAACTTGATGTAGACGTCCCCTAGGTACGAGGGTTCGCGGGCAGTTTATCCGGTGAAAGGCTGCTAATCTAAACTAATTAGGAAGAGATCCATTGAGAATCATCGAAATTTCCCGCCGTGAAACATACAGTGTGAGGCAAAAGGTGAAGACCCACAGAGACAAGATCCAAGTACTCTCCGTTTGCAAAAAGGGGTTCGCGGGTAGAATTTCCGACGGACAGTCAAATAGTAAGATTATTTAAAGCTACTCTAACCTGAAGGGTTGCCCTAAAATAGCCACAGATGAAACTATAACAACCGAGTAAACATGGCAGATAAATGCAAAGAATGTTTCTTAGAGCATCAAGATCCTGGTACTACTGATCAGGAAGTAGGGGGCGAACGACACCAGGGGCGGTGCCGGCGCTCATCCCTCGATTTGCCTACAGGAGTCACAAACAGTATCAATCCTCTCCTAAAGGATGTAGGGGCAAGTTTACCATCTGAGCCTTCATTAGCCGGTCCACACACTCATGAGACACAAAAAACAACTCACAGGCCAATGTACTCAATCAAAGGAACCTGTCGCAGTCGAAAGAGACTCTCCCCCCTAGAACAGACAGGCCTAGAAGATCTCTCCGAGCGCATTCAGTGTTTCGATCAGAAGAAGTAAAAATGCCTGCAGATGCCTCGTGAATTCGAAGGCGAAATGTTGGAAAGTGATTCCACTTTGACAAGGTCTAATCTCGAAGACCATGATTTCTTAATTGACCACAGCCGTGAAGGCTGTCGTTCTATGTTAATTCATTGTTATTCACTTATTACTACTTAAAATACAATTATCCAGGGGTATGTTGGTAAAACATAAGATAAGTTTTACATACTACTTTCGAATTGTCGAACTGTTAAAAATATACATCCGTATCACTTCATTCTTTTATGGATAACCCAAACAAAACGTGCTGAGTTGCCATTTGGGGAATTACCGATATCTAAACTGATTAATGAAATATGAATATAGAAATTAAGCAGTGTCGCAATATAATGGTTGAAATAGAAATACACATTTTAGACGGGGGGGTTTAAACACCAATGAAATAATTTTACTTACCTAAGCCTTCTTCTCCTTCCAAATCCGACACAGTCATTTCCGTTGGCACAGACCCTTCTGGAAATATTTAAATAATCAACTATTTTTAATATACTAGATATTATAATGAAACAAAGGAGTCTGTCTATATAATATGCATAATATTAGCAAAAATCGCTTTCGTCTAAGTTATTCCCAGTGTTACGCCTGTGTTTCTCAGTTTCTCTATATTTAATATTGTATCATGTCATTCGCGTTTCTATACACAAACGCTAATTGAAACAGGACACAAACTGTGCGCAACTGCTCAACGGAGCAGCTTCCTTTCAAGCATGGAAAACATTTTAGACTTTTCATTTACGTGTTATTAAATAAAACAAAATTATAATTTTTAGAGTGATCGCCATATTAGATATTTTTCGGCTCTTTCGAACGCATTAACTTCTGATTGTTTAGAGGTATAATCAATAAAATATAAATTCCCGTTCCGGGCACTCTGATTTTAGGTTTTCCCTTTCCATATGTTCTTATGTTTAATTTAATAAGTGTTTTCTTGGTATACTGGCCATTAATTTAGGGTTATTAGACAGATTAGCAAATAAATATTTTTCTAAAACGTATTTAATAAAATGGATGAATTTCAGAAACGTATCGTCTTGCTCTTTAAGTCCAAAATGATATTCTAGATAATCTGGAAATTAAAAGAGATTTACGAACGTTTCGAACAAATTCATAACGATATTATCATGCTTACAAGTGAAGAAAGAATTTGACTTTCTAGCACAAGATAAAGTTAGAAAAGATCCTCATAAGTTCTATTACGATTCAAAATGTATAATAAACTGCGTAAATATTCTGAAGTGTGTGTTAGTAGCCAAGATAAGCAAATTAACGTTAAAATAAGCGTTAAAATTCCCAAAACTAGCTTTTCTTTATTCAACGGACACCAACATTTATAGCCAAATCTAACAATCATTGAAAAAATGCAGTATCTTCTCTTTTATCTCGAGGAAGAACCTTTAAAGCTACTTAGTGGCATTTCACTTAAAAGTGACAATAATTTTATATGTTATGACAAATTGGTCAATCATCAAAATAAACGCCTCTTAGCTTCACTTAACGATACTACCAAAGACTTAAGGTCGGTTTTAGATGTATTTTCTAAATCATTGGCAGCTTTAAATTCTCTTCAATTTAGAACAGAGTGGGATTTTATATTATTTCATATTCTTTTAGTAAAATTTGACATCAATACTCGTTCTAGTTTTGAAATACAATACAAAATCCAAGCTATAGAAGTATATTTCAATTTCTAGAAAATAAATATAAAGCATCTCATAAGCTTAATAAAAATACTTCTTCAAAATAGTTCAAAATAGAAACACTTCACAATTTTCATTTTACAATAAAGTGCCCAAAGTTCCATCTAATTTAAAGGCGAAATGTTATTTGTGAAAATGTTCACATGTACTTTTGTCCAACATTTTCAGAACTTCCAAATAATTGTTTACATAATTCGAACCCTGTTTAACAATGCGGTACCTCTTATCGTTGTCGCACTCGGCATCATTCTATATTATATGTTCCAAAAATACTGGTAGTAATCTTAATACAAATAATTCTCCAAATATTATTCAGGAAAAGCTTTCCCTTCGTGTTCTAAATAATAAAAACCGCAGTCTTGATACTTACAACTCTAAGGCAAGCTGTGAATCTATTTGAATTTTGACTGATTCTGGAAGTCAATAAAACTTCATCAGTGAAAAATGTTCCGTTTAAGCCTTACAAAATATAATTTTACCATATTTTTGGCGTAAATCAAATGACTTCCTTCTCGCCTAAAAGACTTAGTCATTGCTTTATAAAAGCGCAAGATGTTTCGGGGCTTTCTTTTTCGTTTGATTTTTTTTTCGTCGTTTTTTCTCTAAACTCAGTTCTGATATGCCCTTATTCGGCTTGCTAAAATAAACATGCTGACAAACATTTTTTTATTTCTAGTTCTATAGACTTCTTGGAACAGTAATATTTACACAAATCCTTCAATAGGGTCGACTTATTGGTGATGTAAGCCAATCTACGGCCTACACAGATACTTTTTGGAATGGTCTTACTTGGGAAAATAAATAATGCCAGCACCACTTCAAAAATTCAAATAGTTTAAAGTGTTTTATTTACATTGTTCAAAAATTTGTATTTTTTTCATAACGTCAGAACTCCCGTTTGAAATAATTATTCCAAAATTCTGGGAAATTGAGCAAATACCTTCAAAATTATTTGCTTCACCATACCAAACGTGAAAATATTTTTGGATAGTCATTCGACATTCTTCTGGAAGATTTATTGTTTCATTTCTGTTCATAAATCGAAACCGGATCTAAGCGATACTTACCTTCAAGCCGGTCGAAGGTTTTTATTGCTTGAGTCTAGACTATTAACAAATCCAAAATTATACTCTCTACTTTTACGAGAGATTATATTGAAAGTGGTCGCATGTCACTCATTTTAATTTTAGGTCTTTAAAACTCTTCAGTTACCTTATTACTTACCTTATCATTGTGTTCTGAAGACAGACAGCAAGAATTCAAAACTTCGAGTTATTTGGGATGGTTCTGCAAAATGATTTAAGGGTTTAGCTTAAATGACACTTTACTTCCTGGACCAAAATTACAAAAGAATATATTTTTACTCATGAGCACAGATCCTGTTGTTTTAGATACATTAAGCAGATATTTCGTTCTTCTTACACCTTTCCATAAAAAAATCAAAAAATGTTGTGGAAATTTTCTCCTCCAGGGTCCTTCTCTGAATGATCCTTGTCCTCATCTCCATCTAAAAAGATTTCTCATAAAGGGTGGCGGAATAGACCCCTATTTTTGTTTTTATCAAGAAGGCAATGGCGTAGCAATGGTTTCTTGATACGTCCTGCTGACATGGAAGTTGTAAAGAAAGAAAAAAGGCAATTCGTCTTAAGCTGCAATATTCAATGTCATATTTTAGATTCCCTTCCTGAACAGTTTTCATCATTTCCAAAAATTCAGAGGATTCTGGCTTACTGTTCCGTATTCGAATTGGTTTCTGAAAAGCCTCCGACAAACTGTTGGGAAAACCTACCATTGATGAGTTATAAATGTCCTTAATATGTTTTATAAAAAATGTTCAATATTTACTGCTTTGTGATATAATTTCCATGATAAATAAAACCAGTTATTGCCAAGACCGTTTCGAAAGCACGCGGTCTTTCTTGAGCTTCTGGGCAGGGAAGCGCTTAATTAGACTTATCATTTTCTATTAATCATACCTTATTGTTACCTAGTTCACAATGTGTAACGACCCTAAGCACTAAATATACACATAAGGAATATTTACACCCAGGGTTAAAAACGTTAGAAAGTTTAATTCTGCAACAATTTTGGATACTATCATCATGAAAAACTATTCAAAATGTCCGCAATGCTTTAGGGGTTTAGCTTAAATGACACTTTACTTCCTGGACCAAAATTACAAAAGAATATATTTTTACTCATGAGCACAGATCCTGTTGTTTTAGATACATCAAGCAGATATTTCGTTCTTCTTACACCTTTCCATAAAAAAATCAAAAAATGTTGTGGAAATTTTCTCCTCCAGGGTCCTTCTCTGAATGATCCTTGTCCTCATCTCCATCTAAAAAGATTTCTCATAAAGGGTGGCGGAATAGACCCCTATTTTTGTTTTTATCAAGAAGGCAATGGCGTAGCAATGGTTTCTTGATACGTCCTGCTGACATGGAAGTTGTAAAGAAAGAAAAAAGGCAATTCGTCTTAAGCTGCAATATTCAATGTCATATTTTAGATTCCCTTCCTGAACAGTTTTCATCATTTCCAAAAATTCAGAGGATTCTGGCTTACTGTTCCGTATTCGAATTGGTTTCTGAAAAGCCTCCGACAAACTGTTGGGAAAACCTACCATTGATGAGTTATAAATGTCCTTAATATGTTTTATAAAAAATGTTCAATATTTACTGCTTTGTGATATAATTTCCATGATAAATAAAAACCAGTTATTGCCAAGACCGTTTCGAAAGCACGCGGTCTTTCTTGAGCTTCTGGGCAGGGAAGCGCTTAATTAGACTTATCATTTTCTATTAATCATACCTTATTGTTACCTAGTTCACAATGTGTAACGACCCTAAGCACTAAATATACACATAAGGAATATTTACACCCAGGGTTAAAAACGTTAGAAAGTTTAATTCTGCAACAATTTTGGATACTATCATCATGAAAAACTATTCAAAATGTCCGCAATGCTTTAGGGTTCGTCCTAAATTTTACGCGCCACCTATAATGAAATAAAACCCTTTTCATAGGTCGTTATAAATTTTTGTAGACAATTTTTTTAGTTACAAAGGCTATACATTTCGAACTTACGGAAGGACTTTTAACTGACAGTTTTGTTATAGCTTTTCGTGGCTTCTTTGCGTGAATAGGAAACATTATTGCTTACTATAGTGATAATGGCACAAACGTTGTGAATTTGCAAAACAAGCATGAGATACATTGTGTTTTCGGTGGCACTTCAATCCTTCTTCGGGGCCACATTTCAATAGACTCGCCGCAGTTAGCGTGAAGATGATGAAGCCGCACCTATTTCGCATCGTAGGTAATCAATATTTGACATTCGAAGGCTTAATTAAATGTTATTCGTATTTTTTTTTTAATTTAATTTAGGTTAATAAAAATTCGATTTTTTTTACTTTAGTATACCTATTTAAAATACTAAGTGTTTTGGTCGCCAATTTAAACAAGATATGAAGTAGTGTACGCAACTGCTCAACGGAGCAGCTTTCCTTCTCTTCAAATATGGTATCAAGTACTGGTCAAGCAATGGCGGATCCATAAATAAATTTTGGGGGGCATTATCAATTAAATAAATTTACGAACTAGGTCAACACTTATAAAGGTACCAAACATTGTAAGACGCACAAAATCAACATAAGAAATAATAATATAAATTTAAAAAACTTGCTCCAATAACCATTCCAGTTGAGTTCGATATGAAACAGTAAAAATTCATCGTAGCTCTAAACTCTAAACCACCAAAATCCTACTGCTAGCAGCAGAAAGAACAGCCGTAAGGAGTCTTAATGACAAAGAAGATCTTATAATTCTACCTGCAGATAAAGGAAATGCAACGGTGGCCACGGACAAGAACAACTACGTATAGAAAATAGAGATATTACTTCAAGATAATAACTATAGGACAATAGGAACGGATCTAACTAAGTCAATTGAAAGAACAATTTGCAGCCTTATTAATGTTTTAGATTTGCCAGATCTAGAAAAGAAGAAATTGAAGTCAAGCAGTTCGAAGATTCCTCCATAAATACATAAAGCTAATCTACCCTTGCGTCTCATCATCAGTGCAATAGGTTCGCCATCTTACGAAATAGGTAAATATTAAGCCAATATCTTAAACTCATTCACAGGATAATCTAATTCTTATATCCAAAACTCTAAACATTTCATAGAAAAGCTTAAATGTTTTACTTTAGATCTAGGTGAGTTTTGAAGTTGAATCTTTGTATACAAATGTGCCTATTGACGATTCATTTTCTATAATTTTTGACATATTTCAACATAAAAACCTTAATCCAATCTTAATTGAATAGATAAGAGAATGCCTAACATCCACATTTCAATTTTCAATGAGCAAACCTCGGGTGCCGCCATGGGATCTCCGCTGTCTCCTGTGATAGCGAACATCTTTATGGTGGAAATTGCTTTTAGCTCTGCTCCTCTAGAACCTAAATGTTAGTTTAGATATGTAGATGATACTTTTGTAATGTGGCGTCATGGAGAAAAAAATTTAACTATACTTTTAGATCAACTAAACCAGCAACATTCTAATATAAAATTCGCTATGGAAATTGAGTCACATGGTGCTATTCCCTTACTTGATGTGTTAGTACAAAAGAAAGAGAACGGCACCCTAGGTCATACAGGAAACCGACACATAAGAATAGATATTTAAATTTTAGTTCTCACCATCATCCATCTCGAAAACAATCCATCATCAATTCATTAGTCTTTAGGGCTTTGTCAATATGTGCTATAAATTCAATTCCGAAAGAAACAGAAAAACTGACTGAAGCTTTAAAATCAAACGGATACTGCACTATAATAATCCCAGGCCTAAACAAGCATTAAGTAGTGAAGTTTTACCTTTAATTTGGGGTACCACAAATAAAATTGCAAGAATTCTGGGACATCCAACGTTCGCACAATCTTTAGTATACACAAAAAGATGGGGTAAAGCTTAAGGACACCAAAGGACGTAATTCCTTTGCAATCAAAAAGAGTTTATAAAATTCCTTGTACCTACGGTAAAGCGTATATAGGTGAAACTGGTCTGTGTCTACTAGACTTAAGGAACATGAAAAATGTATAAGAAACAAATTGTCCAATCCGCTGTCGCTGAACACCAGCACACAACAGGAAACATGATTAATGTAAAAGATATTGAGGTTCTTGCATCAATCTCGGGTTATTATAAACAAAAAATTAGAGAATCAATTGAAATTATCAAGCCTCCCGAAAGCTTCTTTCCACTGTTTAGGGGTGGAGGGTAACTTTTAAATGTTAAATGGAAAGGTGCAATTTTTTTTCCAGATTCGTAATCTCCAGAAAAAACTACGTTATAATCAATGAATAATTGAATGTCAATGTCAATGTCACTACGCCAAATTCAACAAAATTAAAAAGAAAATCAACAGAAGAAAAAACTGATATTAGGTGCATGATTTTATTTCATCAGATATTCAAAATGACGGCCATTTTGTTCTAAACATTTATCAACTCTCTTTCGAAAAGAATTCCGCACTCTGAATAACATATCTGGGGTGATTTCACGAACTCCACGCGTAATCCTTTCTATCATGTCTTCGGCTGTAGTAGTGGGGGGCAGTGGCGGCTCGTCAGGGTAGGCCTCTGAGGCAGCGCCTCACCCCCAAAATAAAGGAAAAGAGAATTTTTTTATATAACTTTTTATCTATTACCAATTAGAAATATACTTTTTAACAGTTTTACAACATAATAACATTAAAAAAAAAACAAAATATAATCCCATAATAAAAATATTTTAGAAAATAAATTCTGACCACATCAAAAAACCGACCGTGTAATCCGTGCAAACCCATTCCTAAAGAAAGTGCTCTCGAATGAGGCGAAATAATTTTAGCTTGGAAAGTTTCGACTTCTGACCTATTTATCAACGGCCGGTGCCGATGCCGGCGAGTCACCTGATTACGACAGAGCGGGATGGCGATTGCCGATGCACGCGTTTTCTATTGCATTCTTGAGGCGATAAATCTGTAGCTTGGATATGCTTTTATTGGTTATTTAAATCACATGACTAGCGAAATATTCCAACGGCTTCTTTTTACGTGGTGCGTGCGGCTGAGAAAGAAATAGGAAATAGATTGCGATAATCGCTGATTGAGGGCGTTCTGTCTTTTAAGGTGAATAAATACGCGTGAGTAAGTTTTTGTTTTGTTTTGATTTGGTAAGTTGGACCGTTCCATTTTTTGTATTTGCTTTTTGCTTTTGAAATGAATCCTATTCACGACATTATTGCTTCATTAATTGAAACGCCTTTTTTAAGAAGAAGCGAAACTGAAAAGAAACAGATATTAGGTAGCCGTCCGACGCCGAAAATTTTAGCAATATTTAACGATAAGAGGCAAGGTAAAAAATATTCAAGAACTTTTCAAATATCTTGGTACGAAACTTATAGGTGGCTATGCGGAAGTATTTATAAAGAAAGCTTACATTGTTGGCCTTGTATTTTATTAGGTTGCGTCAAAAATAATTGAAGTTCAGGGGGTGGATATTCGGATTTAAAAAATTTTTCACGAGCAGTAAAATCGCATGAAAGTTCAAGAGAGCATATTAAAAATTCGGTAGCACTTACAAGACTGGAGCAAAATAGGGCGACTATTGCGGATGCACTACAAGAAAATGCAAGTCTTAATAAAATTGTTTATAATAAAAATGTTCGAAAAAACCGTTTATTATTAAATTATTTAATTGATGTTACTATTACTTTGGGTAAACAGGACTTGGCATTTCGAGGTCATAATGAAACAACAGATTCTTTTAACCGTGGCAATTTTAAGGAAATATTTGCATGCTTAATAAAAAGAAATGCCGAACTTACTGAACATTGTGCTAAATTTAGTAATATTTTTACGGGACAATCTAAGACTATACAAAATGAACTGAAACAATTGGTTGCATACATGACTATATTCAAGAATATATAAAAAAAGAAATCAATGACACCGATTGTTGTTTTTTTGGCGTAATTGCGGATGATAGTACTGATATAACAGAAAAATCACAGTGTTCGATAACAGTTCGGTATGTGACCAACGGATCTTTAAAAGAAAGATTTTTAGGATTTTTTGACGTTAGCGATAATAGAACAGCAGATAGCCTTTTTCATTTAATAAAAAACAGCTTAGAGCCTTATGACTTTAAAAATAAATTGGTCGCGCAGTGTTACGATGGGGCTAGTGTTATGGCAGGTGAAATAAATGGGCTTCAAACAAAAGTTAGATCTATTGCTCCTTTAGCTATGTTTACTCATTGTTGCGCCCACAGATTAAATCTAGTTTTACAACAGGGAATAAAACTGATTACCCAAAGTCGTATATTTTTTGCCACTTTATTAGGAATACCAAATTATTTCCACCAATCACCAAAACGGTCTTTTGTGCTTAATCAGATAGTAGGTAAAAGAATTCCGCGAGCTGTAGAAACGCGATGGTATACACGGTCTAAAATTTTAAACTTAGTGGCTAATGAATGGGACAATTTAATTATAGTATTTGAAACTATTATTAATGACTTAAGTTCTGGAACAGAATCTATTAATGGTGCAAAAGGATTTCTAAAGCATTTTAATGATTTCGAATTTTGCCTTCTAACGCATATTTATAAACAAATTTTTAGTTGCACTGATGTACTGTTTCAAATATTACAGTTAAAGCATTTAGATATAAATTACTGCATTTCGCAAATAAACCTTGCCAAGCAACGAATTATTGAATTTAGAAACGAGGACCATTTCAAAGAACTTTTCAATATTGCTAAAAAAGCCACTATTCTGCCAACTAACACACGTCGAGGGCAATGTTCTAGCGACTTTGATATTTTTATTTTTTTCTGTTCGTTTATTATTTAGCTGTGTTATTTCTGTTCGTATTTAATAATCTTAGTTGAGATTTTAACTACCTATACTTAAAATGAATGAATTCGACTGCCAAGCTGACATGTTATTAATTCTCGGAGAATGTAGAAAAAACTATCGCAATGCTTCTGAACTTTGGGCGGTAAGATTTCCCCACTGACCACCAAAATCTCACATGGCGTTCAAACGATTAGAGACTAGGAGTCGTCAGGCCGGCCAACTCTCATCTAGAAAACGCAACAGGAGGAAAACCAAAACGAACGACGACATGGCAGTAGGAGTTTTGGGAACACTAGTTCTCAACCCTCATATTGGTTCCCGAGAACTATTCAAAGACGCAGGGCTGTGTAAAACATCCAAATTTTATCCTTACCATATTACCTTACATCAAGAATTGTATGGACAGGACTTCGAGAGACGGGTGCAATTTTGTCGGTGGTTTCGACTATGGATCAATGAAAACAACTCACCGGAAAACATAATATTTTCTGACGAAACATTCACTAGCCTTGGTCAAGTCAGTCGTCACAATATGCATTATTGGGTTGAAGAAAATCCACACTGGATGCGAACAGTCGCTAATCGGTCTTGGTCGATAAATACTTGGTGTGGGATATTTGGCGATGTTGTTATTGGACCTCATTTTTTCGACAGTTATCAATGTACAGCGATACTGCGATTTCCTTCGAAATGATTTGCAAAAATTGATTGCAAATATTCCAGAGTAACAACGTGAAGCAATTTGGTTTTGTTGAATTTAGCGTAGTGACATTGACATTGACATTAAATTATTCATTGATTATAACGTAGTTTTTTCTGGAGATTACGAATCTGGAAAAAAAACTGCACCTTTCCATTTAACATTTAAAAGTTACCCCCCCCCCTAAACAGTGGAAAGGGTTAAAACATTACTTAGTCCGTCAAAAAATGTCACCCAACGACCCATTGCATCCCTAGAAATTTCATTTATTTTCAGTTAGCCGTTTTCTCAATATCGCTTTGTAACACTTTAAAAGGACCACCCTGTATATATCATCGGAGTTCATTCAGTATTTTGATCTTGTGCAGTGAAGATCCCTGAAGATGCCTCGTGCAATCGCAGGCGAAACGTCGGAAAGCAATTCGAATTTGACACGGTCTAAACCCAAGAACCATGATTTCTTTATTGTCTCTTAATTAACTTTTAAATAAATAAACTACACTAAAATTGTAGTAAAGGGTAATAATATTTATTATGAAATTCGTATCTAACATTAGGTATTGCACGCTAATGTGTAACCACGCGCGTGACTTAAGAACGGCTTTCGGGTGTGCTATACAGTACGTTAGATATGGATACGCTGCCGCGGCAACATTGGTAATTGACTAGTGATGATGCCAGCGAAGATCCTGTCGAAAACCGGTACTAACTAGGCTAAATAAATTTTTGGCTTCAAGATTTTAATTATTAATTTTAATGGGGCAGATAATGGGAGATAATTTATGAGATAATAAATATTATTGTGTCTTAGTGGCGTTAAACTGGACAAGGTTCTTTGGCCCCTATTGTACAATTTTACGAAGGGCATCCGGTTAAGGATAAAATCATTATCCTATACCTATTATCAGTTTCAGTCTTGGAAATAGGGGTGGGAAATTTCTAATCATAAATTCTTAAGACCTAAATTGCTTATAAAGTAATCGCGATGATTATTATAAACTGCTGATCACTCGAAAGGAATACGAGACATTTGTGATTAAATTTCCGACCTGCGTATCTCGAGAACTAAATGAGCTACATAGTTGAGATTTTGGATTTTTGTTTGTAAAATTCTTCGAAAACAAACCGGCTAACATACAGATTTAAGCTAGTTGGGTAAATATTCTGTACAGGGTGATAAATAAAAACCTTATATTTTTGAAAAATTTTAAAAATTCGGAGATTCCAGGATTACTCTTAAATTTTCTTTTCAATTATACCTGAACGATCTGTGAACAAATACCGAAAAATAAGTTCTATCGATTTTCAATTTCATTATCAAATATATGGAGTTTACGTTAAGAATTATAAAATTAAGTTGAAAACCTGTCGGTAAAACAAACTAATGGTTAGTAGTAATGTCGTAAGTAACAGCAGGGTGAGTCAAAAGTTAATCAATGGGTACTAAATATGAAAATTGTTTTTTTTTTGTACATTTTCGCATAATATTGACTTTATTGTCGAAAAGGAGCTTTTAATTCATCAAGGTTAATATAAATTTTGTGAAAAAGGTTCCTTTTTCCGAAACGTTTTCACTGTTACATCTATTATTATCAACGCTCCAGAGTTATTTATCTAGTGGAGGAATTTCTATTACTAACTTAATAATAATTTGACTAACCCAACTAGAACTAAATCACAGTATTTACACAATGTAAAGAGTTGTTTACCCAGATTTTATTTTTTTCTTTATACAGGGTGTGGTAGCAAAAAAGTTGTCCTTCATAAATAGTTTTGACTATTGTAAAAACAAGATTGATTAAAAAAACTAAAATTAAAATGTTTGAAACAGCTAAAATTAAGAGCCTGCCAATACAAGAGAAAAACCTATTTAAGGTTTTTTGGCAACATTCGTTATATTGGTGAATATGTGAAAATGTAAAAAATTACTTAAATACTACACCTTGTACAAAAAAACTTTAAACGACTCTTTATCTTATATTTTTACCCTCTCTAATTCAAAAATTTTTATTTCAAATTTACTGGCTTAACTTTCTTCTGTTTTCGGTTTTTTGTGCACTTCGTATATTACATATGCTTATTTTTTTAAGTGAAAATCGATAGTAAGAAAACTTCCATGTTAACTAAAACTAAACAGACCTACCTTAAAGGTTGGAATTTATTTTTTTCGTTTGAAAACTTCTATTTTTTTACCTCGTTTATCGAGTCACATATTTTTAATCGATCTTATTTTTAAACTAAGCAAACATTTTTATAAAGAATTTTTTGGCTTTAATAAACCAGTTTCAATTTGTTACCTAAATTAAATATACCCTAAATAACACTTTTAACTACATAATATAAATTTTTCCTATTTTTATCAGTTGAACTGCGCGGTTATTCTGTATAAATTCTAAAGACATCCTGTATAACGTAAACAAAGGAATCTAGGTAAACAACTCTTTACACTATGTAAATTTAGTTAGTAGTATTAGTTCTAGTTAGTTTAGTCCAATTATTAAGTTAGCTTAAAAGAACTTTTTTCAAATAAAAAAACAGTTATAAGGGAATCAGTTTTATTTTTTCTGAAAATAAAGTCTGAAAAGAGGTTCCCTTTCCAGGATAAAGTCAATATTAAATACTAAAAGCTAAAAGAAAAACAATTTTTGTATTTATTATCCATTGACTAACTTATGGCTCACCCTGTATTTTATCTTAGTGTTACTTATACTAACCACAATACTACTGATCATTAGTTTTCATAAACTCGTTTGTTTTACCTACATGCTTTCAAGTTAGGGTTTAAGTTTTAAGGTAAAGTCGATATACAGTGGATAAATGAAAATCGATAGACATTTTTTTTCAGTAATTGCACCACATATTGTTCAGGTATAAGTGAAAAGAAAATTGAATTGATTCTCCGAATCTTTAAAATTTTTCAAAAAGTTCTTATTTATCACTCTGTACAGAATATTTAGCCAAATAGCTGAAATTCTATATTACTCAGCTTACTATCGAAGAATTTGATGAATGTTTTTGCTTTCCAGCGCGAGCGGTGTGTTTGGGGAAAGTAGTGCATAACGGGTATCCAAATGTAGAGAATTTACTGAGTTTCAATTAAAAAAGACTTGCCAAAACATGTTTACCTATACTTACTAATGTGAGATTTTTTAAACACCGTAATGTTAGCACATACCTATTGCACTAAAAGGTAAATGTTCACTTTCACCTACAATCACCGATTTTTACGAAATTTGGCCTACAGTAAAAATTTGGGGTCCTAATCAATTTTTTTCATTTTCGAATTACATTCATTACAGTTTACAATCTTGTAATCATAGTTTTTCATCTTCTTTTGAATTTCATTTAGTAATTTTTATAGGAAATCGAGTAAATACACAAGTAAAATATCGTAACTGTACATATTTTTTAATTATAGCGTCATTTCACTCACAAATCACTTCAATAATATCGAATCTCTTAACTATTAAAATCGAAATTTTTAATAGGGAATTTTTCTTGATTTTATATTTGATTGTCACTAATAAAAAAAATGATCACTTTTTGATTCATTTTACTACGGATATTGTGTTAAATAAGTGGATTGGTACTGGCTTAGCACTAGGTTAGGGACCCAAGCACGATAAAGTCGAGGCACTAGATGGATCGGTACCAGGTTAGGCGCCGAAGAACGAAAGCGCGAAGGCATCATGATTAAATAGGATAATTTAAGTGTTATAGCTTTAACGGTGATGCTTTTGCGCTTTGACGCCTTGGTGCTATCCCAGTACTAATCAACCTACTGCCTCCGAACTCCCAACTCTGTCGCCCAACTTTGTGTTAACCCGGTACCGATCCTCCTACGTAATAAAATATACGTATTACATAACACACAAAAACAAGAAAAAATCTCTGAGTAGAATAATAGCATCTTCCATTCATTGCTCTCAGAGGCTGCACTCTTTTGCAATGTTTTGGGATTTCTAGAAATATGGTCTTCTTTATTGTAGGACGATGAAAAAATGTAATAGTCAGGAAGAAAAAATAAAAGAAACTGAACTACTAAAAGTGGCAGATTTTATAGGTGCGATGTTATTGAAAAGTGAGGTTCTCTTTTGCAAAAGTCATGTATTTAAGTATTTTACAATATATTGCGATTTATATATTTTACCTATATCTAATAAAAAACTTGGTACAGTCACAGTTTAAGAAAGAAACAGTTCTCTCACTCCTTTGTTGTGCTCCCAAAAGCCGGCTTTTTTTGCGAGCGGTCGTAAATCAGAGCGAACCCCTGTAGCTAACAGCTATAGTATCGCACACGGTTCTGAAACAGCGACGCAAGGGAGAGGTGAGGTAAAATCTAGCCTGTTTGCTCTCTATGCATAGGCGTGCCTAAATACTTTAGCTGAAATATTAAAAAATATAATTTAGGAATTATTGTGTATTAGTGTATTGCTATATAATTCTAGCCTGTTTGCTGTCTATTCATAGGCGTGCCTAAAACTTTAGCTAGAATATTGAAAAATGGAGTTTAGGAATTGTATATTAGTTTATTGCCATATAATTAGAAGAAAAAATATATCAGTTGCCAAAATATCTGTCTAGATAATGCATAACATTTAAAAATAGTTTTTAATTGTTTAAGAATATTGGTTTATATACTTAGAAAAAGAAAAAAACGTAATCAACTAATAATGGACTTACTTTTAATAAGCTGTTTTCTACTTCTCTCGTAAAAGCCAAATATTGTAATCGTTAAGAAATCGCCCTTCCAAGCGTTTACAGATCTGTATGTTTTAGGGCCCTCCTCGATACCAAAAAACATGTTTTCTCAGTTCCATCGATCTGTCGGTCGGTCACTCTGTTTACAGCATAACGAAAAACTTTATCCGATTGACTTCAAATTTTAGTCAAAAATTTGATAGATAGATAGATAGATAATCGTTTATTTGTATTCCAAAATATAACAAAAAAAAACCCTGTGGATGTGGAACAATGCCAGCAAGTAGTATTACAATTACTAAATAGCGGCATATATAAAATACCTTGCTTTTTTTCCTGTATCTTAGAATCTATCATAATATCACAAATACCTAGAATCATGAGTTAACCTATGTAGCTGCATTGAAAATAATTTTGGATAAAGAGAAAAAAGCAAAAACAAACATAACAGTAAGAAAAATTACTCAGTTTCACATTTGTTCTTACAGTTTCTACAATTACAGATTAAAATACATATATTTACAGATTAATATACCTACATGTCTAGTGTGGCAACAATAATAAATCATAGGGAGAGGAAAATTCATTATATTATTTCATTTTTGTCAGAAGCAAAGTATTGTGTAAAGGGCCTTTTTATATAAGAATTTTCTTACTACATTTTTTAATTTTTGTTTAGTAAATGTACGTACAGTTAGCGTCAGATAAATCCGTACGGTGTCAAATGAGTATGAACTCATTTTATGATATTTTGGTAATACGGACTTTTAGCTTTACCTATTACCTAGGTTACAACCATATGGATTGAGTGGTTTTAAAGGCATATTAAAGTTTTTTACGTAACTGAAGGATTTGTTTTATATTAGGTTACTTTCAAGGACATATATTAAATTCGCTAATACCAAAATTAGCCTTCAATTTCAACTTTTGGGAAAATAAAAAAAACTTGGACCCTGGCCGCTTATCTAAGCCCAAACTCTGACTGAAAAACGGCCATTAATTTGCTTGTTTTGAGTGTAATTTGGATCGTACCGAGAATTTGAAGGTCGGTAGACGCGAATTTACCAATTACAAGTGAACTGAAGTACTTTTTCGTCAAAAAATATCACCTTTTCCCAAAAATCTGCATTTTGCTGCAAATATTCTAAAGCAAACCCGACCCCTTTGTTCTATATCACTGGACTTTAAGAAAGGTTTTGGGCCAGCTGCTCTATTTCCTATGCTGGAACATTGCATTATATATACACGTCCATACAGCCGTTTCAAATGGATTTTGTCTTTCGCCGATGTTCCTCACGTCATTTCTTTACGATTGATATGATTCACTGAACAGTGATTTTAGCTATACCAAAATAATTCTCAACTTTCCCGAGACACCAGCCTGATTCTATTAATGTAATTATAGCATTTTTGTAGCAATACTTAAACGTGGCATATTTTGCGCTATTATTTTACACTTGACAAAGCCAGATTGACATAAAAAATCAATAATCGTGAATAATTAATCATGTCATCATGTGCTGCTATAACTGTCAAATGCGACAGATAATTCAGGTAAATAAAGGAAGACGAAGTACAATTTACAATGAAGCAATTAAGCCGTACGGATTTATCTGTCGCCAACTGTACCTTCTCTAGTACTGCAATAAATATCTTTTTAATTGATAATTCAACATTTTTTTGTAAATATGTGAAGTTATATGTATTTAACACGCAGAAGGAACTGATGGAGAGACCCAATATATTGCATTGGACAATGACAAGGAAATATCGCCAAGAAGGTCGAAATATTGTTTATGTTGATGAAACTTGGGTGGATAATGACTTGACCTTTAAGAAGCGCTGGCAGAGTGAAAATGTTTTTTTTTCTGGTGGGATATTGGTGCCTCTCATTAAAATTATTAAAAAGATCTCCATTATTTGAAACAAACATAACACAGTCCAAGATATACATACTAGAAAGAGTTAAAATATTATTTTCAATAAATACTTTTCTATAACTATCCTGCAGTCTTAATTTTAAAATAGAATAAAGACACCATTTTTGCAAAACAGAGATTCTAGCAACATCAAGTGAATTTTCCCAAAAGATAAGGCCATATCTGATACTTGATTGAATAAATTCATGATAGGCAGGTAGAGCAGCATCCTGACCAACCCTCTCAGCCACAATTTTTAAGGCATAACAGTACTTAGAAACTTTTAAGGCCACAGCCTCAATGTGTACCCTCCAGTCCAGTCTTCTGTCTATTTCAACTCCCAGAAGAGATATGTTTTCCTTTTATATTAATTATTCATTATTGTACAAAACATTGAAATAATTATTTACTCTATTTCCTAAAAGAATGCATTAAGTCTTTCAGTTAAGGGTCATATGGGGATGAACTGGCAACATTTTGATAAAAATACAATATGGCGGAGCAAAATGGCGGTCTAATGAAATATGTAAAAGGCTACTATTAAAAAACTACTTCTCCAATTTACCTGAAATGTTGCAAAAAAATCGAGTATTACATTGAAATGAACTGGTAAAACTTACGTACGATACTAGGACGGCCTAAAGAAATATTTAAAAATCAGCTTGGAAAACTACTTATTAAATTAATTTGAAATGTTTTGCAAAAGTTAAGTGTAATAGAAAGATACGGGTAGAATTGTGGTGCGAATCCAAGATGGCAGAATACAATGGCGGCCTAGTAAAATGGTAACATCCAGGTATGAATCCAGGATGGTAGAAGAAAATGAAGGCTTAATAAAATATTTAAAAAAATCAGTTCAAAAAATTTAAATTAAGCTGAAGTAATGTTAATAAAAATATTTGAAAATACAGTATATATTGGTTACTAAATGAATATGGGCGAAACTAAATTGGCTCATACTTCACACATTATATATACATATATATATATATATATATATATATATATATATATATATATATATATATATAATGTGTTTTCATTCCGGTTGTACATCCGTTCACTACTGTCGTTCTGAAAAGAACAGTTTTGCTGGCGTTTCGCCAAAATCACATTTGGCATTTTCGAAGCTTTCTTTATAGCGTCCGAATAGAGATTGAAGTATTGGTGACTGCGACGCTTCCTTTTATACCCCCACCCGGGGCCGAAGATATATAGAGGCGCAATCAATTTATTTGCATTTTTATTAACTACCGTTCGTTGGTTTTTTTTTGTGCAATGTTGAAAAATCCAATATGTAAGTTGCAAAGTGTTGATTTTAATAATGTACAAAAAATTTTTAAAAATTGAGTCCGAACCTAATTTGTTTTCCAGTCGTATACCAGTTTTAGGTTAGTCCCAGGTACCTCTAGTACTGTGCAAAATTTCATTAAAATAGGTTCACTATTGCCTGAGATATTTAGTTCTAAAAATTTAGGAGGTTTTGGCAAATCACCCTGTATATGTGTTAAAGATAAATTTAGATTTTTTTAATTTTCAAATATGCAAGACGCTTGGTCCATACTAACCATTTCACTATGTCCATTTGTTCGTGAAACACCCTGTATATGTACAATCCCTTCAAACAATTTTATTAAGCGCCATTTTGTTTCATTATATATAATTTATCACAATATTTTACGAGTTTCTACCTAAACCAGTAAATAGGATACATTTTTTTATTCTGATTTTTTAAGACCGCCATTTTGTTCTGTTATGTCGATTTTATTATTTTTTAAAACAATTATTTAGCTGCCATTTTGTTTCCCCATCTTGCACAAAATTTGAAATTGACCCAGTAAAAGTTCTTATAGGCTGATTTTTTGATTATTTTTTTAAGCCGCTATTTTGTTTTGCTATCTTAGATTCCTACCAAAATGGGACCAGTTCATTTCTATGTAATATTTGATTTTTATGCAAAATTTGTGGTAAATTGAAAATAAGTTTTTTAGTAATACTTCCAAACTATCACCAGGTCATCCCCGTATAACCCTAAATTGTTTGCCACAATTTGAAATTTATTGGGTAAGTTCTTTTGTAGCTACTTCGTAAATCGACAGATAGACAGGCTGACAGAAATGAAAATATATATATGTTTTAATATCTAGGGAAGATAAAATATAAAACCTGGGAGGGCGTTTTTAACGATTGCTAATATTTTATTTAGCAGCCATTTTCTTCCGCTTTCTTGAAATCGTACCTCAATTTTACCAGTTTATCTATCGCTATATGTTAATTAAATATCGCACACCTCTGATCAGAAAACTACGGCCGGGAGTGCAATTTTCCGATTTCACACCCTGACCCGTTCACAATTCAATCCAAGGCATCTTTTATCGTCTTTTCCACGTCATCCGCGTCGAACATGCCTATTTCTCTCTGACAATAGTTGATCGTTGAACGGGCCAGGGTTTTGAAATCTGTCAATCACAGGTATCCTGACTACCTTGACGTCTACCGATACCTATCAATATTATTTTTGCTATTTTATTTCAGTTCCTGATGCATTAGAAAAAATAATTTGAACGGACCACATAACTAGAATAACTTTTTATCCGCATTCCTTTCACGCGTTCAGACTTATGTGCCAGACTTAAGATGCGAGGTATACGAGGCCGGGGGTTATTTTATCGCAATGAATACATCTACGGGGAACGATCAATAACTGTATTAGTTACTTTAGGTGTTCATATTAATATTTAGAGTAGTAGATGTTCAACTTAATGACAAGTTGACTTATGGACTAAATTTGATAGGTGTTAACAACAAATGTAGAATAAAAATGTATTAATTATATGGGCGAAATGATGCAAAAATCCTCAGACAATTAGTTTATTCTAATTTAAATTACAAAAATAATCCGAACGACAATCAATACGTTCTCGACAGAATATCAAAATCGATTGTTCTTCAAAAACATTCTACCAAGTTCTTAGAAATAGAGAATGGGAATACATGTTCCCTAAAAAAAGCAATACCCTAATAGCATAACAATTAAATGGCTAATTCTTAAAACTAAGTCGTAAATCTAATGTAGTGTAATGGGAACTGAGTCTCGTTTGGCGCCGATATCAAATGTTCAAATTCCAAGGGGATGAATGCTTACATATACGTAGAAACTAGATTATTTCCAACAAAAATCAATGTTTTTAAAAAAACTGAAATTATCCACAAGATTAAACTGGTCTGCATTTAATAAGCCAAACCAAGAGCAAGTGTCTTCCCCTTTTCTCAAGACCTTCTCCACACTCTAGGTGTCATCTTACATTTTCCAGAAATAACGATCTAATAAGAACTGAAACTGTAAATAGACAAAAAATATTTTGATATTTAAAAGAACTTAAATTGAACACAATCTGTTCATGCTCTGCTAGGCAGGCGTCATTTATAATTTTGAAGGCTGAAATTTTTAGAGCAAAACTAGTAATGGTAACAACTTTTTAAAAGTTCTATAAACATACCTTGCTGAATCTTGACGAATTCGAAAAGATGACATATTTCCACTATTTATGTTAACATCACATCCATCAACACTGCAGTAAGAAGAATGACTAGCTATTTCTAAAACTATCTCCAAAAAATAACATTTAAACGCACTCTTGTTCTAATTCTATATTTTTGCTAACCGCGTACAACGCTCCGTAAACACGTAGGTTTAAAATCTTAAGACACCGCGTACCTAACCACAGCGAAGTGACCTGCCGACGGACCGCTAGGAGCGGCAGTTGGTAGGTGAGGGAGGTGATTGCGGAATAGCCAAGTTCTTGGACTATTTAGAATATATATAGACTCTGGTACAGTGAATTCGTTTTTTATTATGAAGTAATTCTTGCATCTCTAGACACGTAAAAACTTATATTATTATATAAAATATTATATCAACCATAGTCAAATAATGAGTAAAAGACAGCTGACCCCGCGAAATTCCATATTCCATTGTTCGGAATTTTTACAAATCCTAAAGAAAGTACGTGACGTCACGAGATGAATCTGGAGCAGTCTTGGAGTGCTGTCATGCAAATGAATGGAAGATGCTATAACATTATAAACTGACATTGTGTATTTAGTCGATTTACGTCGAAAACAACTGCAAGAAATTGAAAGAGAGGTAAAAAACTGTAAATACACTGGATAACTTGAAAATAAAACAAGGGGCCGTAGTTAGAATGCATTTCAGGCGGTCCTTGCTCCTTGTTTGTTAACACAACATAAGCTTAATAACATAGAAAACTAGAGACTCCAAGTCTCGGTCTCAGTAGATTATAATTATTAACATGACACGTGTTTCACCCTTTCGAGCGACATCAGAGTTTTCCTTTGGAGTCTATCAACAAATTATATTATAAATTTAAAAACAAGTATAAATTTAAAAACAAGTACAAAATGCTCTATAATGTCATACATTCAAAATTTAGGGATGAGACAAATATTTTCAGGTGCATTACTTAGTATTTTTCAAACAGTAAATACTCTCACTCAAGAGACATTTACTAAGGACAAACAACAATCAATAAATTGTCCAAATCTGTGGTTTACGCGCTAAATTGTGGCGAGTGTTCGCGACCTATGTGGCACAAACCTGTAGAAAAATTTCCACAAGGGTGAGAGAACATTTGACCCTTGTCAAAAATTCAGAAATTCGGATGTAACTGTGACTGTTTCAGCTTTTGCCAATCATTTGTTAGTCAGGTCATGATTATTCCATTTTTGACGTTGAAGTTTTACATGAATGTCCGAAGGAGAAAAAGCTTGACCTTCTAGAAAAAATGGAAATAACCAAAGCTTTAAAAAGTCCTATTCACAATTGCGAACCAACCCTAATATTTAACAATTTAATATAATAATTATTTTAGGCAACCTTCATTTCGTTTTTTGTTATTTTCATTGACCAGCCCAGTGGTCAATACGCTGGCCTCCCAGTCAGGCGGTCCGGGTTCGATCCCAGCTAGGAACATGCACCTTTTTTAATACCTTTTTTAAATATTTAATTTGGTTTGAAATGAGACTAAACCTCATTTTAGTGTCACTCAAATATTTAAAAGTAGTGTCCAGTGGTCTATAGGTACTTACTCTGGTCTCCCACTCAGGCGGTCCGGGTTCGATCCCAACTAGGAACATGCATCTTCTTTAATACGTTTTTAATTTTTATTTTAGTGTCGATCAAATATGTATAAGTAGTTGTTTGTTTTGTTGTACTTTAGTGTGTTTTATTCTATTTGTAAGTTATTATTTTCGGATTACTAAGTGTGATTATTTCCTAAGGTTCTCTTTGTTGTTTGTAGGCCTGATGATGTTCGAAAGGCGAAACATGTGTCATGTTAATAATTATAATTTACTGAGACCGAGACTTGGATTATTTTTCTATATTTGTTATTAAAATTAGGTCTCTTTGAGAAATATGAACAATTTCTTCGCTAAGCTTAATGACCTCAAAAAATTAGAGACGAAAAATAAAAAAGATCCTTATATAATCGTAGTAATGCATTTTAAAATAATTTTTACTTTCAAACATCTTACGTGTGTTATTAGTTCTGCGGGGGAGGCATTTGCGCCCTGCCCTAAATACGCCACTGGTCTCAAGTGTCACCAAATTCCGTAAAAATAGGCGACGGTAGGTGAAAGTGAACATCTACCCATTAAAATATGCAATATATAAATATGTTTATTAACTTAATTTTAACTAATCAAGATGGGAGAACTATGCGCTTTAACATAAAATTTAAAACTGTGAGCAAAATTGCCAGGTCATGGTGCAAAACATGAAAACAATGTTAAATTCAACAAATGGAGTTCAGCGTTAAAAAAAAAGGAAAAGTGTACGCCTTACCACTTTTTTCGTCTTCTTCGTCTCCAAATTCGAAGGTTTCTTCTGTCTCCTTGACGTCTGCGCCCTCCTCGCCTAAAAAATATTTTAAATAAATAAATTAGTAGTGGAAATTAATTTTTTAAACTTGATAGGACGAACAAAAATCTGTTTTGGCTTTTTCGCAAGTGAATAAAAAAATCTTATTTAAAATTGATTGAAGGAAATATTTGATAAACTACATAGCTCAGCAGATAGACCAGTCTGTCTACGGAATGTTTCGATACATAATATAAACAATATCATTTAAGCAAACATAACAAATTGTGTCATTTGCCTTAAGTTTTTGTAGATACATACTAGTTGTACAAATAAATGCTTTCATCCTGTCGGGATTCCTTAGTGCGGCGATCGTAAGAGAGAAACATTAAATAATAGAAAATAATTGATTTAAAAATTTTAAAATTTTTCAGTTTATTATTTATATATTTTTTTTATTATATTTTGCAGCCATCTACAATGTTATATTTATTTATTTAAAAATATATATCTTAATATATATTAAGAGCTGTTAATCTCTTTGATTTCTCGGAATAATTAACCTCTAGATTTTCCCTAAGAACGCCGGCGGTGCAAAAAGTTATATATTGCCAAAAACTGGCCTGCTTAGGGATTGCGAGGACTACACCAGAGGCCGCACTCAACGTTTACTTTGCAGAGCTTCCAATATGGATAAAGAGGAAAGCTCTCGTGCAAAAGGATAGACGATTGCGGAACTTGGTACAAAAATCCAGCAGGATCGGGCCACATGAAAATCGCCGCTATAATGCGCCAAGAGATCCCCCTCCTGTTCACGAGGGCGATTTTTCCAGACAGTCGTCTCAGGCTCACTAAGCCTTTTGCAATTGAAAATCAAACCAGGGATCAATGTAAGGAAAGTAGGACACTGCATCAAGCTGACGCTCAATGGTGGTATACAGGCAGCTCGTGGATGGCCAGTTCTGGGTCAGCTGGCGCCAGAATATAACGGTCAGACAATGGTGCCGGAGAGGCCTTTCCGCTTCGGAAAACTTAAAACTGTTTTTCAGGCTGAGGTCTATGCTATATTTCAAGTTACAACAAAGTACGAAGTCAGGCTGGGAGAGGATAATGAAATCCGCAATTAATCAAATAGTCAGGCGGCCTTTAAAGCCATCGGTAAGTCCAGGAGGAGCTCAGGTCTAGTCCAGGAACGCAGAGATGCACTAAGTGAGCTAGTAACGACCAAAGTGGTGAGATTAAAATGGATCCCTGGGCATAGTGCTGTCGAAGGCAACGAGAAAGCGGATGAGTTGGCCAGAGATGGATCGACGCTCCAATTCTAGGACCCAGAACCCTGCCAATATTGTTAGCAGTCCTTGAATAGATGGGCCTGGGAAAAGACAAAGGAGAATTGGTCAAGGACGAACTACTACAGAGAGGGAAAAGTAATACTACCAAACCCATGCGGGTTTAAGGCAACTTGGTTGATGTCAAGGATTCGACAGATAATTGAGGACCTAATTGGCATTTGACTGGACACTGTAAACTAAACAGGCACATGGGCCAGTTGGGGTTAGCGGACAACTCTTGCTATCCTAATTGTGGGACAGAGAAAGAGGATCCATATCATCTTGTTAGCACGTGTCAAAGGTGGGCAAGACTACGCTGGAATACCTGAATACCTTCGGCGTTGAGCCCCTCTCCAAAGAAGAATTACAACATCCCAACTAGGACAAGATGCTCTCCTTCAGAAGGAGTGGTGGAGGAGTGGAGCGAGATGGGTGGAACCGGGGTTAGCGAAAAGGCCCTCTTAGGCTTAATAGCTGGGCTTGCCCCTCCCACCTAACTACTACCACTACTTACCTAAGAAAATGACTCGCCCTATCATTATAACTATAATTTCAAGATTTTCTTATTATATTTTATTATGTTTTATAATTATCCTTATATAAATATTGAGATAAAAATAAACCTATTTATTAATATTAAAAATGACATTGTGTATTAATTAAAAATGAATTTTTTTGACTGGTGAAACTCTCTGTAATATAAACCATTGTTCCTATAAAGTATTGAACTGAGGTAAAGCTTCTAATCCGTTTCTCTGTAGTATGAGCATAGGTTTGATGCCTTCGAGTAAAAGACTCAGGATTTCTTTCCTAACTTAAGCAATGACAAATTTACAATTATGTTCTGTTATAAAATTTCCGACACAGAAAAAACTGATTCAGCATTAACACACAAGTAGTAGGAAACGCAAATTGAAGTATCGATACGAGCTTTGTTAAATGAAGACGTAACATAAAATTCCGACTACTTCCGAAGATATTTGTAAAATCGTTATTACTCTTTTTATTTTCTTCAGGTTGCATTTGAAAAGATGCTAAAAATAGATTTTACAAAAAAATTTCCCAAAACCAAGATGTATAATAATTAATGTTTGGACAGAATATTTAAGATTTTCCCGTAAGAGACGGGAAACCAAAATCTTGCCAAATTCATGTAGGATAATTTTAAATACTCTAAATGTGTGACTGCATTATATCATTGCTTTTGAGATGTTGTTAAAAATGAAATCAAAAATTCAGGCCCGTATTAAAAAAAATGCAGGCGAAAAGCCGGTTTTAAGTCTGAGTACACCATGTTATATCGTAGAGGAGGCAAATTGACTATAAAAATGTAATATTTATTTTGTAAAATCTCTTCAAATGCGGAATTTTCCAACTTTAGCAACGACATGTTATTGTATTCCATATATATATATATATATATATATATATATATATATATATATATATATATATATATATATATATATATATATATATATATATATATTACAGAGTTACAGCCGCAAATATTCGGTATTTTAATTTTCCATAGTTGCATCTATGTACAGTTACAACCTTATTATCCGAACAAAGTAGTTACACCGTTGTTATGGTAACACGGGAATCGCCTTCTTGTGAAATATAACCTCAAAAGTGAGTGTATGAAAATTGGCTGCCAAAATTTTGTTAGTAAATTTATTATGAATAGAACAATATTAATATTAAAAATGGTAAAAAAAGTATTAAATACCTTAGATTATGACTAATAAGTGCGTTATAAAATTTGAAAGATTTAGTTACTTTAATATCATTATTTTAAGCCTTTGAGAAAAATTGTAACAATCAGTTTGCCGAGAAATGTAAGGATGGTAAACTTTTAACTGAGCCTCGAAGGCCAGAAATCACTAAGGATGATCATGTTATAACCCAAAATAATACCTCCTTTCATCATCCCTACATTCATCGTTTCCAAAACAGTATACTAGGCCACATTATTTAGAAGATATACTCCAAGAAATCGGTGAAGAACCAAATTCCATGCAAGTAATAAACTAAAATTAAACAATCATAAAAACAAAAATAACATTCCTTTTGTTATTTTTAGCTTAACAAAGGAATAGACATTCAAGATTATAAAGAAAATACCGTATGAGAATTCGCAGAAATCATGCCAATTTCTGAACTTTCCAACCAAGATATTAGCTAATAAAATGATAAACTAGAATATAAAAATAATCCTATTTTTAATATTTTTACCACATCAATAAATTAGAAAATCAAAAGACTGTACAAAACCCCCGAAGAAATTTTAGAGACAAGTGAATGAGGCAAAAAAGGAAAAGAAAGAACTTGTAAGAAAGAAAGCATATAAACCAGAAACATGGAAAATTAATCTTCGAAAAGAATTCTTCCAAAAAGATAAAGAATGTATTAGTACAAGAGGAAAAAATGTTAGCGCAAAGCGATCGTGAATAAGAAAGATTGTAAAAATAAGTGCAAATTACAATGCGACAAACAAATTGGGGAGGATGCCAGAAAAAAAATTCTTTCATTACTACTATTAATTAAATCAAAATTCAAAACGAAAAGTATGTGTTTCTTAGGCAAGTTGCAAAAAAGTATTTTAAAGGGTGCAAAACTACGGAAGCTATGGAAAGACATATTGCAGAAAAGGAAGTGAGAAAAGAGAAAGGAAATGATTAAAAAGTGGCCACCGTGTTTTATGTTTCGACCTTGAAAATGTAATAACTTGTCTAAAATATTTTATCGGAAGTTACTTTTATCTGCAAAAGTTGACTATGTACAATTTAACTGGTCATTTGTCTGCAACAAATAGAGCATATTGTGTTCTGTGGATTGAAACCCGTCAGAGCCGAAGTGGTAATTACTTGACTAGTGCCTTTAGAAAAATCATCGAGAAGATTTTTAGGTGATAACCAATTTATTGAACTTATTACTTGGAGTGACAGCTGCGTTTCACAAAATCACAATTTCCACATATCTTTTTGCGTTTTAGAAATCATCCAGATCTTGAACGTTTAACTATGAAATATTCCATACCTGGATATGGTGCTGTACAGGGGGTAGATAATATTCATGAGTTCTTTTCATCCCTGGGTTTCATTAAAGAACTTAAACCCTTCGCAACCAGAGTATCCACATATGGATAGTTTTAGTTATTGGCCCATGTACCACTATATCCACCTGAGATATTCGTATATACAACGTACGATTTAATTCAATGCGTGTGGTATTGTAGTCAAAATCACGGTTTAACGTATATATCACTAATATATTTCGTATAAAATGGAGGTAGATAGCGAATTATCGGGAAGCGAAAGTGAAAGTGATTATTCTTATACATTAGAAAATGAATCGAATATAAGTGAGAGTGATTCAAGCTATTCTACGGCGGACCACGAGGACGAGTTGGATGGAATTTGATTTCGGACCCATTTGCAGATAAACTTCCCGAAGAAATCGCCAATGTCTCTTAATACGGCATCCATCCAGCATTATCTTTGGAAGAATGCAAACAACAACATGCTTTGAAGCATTTATTTCGCCGCAAATTGTAAAAAAACTGTGTCAGTTGACGAATGAAAGAGCAGAAATATACTTCGCAAAGAAAAATTAAGAAAAACAGATTTGTCGTTTGCTTTGGAAGCCTGTCGTTGATTCAGATATGTATGTATTCCCTACCCTACATTTTCTCAGTGGTTTTACTAAATGCTCTAGAGTTGCAGATTACCGAAGCAGCAGTATTCTTTGTTCAGGTTCTAGAGTATTTGATAAAAGTGTCATGAGCAGGAATCGATTTATATCCATCTTAAAATTTATTACATTTTCTCCTACTTCTTCCGTTAAAAAAGGGGCATCTTTCACAAGAATGGGAATATTTCTGAGTATGCACTGTCAAACGCTAGTTGACCTTGGCGAAACATTTGCAATTGTTGAACAACTGATGCAGTACAAAGTCAGGCTACACTTTAGGCAATATATGAAAACTAAAAGGAATCGATTTGACATAAAGATATTTACTCTATGTCCAAGTGCACCAGCAATGAGAGGTTATACGTGGAGTTTTTGTGTATATATTGGCAAAGGCCTTTTTGATGTGTCCCATATACCCGGCAGAGAGAACCTTACTCTCTCTCTACGCGAAATGTCTTTCATTTAGCAAGCTATCTACTCAACTAGGGTCGAGAAATAATTCTTGACAATTGGTATGGGTCTACGCACTTGGCAGAGTTTTTACTTACGCAAAAAAGATACCTAACGGGAACGATAAGGACCAATCGGGGAGTTCCGAAACGACTTAAAGAATTGAGTCCGGACAGATATAAATCTTACCTTGCTAGAAGAGATATGATGCAGCTAGTTAGGTTCAAAGATAAAAAAAAGGACGTTTATGTCCTTACCACGAAACACACGGCAGGGGTGTCTGAAAAGGCATCGACTAGAATCTAAAACCTTATAATTGCATACGTAACAGTTATACTTGGTCTAATAAAGTTGGGTATCAGCTTCTGCAACAAATGCTGCTCAACTCAAAAGTTATCCATATAAAAAATTTCAAAATACGAGTACATGAAGATATGTTGTCATGAAGTTTTGATGAAGCACAGCGAGGGATACAGAAAACTCCAATCTTCAGTGCAGGATCCAGGAAGAGATGTTCATGTAATGGCCGAATTGTCAAAAGCAGCTGGCCAAAGAGCACTCAGAAAAATGTGTGAGATTTGTAAACGAAATGGCATTAGGAAGTTGACACGTAAAGCTTGCTTTGGATTAGAATAGAAACTTGTGGCTTGTGTTGTGCCGAACATGTTGTGCAATTTCATGCCAAAGACTAGAACATGTTATACTTCTTTTTTATTTTATATAGAATATTGGCATTTATTTTTTGCAATTATGTTTCTTGTTTAGTTTATGAATAGTATAGTCATTTTTTCTTCTTTGATTAAATGTGTGAGTATATTTTTCTTGTTGTACTTTATATCTTATGTGGATATTGTAAGTATATATTGTGGGTATCCAGATGTGGATATGATGATATATGCATAAAATTTAAAAAATATATAAAAAACCAAACAAAAAAAAGGTTGTTGAAAAAAAAAACCTTTCTGTGGTCATATGATGCATAGTAACATTGTTTCGGAAAAATCTCACAATATTACATTTGGTAGAGGCGATTTACTTTCCTCAGTTATAGCTGGCGAAGGGGTTAAGTAAATAAACAAAAACATTTTTATAAATTTTTATAAACTATGAGGAGAGTTTAAAACAACCGAAGTATGATAACATATCACTTAGCAAAGTTTGTGCCATGCATTTTTCCAAATCCGATTTAACAAAAGTATATTTTAAAAGAAGTCATACAGACAGTAACGTTACACAATTGATATTTGCTTGACAAAATAAATACTCTATGTCTACTTCAGGGGGGGCTTCCCATGACTTTTGGAATTATTATTATTGGAGTTATTAAACGTGATTTTCCTATGTTTTTTACAACTGTCTAGGCTTTCGAATTTCGACGGTCTGCGAGCTGCTATCATTCTGATTCCTGGATGTAATTTTATTTTTGCTCGGCGTGATACTGACGTGGGTTGAATTTTAATACGCTTACCTCGGTTGGCTCTCATTATTGATGTGCAAATATTGCAAAATGCCTCTTTTTAATATGTGTTAAGAAGCAAGCTGATTCAGTTGTGTTCCATATTCCATATCAAAGTCGCCAGGTTTGATATTATTAAGAACTTCTTGATTTTCTTGTTCCCTTTTGTACATGATTAAAGTACCGTCATTTGGACATCACCAATATGACGATATCAAGACATTACTTTACAATTAGGTAACCCCATCGAAATCGGAAAACATGAGTTACACCTATAATTATGATTTTTATTGCGACCTCCTCCATTAATTATTCTACAATTTATAAACCAGTGAACTTATTTTAATGGATTACCGACATATTAAAAATAATTCTAAAGTGGCAAAACATTTTTAATTTTTTTGTGATGATCTTTTAGTTCTTGGGAGCTTCTCGATATTAATAAACCTAAAAGCTTCCCCCTATTTATTGACTCGCTGCTCTCATCATGACCGCGAAAGACTAACTCTTGTTTTGCAAGGTACAAAAACTGCGTCAATTACCAAGCACATAAATAGTCTATTTAATCGGAAGTTTTCGTTAAAATGTATTTTAAATAGTTTGGCATTTTCTTTTAAAGTGTCAGCTATAATGTTTCGATTTTTTACAAATGTTTTTAGCATTAATTCGCATTTTAAATGCTCCGCCGAGTCTTCATGTTTAAGTAAAGACCTTCATATATTTAACATACCTGTAAATCCTTCCTTATTCAACAATTTTTGTAATGTTTGACTACATAACCATTTGTACGCCAAAAACCAGGATGACGATTAAAACTCTGATCTTGTTCCTTCCATCGGTTAGATAGAGTTTTCAACAAAATGCAAACCACATCCGTGATAGGATTCATCAATAATGTAAATTAATAAACCCGACACCAGATAAAGTTGTAACAACACCATAAATAAATATAAAAACAAAACAGTCAAGTAAACTGCAAAGGAACTAACCGCTTGCAGCGAAGTCCGCGAAAATAAAACTAAACAACTACTCTAAACTGAACGACACGTGGGTGTAGTGTACTGCGTTAGCAATTCACCGAGAGCGTTGTATGGCGCTGGTTAACATTAATCTTCCATGCGGTCGACGTCATCACGTACGCGTTGTCATGGCAGCGTAGTAGGAAAATCGTAAACTAAACATATCATCTCCAGCAAAGTTGAAGCGGTTTGCGACACTATTATAGTTGTTATAATAAAGTTCGATTGAAAGTTTTAAAAAGACATGCCGCCAACGGTCAAGTAATATATTTATCCGAGATGTACAGTTTATTTTTTGCCAATTAGGTGAATAAATGAATGTAAAAATTTAAATTTTAAGAGATATGTAATAAATATAGTTAGATGTTTGCTTGTTTATTTTTCCTGTAGAAGTAGCAGTTCACCTACTTCACCTGAATAGCCGCCACTGCGGCTGTTTCATTTAAAACTGATGACCGAAGCACTTGTTTCGCCAGGTTTTTAAAAGCGCGGCAGGCAAAGCTGATAATAAGTGGTAATCGTATAGGTTACGGAGCATTCCAACATTTTTCCGTTTCCTATGACATTACCGCTATACGTATAGGAAAGGGAAAAATGCTGTCGTGTCTAAACTCTCAGATCCCAAAAACACGTCGGAGAGCCGAAATATCGGAGCTGTTCAGGTGTATTGAGGGTTCGGATTTTCGGTTTTCCAGACACTCCTTTAAGAAGATGTTTGTGACCTTAGACTATAAAACGAGGGAGAGACTCATCATTTAATTCATGAATAGTTTCGGAAGTTGGATCTATTATTGTTTTTCACGTGCTATGGGTGCGAGAGAAAACACATATCTTTCTCTGCCTCGCCGGTTCCAAAAATGGCAACCCTGTTGGCCCTCACTACAGACTGAACCAGCAGCGGCTCTCTTTAATTTAATATATGATTATAGCAAACAATTTAATGTTTTTTTTTCTAAGTTTAAGTATTCGTCAGACGCATAGTCAGAAATTCGGACGAGGGGTTTAAAATCAGAAAGCAGGTGACATAAATATTTTGCGATTCCTTTTCACTTTCTTTGTAAGAGGAATGTATTGTAACCTATAGAAATCACATCACAACACACAATCATGAGATTTTTGCAGATCTTCACATTTCAGGGATGTTGAAATTTTTTCTGTCTGCCTGTTTGCGGCATAGCTAAAAAACCACTTATCGGATTAACTTTAATTTTGGTCAAAAATTAAGAGTCATATGGGGATGAGATGGTAATATTTTTGTGAAAATCCAATATGATGGAACGAAATAGCGGCCTAAAAAAATGTTATAAAAATATTACTAAAAAACTACTAATCTAATTTACCTCAAATTTTGCCCGAAAACCGAGTGTGACCTAGGAATAAACTGCTAAAATTTTGGTGAGGAGTCTTTATGGCTAAACAAAATAGCGGCCTAATTAAATGTTTAAAATATCAGTATCAAAAACGTATTTATCCATTAGAGTTGAAATCTTACACAAAATCAAGTGTGAAAAAGGGATGAACCTGTGAAATTTGGTATATCTATATGGCGAAACAAAATGGCGGCATAATTTAATGTTTAAAAAAATCTTTTTTTTTATGTAGGGAAATATTAAATATCATAATTGATTTTTTATAGATAAGTAATTATAAAATAATACCGATAAATAAAACAAAAATTTTAAAATATTATGTATATTTGTAAGTATGTATGTATATATGTATTTATGTATGCATGTATGGTAGAAAAATAAATTTTAAAAAATCAAAGCATTGTTCTTTGCCCAGAACATCCCTCATAACAAATTCCACCACACACACATTGTATTTGTATATTATTCTTATAAGGTAAGACCTGTGTACTTGGGTTCAAAAATAGGTCCTTTTAACAGAACCTTCCTCGTAATAAAAAAATTGACACGTACTCACATTTATATAATTTGTTAATGTATTATAAAATTACTATATAAATATGTATACTATGTTATATGTGTGTGTGGTGGAATCCCTTACGATGAAATTTACCGATCTTTTAAATAATGCTGCAAAATGTTAAAAAGTTATTCTTTCATAAATTTTGAATTAGTTTAGAGTCAAATATTGCAAGCAGTTGTTGATTTAAATGACAGAATAGTATTAATAGTTTTACTATGAACTGAACAAATACGTATTCTACGAGATATGCCATTGACACTGTCGACTGAAGGATATAACGAAACACTTTTAAAGATGAAATTAAAATTTTAAAATCAGTTGGGAATATATGGGAGAACTAAAACGAAAAAAAATATTATTTATTTATTTATTTGTTTATTAGCCCAACAGACAAACATATATATATATATATATATATATATATATATATATATATATATATATATATATATATATATGTATATATATGTACCTAAATATATATACATTTATATATATGTACATGGAAAGTATTTCATAGTATTAGTGAGGTAACTAAATCTTTGATGTTTTTATTAAAAATACTGATAGTTTTATTGAACAACCTAAAAAAACTTCTTAGCTGCCCTATTATATAACTATTTTACTAACTTTAATTTGAATATATTAGGCATTTATTGTAGATCTACTAGAAAGTTCGACAAACATTTAATATATTTGTTTGTGTTCTTGCCTCGGTTATTGTCTAACACCTGACTTCCTTATACATATACAATTTGGAATGTATATATATCAGTAATTAAAAAAACAAAAAAGTATATCAAAAATAAATTAAACTTTTGAATATTAATAGTATTGATGTCTGACAAAATTTAAAACATTCATATAATAATTCTTTTATAAGCTTTTATATACTAAAAAGGTTAGTTAGGGATTGTACTATATTTTCATTATATATCAGATATAACCCGAGGAACTAAGTAGTTTGGAATTTGGTATGTGGAGAAATATCGTGAGCTACTTCCTCGTAGATACCTGAAGATTAAAATCACAATATGATTTAAACAAAATGCTTTATAACCAAAAGGCATTTTAAAAAAAAACCGCAAAAATACGTTTGTTTTTAAGTAAATGCATTTAGCCACAGAAATATAGAACTTATTCGCAACCAAAATAGGATATTTGTATTGTAAATAACGCATTTAGGCATTTGGAAAGTTAAGCCTGGGTTATAGATTGAAAAAGTTTGCGTCTTGCATAGTCCTTTTGTGCTAAGCGTTTACGCTGGTCCTTAGCCCGTCTTATAGATTGAAAACATTTGCGCTTTGCGTCGCCTGTGTAACTAACCTTACTTTTATGTTTATATTAATCGTGTTTTTCTGTAATACAATTTTGTCTTGCTTGTTTTAAAGTTGCTGTGCGTTTTTTTTATTTACTGAGATAGATAATCAAAATCCTAGTAATGATGTCTAGTAAAGACTATGCATTGTGGACATATTAATGTGTGCTGTAAAGTTGTTGAAGAGAAAGCGGCAAAGAAGGTGGCGGATTCGGCCGATTAATTGGGGTAGAAATACTTAAAATTCTTATCAGTATTTTCTTAAAATTAAAGACAATAACCCAAGCAATTTTTTTAAATAGATGAGGATGTTATGTGTATATGTTAATGTTAAATTTATTACGAAGGATGAACGTTTTGAAAGGCCCTCCAAAATCTAGCAATTTTATTGCAACTTAAAGCAAACGTCGATTCACGCTTCCGTCAAAGTTAAAGATCGCCATCTTTTCGACAGCTAGCGGAAACTCAGATGGATGGCGGCAAAAATATAACCGTACTCATTGCTTTACGTTAAATAAACTTCAAGAACAGCGCAAATGGCGACCCAAGGCTCTCAAACGTTTTCAATCTATAACTCAGGCTTAAGTATGTATTTTAATATTTACATTATGTAAAACCCAACCCAAAATTCGCAAAATATTTTTTTCTGTTCAATTAGCACCTATTTTTTTCTTGTTTTTCATGCCAATTAACATACTAGAATGACTTAAATATCAAATTAATATGTGTAAATGTTAAGGCCTTAGGGTTCAGATACCACTAATATCTAACCTTAATTATGTCAAGATTTACTTGTAATATGATACTTCCGGACTTAAAATATTAAATAATAACACACTTCCTCAGCATAATTTGTCATTTATTTAAGTACTACAATACACATAACAGCGTCTGTTTTGTGATTAGACTATAAAACGAGAGTGCTGTGATGATTGTTATGAATGAATAGTTGTAAAACTACTCGTAACGGACGTAAATTTGGCGTACCGTCGTTACCAGTTCTATTTGGTAATATTTTTATAAGTACATTTTTGTAATATTTTAAAGAACTTTAATTAGACAATAAATCAAAGTTTTATAGTCTAAAGTTAATTATTGTGTGGGGTTTTTTGATATATATATATATATATATATATATATATATATATATATATATATATAGCGAGAGGGTGGGTAGTTGTGACTAACTAGTTAGAACAAAACGTGCTAAATCTAGTGGGGCTGTAGTCAAAGAGAGGACCTTAGATTAAAACACTTTGTTGCTTTGCCAAGCTTTCGGCAACTGTTTATTGCCTTCCTCAAGACAGCCTAAAAATTGTTATTATTTTGTATTAACATTTATTTTAAAGAAAAAGTTGTTGTGGACTTACTACTTGGTTTTACTATTGAAGAAACAACACTGAAAAATTCTCAACATTGCTAAAGACCTATATACATATTATTTACACCTTTTTATCACTAGTTTTGACTTAGATGTTGTTATATTGACACATTTTAAAATTCTTTAAGATTTGGTTTATTCCAACGTGCAGACACTGTCGGCCATTTTACGTATTTAAAAGGCAAATTATTATTGTAAAATGGAGATTGCTCTCCTTCCCTTACTTCACACTAGTTGGTTTACGCGTTTTTTTGTTTTTCAAATAATTGCCGACTGAGCACGAATCGGTAACGACGGTTTCCCAAATGTATAGTTGGAAAAGAAAAATGTAGATGGCGCATTAGTAAACAGTACTCTGCAAAGCTGGTAACCCAATCAGCACAAATCTTACAAGTTCTGTAATTGTTGGTTAAACGATGAAAACATTTTATATTCTGTAGTACACTGTGCAGCTGACAGAGGGACATGTTCCACCATCGTGCTGTGAAAAATATTTATATTTATTTGCTATGATTAGAAAAAGGGGAAAAAAAAAACAAAATTACGTGAACAACACAACAGCATGATTGAACTTCTCCTGAAACAAATGAAAAGGAAAATGGAAAATCATATATACATGCAAATAATCAATGCACAGGGCCCTACAGTATGAATATATTAGGACTAAGTTACTCAGAGATTTGGACAGCACTCGAGTCATTAATCGAAACAAAATTGTCCCCACTAATTCTTAACAGATATGAATATATTGTGCTTAGATTATTGATATCAGTTTTCTTATTCATTGTGTTTGTCCCTTGGTTGTGTATATGTATCATTTCAAGGAAATTTCTTTTATAATATCTTTTTTCTTTAGCAAGAATTTTTGCCTCGGTGAATCGAATGCTGTGTCCTGTGTCTATGAAGTGTTCTGATAATGCACAAGATTTTACAAACCTGCGGCAGTCGCTTTTATGTGAAGTAATTCTGCCTGACAAATTTCTAGATGTCTGACCTACATATATTTGATTACAGTTGTTGCAATTTATGGCATATACAACGTTATTATTTTCAAACGTGGAAAGTGGAGTCTTAGTTTTTGCATAAAGTTGTGAGACAGTTTTTATTTGTTTTTTGGCAAACCTTAGGTTTGGACTATCTTTGAAAACGTTTATTAATTTATCAGTTAAATTTTGAATAAAAGGAAGTGGGTAATATTTTATTGTTTGTGTTGGCTGACTGGTGTTTTCCTCTGTCGTTATATTATGGATAGTATTTAGTTGTATTGGATTTTCATTTGTGTTGCATAAAAACTTATTTATGACATTCAGAGGATACGAGTTTTCAAGGAGTATATTTCTGAGCCTATCTAAGCTTTCCTGTTTGTAGTCTTTATGTGAGAGCTTGATAGCTCTATTTTTTAGAGCAGTTATTAAATTTATTTTCATTTTGGTAGGGTGGTAAGAATGATAACTTATGAATCTGTCAGAGCACATCGGTTTGCGATACCATTTTGTTTTTAAAACGTTGGTTTCGCTTCTGATTACCTTCATGTCAAGAAAGGGAATACTGTTGTCTGATTCATATTCCACCGTAAATTTCAGATGTTGGTTGTATGAATTGAACATTTCTAGTGCTATTTCTGCTCTATTTTTAGGGAGAGCCAAAATAAGATCGTCCACATACCTCTTGACAAAAGGGATGTTAAAAGGTAGATTTTCTAAAGCATAGCTGACTAAGTCATCCAAAACAAAATTTACTAAAATAGGAGAGATTGTAGAGCCCATAGGTGTACCAAAAATTTGTTTATAAAAACTGTTGTTAAAATTAACATAGTTTGAATCAAAAATAAACTGCAACAATGCTTTAAAAGATTCAAATGATAATTTACAATGTTGGGAAATTGTGTCCCATTTTGCTGTTAAACATTCTTGTATGACTTCATATGGGAGATTCGTAAAAAGAGAGACAACATCGAAACTGACTACTTCGTAGTTATCGGGAAGTTGGTAGTCATTAATAAATGAACTAAAGGTGAAAGAATCTCGCACATAAAATTCATTGTTAGTGTTGTACGCATCTGTCAAAATTTTAGTTAAGAAAGATGCGAGAGGGGCATTGGGTGCATCGATGGCAGAGGTGATAGGTCTCATGCTTAGGACTGGTTTATGAATTTTTGGTAATGTATAAAACCTCGGGGCTATTGAGTTATAAGTTGTTAAATTTTTAGCCTCCTTTTCATCTATACACCCTTCGCTCCTTAATTGTTTAACTAGTTTATTGGCTTTGAACTGTAACGTAGTTGTAGGATTGCTATTAAGTTTCTTGTAACTTTTTGAGTCATTAAGTAACTCTTGACTTTTTTCAAGATATTGATCTTTAAACATTGCTACAGTTACATTGCCCTTATCACTACGCACAAAGTATACTTCTGGATGTTCCTTCAAAAATTTTTTACATTGTTGAAAAAGTTGAGAAAAGTAAGGTTCAATTTTATGATTTTTATGAATGAAATTTGTAATTATGTTTGTACATTGTGCACGATAAACGTCCTGATATTGTTCGTCGAATGTGGAAACGATCATTTCGATGTCAGCCAATAATGACGGCACATTAATATCTTTCTTTACTGAGGGTCTTAAAGCAAATTTAGGTCCAAGAGAAATTATTTTTATGACATCTTGTGGTATATTGATATTGGTTAGATTTTTAAACCACTTGGTTTGAGTTTTAATATTTAGTAATTGTTGTGCTTTTAATGAATTTAATTTAGTAATTTGCCTATACTTGATATTATTAAATAATTTTTTATAAGATGTTTCTTGTCTACGATCATATTCATTTATTATGTGAAAAGGTAGAATTTGACTCAATTTTGTCTTGATCGATTCCAGATCCCTCGAAACCCCTTTTATATATGCAAATGTGACTTTGATTTCCAAATTTAGAATGCTTTGTCCTAACCTGTGATTAAAGTGCTGTATCTTGTGTCCTGTGTTTCCCTGAGTATGGTGTAGAAGATTGGTTATGTTGGAAGAGCCATTGGTAATGTGGTTTGGTCTGATGTCCATTTTTCTGCATTTAATTAAAAATATTTTTCGATTTTCCAGTGAAGCTTTCTTGTTGTTAAGATTGGTCCATTTTTTAAGTAAAATTACCGTAGCAGGTCCAAATTCATGGCTTATGTGACGGTAAAACCCCATTCCTGCAATAGCGAGAGGGTGGGTAGTTGTGACTAACTAGTTAGAACAAAACGTGCTAAATCTAGTGGGGCTGTAGTCAAAGAGAGGACCTTAGATTAAAACACTTTGTTGCTTTGCCAAGCAACTGTTTATTGCCTTCCTCAAGACAGCCTAAAAATTGTTATTATTTTGTATTAACATTTATTTTAAAGAAAAAGTTGTTGTGGACTTACTACTTGGTTTTACTATTGAAGAAACAACACTGAAAAATTCTCAACATTGCTAAAGACCTATATACATATTATTTACACCTTTTTATCACTAGTTTTGACTTAGATGTTGTTATATTGACACATTTTAAAATTCTTTAAGATTTGGTTTATTCCAACGTGCAGACACTGTCGGCCATTTTACGTATTTAAAAGGCAAATTATTATTGTAAAATGGAGATTGCTCTCCTTCCCTTACTTCACACTAGTTGGTTTACGCGTTTTTTGTTTTTCAAATAATTGCCGACTGAGCACGAATCGGTAACGACGGTTTCCCAAATGTATAGTTGGAAAAGAAAAATGTAGATGGCGCATTAGTAAACAGTACTCTGCAAAGCTGGTAACCCAATCAGCACAAATCTTACAAGTTCTGTAATTGTTGGTTAAACGATGAAAACATTTTATATTCTGTAGTACACTGTGCAGCTGACAGAGGGACATGTTCCACCATCGTGCTGTGAAAAATATTTATATTTATTTGCTATGATTAGAAAAAAGGGAAAAAAAAAACAAAATTACGTGAACAACACAACAGCATGATTGAACTTCTCCTGAAACAAATGAAAAGGAAAATGGAAAATCATATATACATGCAAATAATCAATGCACAGGGCCCTACAGTATGAATATATTAGGACTAAGTTACTCAGAGATTTGGACAGCACTCGAGTCATTAATCGAAACAAAATTGTCCCCACTAATTCTTAACAGATATGAATATATTGTGCTTAGATTATTGATATCAGCACAATATATTCATATCTGTTAAGAATTAGTGGGGACAATTTTGTTTCGATTAATGACTCGAGTGCTGTCCAAATCTCTGAGTAACTTAGTCCTAATATATTCATACTGTAGGGCCCTGTGCATTGATTATTTGCATGTATATATGATTTTCCATTTTCCTTTTCATTTGTTTCAGGAGAAGTTCAATCATGCTGTTGTGTTGTTCACGTAATTTTGTTTTTTTTTTCCCTTTTTTCTAATCATAGCAAATAAATATAAATATTTTTCACAGCACGATGGTGGAACATGTCCCTCTGTCAGCTGCACAGTGTACTACAGAATATAAAATGTTTTCATCGTTTAACCAACAATTACAGAACTTGTAAGATTTGTGCTGATTGGGTTACCAGCTTTGCAGAGTACTGTTTACTAATGCGCCATCTACATTTTTCTTTTCCAACTATACATTTGGGAAACCGTCGTTACCGATTCGTGCTCAGTCGGCAATTATTTGAAAAACAAAAAAACGCGTAAACCAACTAGTGTGAAGTAAGGGAAGGAGAGCAATCTCCATTTTACAATAATAATTTGCCTTTTAAATACGTAAAATGGCCGACAGTGTCTGCACGTTGGAATAAACCAAATCTTAAAGAATTTTAAAATGTGTCAATATAACAACATCTAAGTCAAAACTAGTGATAAAAAGGTGTAAATAATATGTATATAGGTCTTTAGCAATGTTGAGAATTTTTCAGTGTTGTTTCTTCAATAGTAAAACCAAGTAGTAAGTCCACAACAACTTTTTCTTTAAAATAAATGTTAATACAAAATAATAACAATTTTTAGGCTGTCTTGAGGAAGGCAATAAACAGTTGCCGAAAGCTTGGCAAAGCAACAAAGTGTTTTAATCTAAGGTCCTCTCTTTGACTACAGCCCCACTAGATTTAGCACGTTTTGTTCTAACTAGTTAGTCACAACTACCCACCCTCTCGCTATTGCAGGAATGGGGTTTTACCGTCACATAAGCCATGAATTTGGACCTGCTACGGTAATTTTACTTAAAAAATGGACCAATCTTAACAACAAGAAAGCTTCACTGGAAAATCGAAAAATATTTTTAATTAAATGCAGAAAAATGGACATCAGACCAAACCACATTACCAATGGCTCTTCCAACATAACCAATCTTCTACACCATACTCAGGGAAACACAGGACACAAGATACAGCACTTTAATCACAGGTTAGGACAAAGCATTCTAAATTTGGAAATCAAAGTCACATTTGCATATATAAAAGGGGTTTCGAGGGATCTGGAATCGATCAAGACAAAATTGAGTCAAATTCTACCTTTTCACATAATAAATGAATATGATCGTAGACAAGAAACATCTTATAAAAAATTATTTAATAATATCAAGTATAGGCAAATTACTAAATTAAATTCATTAAAAGCACAACAATTACTAAATATTAAAACTCAAACCAAGTGGTTTAAAAATCTAACCAATATCAATATACCACAAGATGTCATAAAAATAATTTCTCTTGGACCTAAATTTGCTTTAAGACCCTCAGTAAAGAAAGATATTAATGTGCCGTCATTATTGGCTGACATCGAAATGATCGTTTCCACATTCGACGAACAATATCAGGACGTTTATCGTGCACAATGTACAAACATAATTACAAATTTCATTCATAAAAATCATAAAATTGAACCTTACTTTTCTCAACTTTTTCAACAATGTAAAAAATTTTTGAAGGAACATCCAGAAGTATACTTTGTGCGTAGTGATAAGGGCAATGTAACTGTAGCAATGTTTAAAGATCAATATCTTGAAAAAAGTCAAGAGTTACTTAATGACTCAAAAAGTTACAAGAAACTTAATAGCAATCCTACAACTACGTTACAGTTCAAAGCCAATAAACTAGTTAAACAATTAAGGAGCGAAGGGTGTATAGATGAAAAGGAGGCTAAAAATTTAACAACTTATAACTCAATAGCCCCGAGGTTTTATACATTACCAAAAATTCATAAACCAGTCCTAAGCATGAGACCTATCACCTCTGCCATCGATGCACCCAATGTCCCTCTCGCATCTTTCTTAACTAAAATTTTGACAGATGCGTACAACACTAACAATGAATTTTATGTGCGAGATTCTTTCACCTTTAGTTCATTTATTAATGACTACCAACTTCCCGATAACTACGAAGTAGTCAGTTTCGATGTTGTCTCTCTTTTTACGAATCTCCCATATGAAGTCATACAAGAATGTTTAACAGCAAAATGGGACACAATTTCCCAACATTGTAAATTATCATTTGAATCTTTTAAAGCATTGTTGCAGTTTATTTTTGATTCAAACTATGTTAATTTTAACAACAGTTTTTATAAACAAATTTTTGGTACACCTATGGGCTCTACAATCTCTCCTATTTTAGTAAATTTTGTTTTGGATGACTTAGTCAGCTATGCTTTAGAAAATCTACCTTTTAACATCCCTTTTGTCAAGAGGTATGTGGACGATCTTATTTTGGCTCTCCCTAAAAATAGAGCAGAAATAGCACTAGAAATGTTCAATTCATACAACCAACATCTGAAATTTATGGTGGAATATGAATCAGACAACAGTATTCCCTTTCTTGACATGAAGGTAATCAGAAGCGAAACCAACGTTTTAAAAACAAAATGGTATCGCA
The DNA here is from genome assembly GCA_030620095.1 of Kuschelorhynchus macadamiae. Taxonomy (NCBI): domain Eukaryota; kingdom Metazoa; phylum Arthropoda; class Insecta; order Coleoptera; family Curculionidae; genus Kuschelorhynchus; species Kuschelorhynchus macadamiae. The sequence goes on from JAUTXW010000301.1 coordinate 110,501, forward strand.
AACCGATGTGCTCTGACAGATTCATAAGTTATCATTCTTACCACCCTACCAAAATGAAAATAAATTTAATAACTGCTCTAAAAAATAGAGCTATCAAGCTCTCACATAAAGACTACAAACAGGAAAGCTTAGATAGGCTCAGAAATATACTCCTTGAAAACTCGTATCCTCTGAATGTCATAAATAAGTTTTTATGCAACACAAATGAAAATCCAATACAACTAAATACTATCCATAATATAACGACAGAGGAAAACACCAGTCAGCCAACACAAACAATAAAATATTACCCACTTCCTTTTATTCAAAATTTAACTGATAAATTAATAGACGTTTTCAAAGATAGTCCAAACCTAAGGTTTGCCAAAAAACAAATAAAAACTGTCTCACAACTTTATGCAAAAACTAAGACTCCACTTTCCACGTTTGAAAATAATAACGTTGTATATGCCATAAATTGCAACAACTGTAATCAAATATATGTAGGTCAGACATCTAGAAATTTGTCAGGCAGAATTACTTCACATAAAAGCGACTGCCGCAGGTTTGTAAAATCTTGTGCATTATCAGAACACTTCATAGACACAGGACACAGCATTCGATTCACCGAGGCAAAAATTCTTGCTAAAGAAAAAAGATATTATAAAAGAAACTTCCTTGAAATGATACATATACACAACCAAGGGACAAACACAATGAATAAGAAAACTGATATCAATAATCTAAGCACAATATATTCATATCTGTTAAGAATTAGTGGGGACAATTTTGTTTCGATTAATGACTCGAGTGCTGTCCAAATCTCTGAGTAACTTAGTCCTAATATATTCATACTGTAGGGCCCTGTGCATTGATTATTTGCATGTATATATGATTTTCCATTTTCCTTTTCATTTGTTTCAGGAGAAGTTCAATCATGCTGTTGTGTTGTTCACGTAATTTTGTTTTTTTTTTCCCCTTTTTTCTAATCATAGCAAATAAATATAAATATTTTTCACAGCACGATGGTGGAACATGTCCCTCTGTCAGCTGCACAGTGTACTACAGAATATAAAATGTTTTCATCGTTTAACCAACAATTACAGAACTTGTAAGATTTGTGCTGATTGGGTTACCAGCTTTGCAGAGTACTGTTTACTAATGCGCCATCTACATTTTTCTTTTCCAACTATACATTTGGGAAACCGTCGTTACCGATTCGTGCTCAGTCGGCAATTATTTGAAAAACAAAAAACGCGTAAACCAACTAGTGTGAAGTAAGGGAAGGAGAGCAATCTCCATTTTACAATAATAATTTGCCTTTTAAATACGTAAAATGGCCGACAGTGTCTGCACGTTGGAATAAACCAAATCTTAAAGAATTTTAAAATGTGTCAATATAACAACATCTAAGTCAAAACTAGTGATAAAAAGGTGTAAATAATATGTATATAGGTCTTTAGCAATGTTGAGAATTTTTCAGTGTTGTTTCTTCAATAGTAAAACCAAGTAGTAAGTCCATAACAACTTTTTCTTTAAAATAAATGTTAATACAAAATAATAACAATTTTTAGGCTGTCTTGAGGAAGGCAATAAACAGTTGCCGAAAGCTTGGCAAAGCAACAAAGTGTTTTAATCTAAGGTCCTCTCTTTGACTACAGCCCCACTAGATTTAGCACGTATTTATATATATATATATATATATATATATATATATATATATATATATAATTGTATTATGAAAATGTATAAACATATTGGAGTAATTCGATAAAACTTAGCTTAGAATATTTGATAATTTTTAAAACGTGACAACAACATACACCCATCGATTTAGTGAAGAGGTCAGAAATTCAGTCTATGATCCCGTGTTAAATGTAAATAGTTGGGTTTCTCTTGTTTTCATAGTCTAAACTTGTGACATACCTATGGATGAGATTCGATTAAAGGAATAAGGACTTACAGAGGGAGATTTAAAAAATAGAAGTAAGGGGGATGAAGAAAGAGTCTTTAAATAAAGCAAAAACCTCTTGGTTACAACTTTTGAATTACTAAGTGCTTGCTCCAAAATATCACAGTCTTTGAAAAGTCAAAAGAAAAAAATCTGATTTAAAAATATTTATTTCCACTCACTCACCTTCTTCTACTGCTGCAGCGCCTTCTGCCTCCCCTTCTTGTGCACCATCTGCAGCCGTATCTTCTGTAATTGAACCTTCCTTAGTCGCATCTTCTGCTGCTACATCTACAGGAGTATCTTCTGCTGCTGCATCATCTGCTGTCGTATCTTCTGCATCTTCTTTTGCTGTATCTTCTGCTGTGGTGTCTTCCGCTGCTGCCCCTTCATCTACGCCAACTTCTTCTCCTTCACCTTTTTCTGTTTCACCATCCACATCGGCTCCTTCATCTTCGCCAGAAGTTATTGGTACTTCCCCTTCTGTTTCATCCTCTATATATGTTAGAAAACCATTAAAACTTAACTGAGAAATATTTAAAAAATCAAATCTGTTAGCCAAGATGCCTTAGAATCTTTCTTATCAAAAACATTTTATTACAATAATATAGATGTAAAAAATTACTATTATGAATTACTAGATTAACCTTGTTTATCCGTCGTCTTATCTTGAACATCACGAGCAGATTTTTTGGAAGTAAGCCAATCGCCTAATAAACCAGCCACTTCATGAATCTTATTGAGAATTTCATCATCAACCTTATCTGGATCGTTGCGAAGAGCCCAGTCAATCATAATTTGTTCCAAGAACAGTTTTTCGCCTCTTTCAGTTGATAATCCATCTCTTAATGCTAAAAGAGCAAAATAATTGCGTTAGCTTGGAATTATTTTTAGTAATTTTCGAATATAAAATAGATTTAGGATTCTATATGTATATATATATATATATATATATATATATATATATATATATATATATATATATATATATATATATATATATATATATATATATATATATATATATATATATATATATATATATATATATATATATATATATATATATATATATATATATATATATATATATATATATATATATATAATTATTTAATTTGTTTCTTAAACCCGGTATATATTAATTGGACTTCTTTCTTGGGTATAGGTTTATTTGCAAAATCAAACAATGGGATTAACTTGACGTTTCGCCTATCATAGTAGGCTTTCTCAAAAATTGCTCAAACAAAATTAATAAACTAAGGTTACATAACTCGAAAAATACATGTTGATTATTTATTTATATTTGAATGATAGGTAGCAAGTTAGTGGTTTGCCAGGCAACTCATGGCACAGTTTTAGGTAAAAAGGTGTAAGTAAAACTGTGCCATGAGTTGCCTGGCAAACCACTAACTTGCTACCTATCATTCAAATATAAATAAATAATCAACATGTATTTTTCGAGTTATGTAACCTTAGTTTATTAATTTTGTAATAATTATTGTCAATAGTATAAAATTTTAAATCAGTTTTAGAAAAATTGTAAATGTCATTTTATAATTAGACCATTAAATGTTTTTTAAATTAATTGTAGATAGGTAAGGAAAGCCATATATACCAAAAAAAAAATAAAGGAATGAGCAATTTTTGAGAAAGCCTACTATGATAGGCGAAACGTCAAGTTAATCCCATTGTTTGATTTTGCAAATAAACCTATACCCAAGAAAGAAGTACAATTAATATATATATATATATATATATATATATATATATATATATATATATATATATATATATATATATACTGGATTGTTCTCATTGTCCTATTAGAAAATTTGAGCAATTACTAAAGTTAACAAAAATCGCTTGTATCCGTTAATTTTATTTGATATTTATCTGATTGCTAGAAAATTTTTTCAGTATTAAGGGATATCTCAAATAAACGTAATTTTTTTTAAACAAGCGTTTATTTATAAACTATTGAACTAAAAAATAAAAAACAATATTTAGTGTATGAAATTAAATAGTAAAGCTACAGAAGAACCTCATACATACTTAATAAAATTTACATAAAAACAGAATTTTTAAAAATTTGAATATTTTGTTAATTCAATAGTCTCTAGATAAAACCTTGTTTTAAAAATAATTTTTACGTTTATTTTATTTTATACTTTTCAGCTTTAGAATTAGTTTAATTATCTGTTTTAATATTTTTATTTGTGCGTTTTATCTGTTTAATATTAAATTTTAACAGTACTTGTCAAGACAAATCCAATGAGTTCAAACACGACGGCTCCATGACACTATATACCGGATGCAATGCTTAAAAATCGATTACAAATGATGAACCGGAACAGACATACGCAGAAAGTAACTTAAATAAAAGCTTGTCAAAAGCGGAGCATCGGACTTTAATTATCTCCTACGTTCTAAACATTTTATTATTGTTTTGGAGATCTTTACCCTCGACAAATTCCTTTGAAAATCTAAACGGTTCGACTAGAGCAAAGCAAACTGTAGGTAGGTACATTCCTGTCTTGGATTTATATTATCTTTATTATAACATTGATTTCTGATTAAAACAGGAGTAAAAACATTCTCTGCTTTAAAAAATAGAAAAATATAGACAGGTCGTATCGATTTTTGTTATCCTGCCTAATTGCTGCTATTTTCTAACAGGCCACTTATTGTCAAGTGTCAATAACCCTCCACACAAAGGACCTTTTGTGATTTAGGGAAAGTATTTTAAAAATTTGTAAGTAAATCTGATTAAATTTATTAATTAAGTACTTTAAGTAATTTATTTGCAAAACGTAACGTCATTATTTTTCGATACCTAAAGTACTATACTTCAAATACGTTTTATTTTTCGGTAAAATGTACTCAACTTTCAACTACTCTTCAAAACGTATATTGATTTGACGCCTGATTTTCTAAATAACGTCTTTATAAATTTAATTTGAAATATAAATGTTTACAAAGCTGAGGCACTAGGTACAAAAATGTTCAATTCTGGGTCAAGTATTACTTATTAGCGAAAAAAATGTACTGCAAAATCTTAATCTACTTAAAGTACGTTTTAAAAGTACTGAAGTAGTTATTATACTTAAATGCTTTTGGTTTAGCATTTATTTAGTATAAGCAAGGATTTTAAGAACCTAATTTAATATAGTTTTATTTTTTTAAAATAATGGTAAATTCAAGCTAAAACCTATTACCAATAATATAATCTAATAATAAAAAACACATACAGTTATCGTTAAATATTTTATAGGAACGATCAAAGATGGTATAGGCCTGGAAATATGAGATATTTTACCAATAAATCCAATTTGATTCAAATGAATTATAAATTGCACTTCTACAGAATACAAATATTTTGACATTACACGCCAATTCAATTACAATAAAAAAATACAAATGGATCATTGCGCCTGTGGTATTGCAGGACATGTTCCAGTCAAGGATCGTGGTATCAACAAAAATACAAAGTCTCATGGAAAAATATATATTTCAACTCAACTAGATCAGCCTCATACACATTTTGCGAGTTTTCTTGTGAAAGGTAATTATAAAAGGTTTGATGTTTAACTTGATTATATATACGTTTATACATCTGCATTTCTATTGAGACAAATTCCACTTCCACAATCTAAGCCTTAACGATCAGAACATCCCATTTTAAACCCCATTTATTTCAAAATTAATAAAAATATTGTCTAAACAATTCACTTTTCACAGTTCACAGTTGGGCTGTGTATGTGCTAGGTGAAACCTTGGCATTGAAACTGTGCCAAATTTAATACATGGTACATTAACAACATTCTCAATTTTTGCAGATTTTGATAGCAAAAATTGAATCAATCTAAATTTATGTAACATTGTATATTTTATATAATTATTATTCTTCTATTTTGATAAAATCTTATTAGTTTTTTAATATTATATTATTCTCTTTTCCTTATTTTAAGTTTTACATATAAATAAATATATATACATGTATATATTTGTGTATCTATTAATTAGTCTGTGAATAAAACTGTGATAAAAATGTGGATATTGTTTCAATTTGTTAAAGATATTTGGTATGATGGTTTGTCCTAATAAATAATAGAATATTATTTCAGAATAAGAAAATCTTTCCTCTGACAGGAAAGAAAACAGGTTTTACAAAAACTAGAAAATTCATTAAAAAATCTGGTTGTTTCTCTTTTCGACTAATTTTACCGAGGCAGGTTTGTTGCGTTATGTTTTCCTACAAATTGGAATTGAAGTAAAATTTTTTGTCATGCAGCTTCCTATGAAAGTCACAAAAAAGCACTGTTTACACTAGAAAGTGGTTTATATCACACGTGTGCTAAAAAAAATGTCAACACTATAATACCTATTTGAAAGATGGTAAGTAAAAAAAAGCTAAAGCCTACTTTTAATCTATTTCAAATCAGTTACTCAGTTTTTCAATACTAGTGTTGAGAAGTAAATAAAGTCCTACTGAAGACTCTTTGCGGTTGTAAGAAAAATAGTTTACTATTTTTGCTATGACCTACCTCGTTTGAAAAATTTCTTTTTCAACACTTATGTAATATACTTTTAGAATTCTATAGAGAGTTATTCTATATGACTAAATTTTCCCAATTCTGATTTTACTTTTTGTTGCTTATATTATATTTAAATAACTGACTAAAAGTACTTTTTTATAATTAAAGACCAGACAAAGGTTTATTTAAACATTTTATTACATATAATTTGTTGTAGGGACTATGACAAAAAATATATTTTACAGTTTTTTATTTCCACTTAAAAATGATATGTATCTACTTAAATAAAAAAAATATATAATCTCCCCTAGGCCATCAGTACTCCCTCCAAAAACTCCACGCTTATTCACAATGTTGTGGGAGTAACGGTAGCATTTCGGTTTTTTTCAAATATTCCCATTAGTTTTGTGTTCTTGTCCCCATTGTACGATCTTTATGCCATCTAAAGTGTTTCTTACTGAAAAGAATAAAAAAAAGATAGAGGGAGCAGATAAATATTCAGAAATATTTAGATATTGCCGTAAGCGGTAATTAATAATTGTCCTATTTTTGTCAAAAAAATATTCATACATTTTTATACAATAAAACCAGTTTAAATTTTTATAAACACTCACAAAACTAGACATTTTCCAATTTTCCCGCCCCTTATGGACGCCCTTGGTAACTGCATTCAATATAATAGCTGATAAGCAATGTATTTAAATTCGTGTATAATCGATGATTACCACAACCACCTATAAAACATATCCAACTCCTAAGAAGTTAAAAATTATTACGCTGAAATATTCAGTGATCAAAAAAAAAGTATTTTGATTTGAGAGGGCTCCAAAATATACAAAATTAATCTGTTTCATGATGTTTTAACTTTTTAACATATGATTTAGATATATACATATATAAAACAGAATTAGTAACTGAAATACAATACAATTTTTAAAGCTCAATAAAACTTACCAATTAATATACCCACTGAATGAATAATTATTCAAAATAAAATTTATATTAACTGTGAGATATTTATATAATGAAGGTGGGAAGCTTTTATTTATTATACAGGACAGAACCAAAATTCCTGGAAGTCAAATGATTCTTCCTTGCGATTAACCAGGTTGGTAATTGCCCTACTGTTTTCTGGCATATTTCAGAAATTTTTTCTTCCGTGTACCATTTTCTACCAAACAATCATCTATGGTTTTTACCCCATCTGTTACGGATATATTGTGGTATGCAAATATTAGCAATGTAGCCATATGATGACACAACATATCATCTCTTAGAGCATTTGCACATGGATTCCTCAATGTCATTTATCAAGTTTAATCTGCAAGTAACAAGTTCAAAAATATATAAATAAATAAATAAATAAATGCTTTATTGTCAAAAAAAATTTTCCAATTTTGTGGACAAAGCTGTTGTAAAAAAATAGTTTACAAACATCAAAATTAGCAAACAAAACAAGACAAAAACACATCATAAATATTATAGAAAAATAATATTTAAATCAGGAATTTAGAATATTAATATTATAGAATCCTAAAAGAAGTACATTAGAAATGTACTTTGTCAGTCGTACTATGTTATAAACATTTTCATAAATATAATGTAAAAAAATAAAAAAGCAAAGTAAAAAATAAAAAAGTACGAAACAATTAAAAAAATACATATACAAAGTTCGGTAAAAATGGTTGGTAATGGCAACTATCACACTAGGGGTTCATAAGGATAAAATTATGTGTTGTAAAACTCGTTCACGGTGTAGAAGGCTCTTTCCAGTAAGAATGATTTCAAAGCCTTGCGAAATGAAGTCAGAGATATTATGGATTTGATGTTAAATGGCAGGTGATTATGCATTTTTTTTGCATTGTAGATTACTGATCTTTTAATTAACTCTGAGTGTGGGGTTGGAAGATAGAGATCGTGCTCAGTATTTCTGAGAGGGTAGTTGTGAGAAGGTCTCTCTAATAGAGCAGGTGCGTGCTTACGAATTAAGCAAACCGATTCCAAAATTAATAAGCAAGGAAGGGTTAGTATTTTATATCTTTTAAAGAAATCTCGGCAGTGAGTTCTACTGTTAAGTCTCAGTAGGTAACGAACAGCTCTTTTTTGTAGTATAAAAATTCGATCAAATTGAGTCGCACAACATGTACCCCAGAATGGAATAGCATATCTGAGGTGCGACTCAACAAGAGCAAAATAAACAGTTCTAGAAGTAGAAAAGCTAAGCTCCTCGGAAACAGATCTTAACGCAAAGCAAGCAGAACCTAACTTCCTTGATAAAGCGTCGATATGTGGATCCCATTTTAAAGAATCATCTACAAGAAGCCCTAGAAATTTTACAGAGTTTACGACATCAATAGTGGTGCCATTAAGGTCAAAGGGTTGCAGCGTGTTTTTATAAGACAAGACTTTCGTTTTAGAGATGTTCAAACATAGGAGATTAGAATCGCACCAGGATTTAATGGTGATTAGGTCATTAGATACAATCCTATGTAGGTCCGTGACATCTGGGTGGCTCCACGTAAAGCTGGTATCGTCCGCAAAGAGACATATTTTTCCACTAATGTTTAAATTAGCCATGTCGTTTATGAACAGAAGAAACAAGATAGGGCCTAGTACCGAGCCTTGAGGCACTCCATATTCCATTGGCCTACAAGAAGACATCCTGTTGTCAACTTTCACAACTTGATTTCTGTTGCTAAGATATGACTTAAACCAATTAAGAGGAGCCCCTCTAAATCCATAGTACTGCAGTTTGTTAGTTAATATATTATGATTCACACAATCGAAAGCTTTGGAAAAATCACAGAAAATTGTTGCCGTATCGTGATGGTTGTTTAGGCTGGAGTAAACTCTATTAAGAAGGGAAAACATGGCATTGCTTGTGCATTTGTTACTTAGAAATCCAAATTGATGTTTTGTAAGTATTTCATATCTAGACAGAAATGATAAAAGCCTTTTTTTAACCAGTCTTTCGATGATCTTAGATAGCGTAGGGAGAAGTGCAATTGGGCGATAGTTCGAAGCTTCTTCTGAAACACCTCCTTTGTGAAGAGGTATGATTATTGCAGTTTTAAGGCAGCTTGGAAAAGTACCATTTTGGAAAGACATATTTATCAAAGTAGTCAGATGCTCTAGTGTGCATTCCGGCAGACTTGAATACATTTTTAAAGTAAGCCCATCAGTTCCCTAAGAAGATTTATTTTTGATATCATTAATTGTACTACGAAGTTCTGATAAAACTACTGGTGAAAAGAAGAAACTGTGCAGGTTTACCCTATGATTAGAGAGATATGAAATCGGGTCATTAGATTGAGATACGGATTTAGTCAAATCTTTGGCTACATTTACAAAATAATTGTTTAGGTCCTCAGAAGAGGTAAGGATAGTGCTGGATAAAGGAGTTTTGTTTCTTAAATCATTTACGATAGACCAGGTTTCTTTAGCTACATTTTTGGCGTTAGAAAGTCTATTATTGTAATAAATATCTTTGGCGGCTTTAATAGTTTTATGATAAATTTTTCTGTATGATTTTACATAATTATGAAAAAAGACACTGTCCGAAAATTTCTTTAAATGAGATAGTGACCGCATGTTCTTAGAAGATATACGTAAACCTTTAGTGGACCAGGGTTTACTTCTTTTATTTTTGATAGGCCTAAGAGGAAAAGATTCAGAAGCTATATTAGTTAGAGTTTTTATAAAACGAGAAAATTCAGTGTCGACATCATAAGTGTGAAAGTCCCAGTCAGTTATTTGACATAGGTGTTTGAAATTAATGAAATTTCTAACCGAAAAATACGGCCTACTTGTCTAGAGGAATTTTTGGCTTTGGATGTAATTGAAAATTTTGTGAAAATTGCTTCATGATCGGAGAAACCTGGACTTAAGACATTACATTCGACGGAGCTAGGATCGAAAGAAGACACAACGTAATCTATAGTACTGGCACTTGTCTTAGTAATTCTGGTTGGTGAGTTGACGTGCATGGCAATTCCTAATGACTCAAAGATGGACTGAAGACATTCCTGAGCAGCACACACACTGGAAAAGTCAATATTGAAATCGCCACATAAGATTAATTTGCTTTTTACAGGAAGGGACTCAAGCAAACTTAGAAGGTTATGGCAGAATAATTGCACATCAGCATCAGGTGTTCTATAAATACAAATAATATAAAGGTCATAAGTATTGTGATAAACGATAGAAAATTCAAATACTTTTTCAGATAATAAATGATTATACTTTGATATTTCGGAAAAATCGTTGTTTGAAGACATTATCATGGTGCCTCCATGAGTTAAATTAGTTCTATTAAATCTGGCAATTGTGGTATAGTTTTTAATAAAAACAGGTTGATTGATATTTAGCCAGTGCTCAGTGATGGCAATGACTTCTGGAAAATTTAGCTCTTCTAACAAAAGATATAATTCGTCTGTTTTATGTCTTAAGGACTGAATATTAAGAAAAAAAAGATTAAAATTGCTATTGGTCAATTTTTTAGAGGGTGCTAGATCCTCTTTTCGCGTCATATTGACTAAAAATTTTTACTTTTTGATGGTGAACCACTAGAATAATATTTACCAGTACCTTCACGAATTTTTTGGAGCCGTAAAATTTTTTCCGAGGAGTAGAAAGATCTATACGCTGCAAGGTCTGAGTCCACTTCAGATGAACCAATCCCATAGGCATCGTGGAAGCGATAATACAGCTTGCGCAGGGATTCCTTGTCACTGGGAAAGCCTTCTGAAGCTAGCAATAATTTAATGCTAGTACTTGTATGCCCCTCAAAACACACACTAGATGGCTGGTCGTGTAGATAAGCAAGAAATAGCCTTAAGGTCTTTAGTAAGGAAGGATCCCTTAATCTGGCTAATATATAGCGACCATTTGCTTTATCCGAATCTTGGGACAGCCGCACTCTTGATGGAGTCATTGGATCAAACTGCAAAAAATCATATTTCTTTGCAGTTTTCTCCATGCTTAATTTAGAGCCCTCCAGTGCCAATGACCTACAAGCTGCTATGGCCTCCCTGTCAGAGCCAATTATGACTGACTTATCCTCTTCAGGCACAAATGTCACTGGTGATTCCAATAATTGAGGCTTTGGTGGAGACAGCCCCCGGCTCTTTGGGATATCTATATTGACATCTTGATGACTAGAAGATGAGACATTATGGGCTGTGGAAGTGGGCGGCGTTTGGATAAGGGTTGGTGAAACTGAATCATAGGTAGGATCAATTATAGTACCAGGTGGCCACAGACTAGCGTTCTTAAGCTGAATTAAGTGATCTTTATTTTGCACCCCAATTTTAAAATCGGAGTGCAAAGTGTCTGCATTCTTAAGCATAGGAAAACAACGCACAAAATTCGTGGTTCCTAATTTTTCTTTGATGTAGTGTACAAGCTGATTTGATTTATACGTGGACGGAATTATGGATACCACTACATAATGCCATTTCTCTATAATGGGTGTTTTGTTGGGCTGGAAGGAAACAGCTTTTTTTGGAGACTTATTGACAGGCATTTGGACATCTGTTGTATCGGTTTGGGTTGATATTGCGGTGGTGTATATCTTCTTTATTGATTGTTGTTTAGGCTTATCAGCAAGCTTCTCCAGGGTAAGTGCCATTTGTTTTACACTATGCCTCAGCTCAGCCATCTCTTTAGTCAACTGCTCCTTCGATGAATCATGCACCTGGACTTTGACAGATTCATTTTGAGTTTCCATTAAAATAGATGATAGATTGAAAGTATCCTGCCTAATTTCTTTAATGGATTTAAATAAGGATTTTTGTATACTGTCAGATATTCCAGAATGGAGGCTGTGAATATCCTCAATTTTTTCTAGCAGTATCTTCCATTTGGAGTCATGATTGAGTAAGATGTCGTAAATTTCGCCAATGATCGGAAGGATGTCGCTGTTTTTCTTTAAGCAGGAACCCAGGGCTTCGAGATATTCTGAAGAGATTTGAGTCTTTTGGAGATCTGATATTTTATCATGCAAATATTTCAGAGTTGGAGAGTCGCAAAGTGTGCAAAAAAATCTTATGTTGTTGAATTTTTGTTTGTAGAGCACTTTTGTCGTGAATTTATCCAGTCCTGTACAGACCATACAAAAATTTCTTCGGCACTCCCCACTACAGCGAATTCTGTAACAGTCTTTTTCCGAAACGATTTTTTGGCAAGAATCGCACTTAAATTCAGCCATTTTATAAATAAATAAAAAATTAAAATTTTCAAAGGAACAAAAAAAATGAAAATTAAAAAAAAAGATGTAGATAAATTTTATGTAAATATTATGTAAATATTTCCAGTTGATAAATCAAAATCTTTAAATGTCACGCACAAACAATATTTATAACTAATAACCGGATCCGGGTAAACAAGGTCAAGTTTAGTTTATAGCAAACGACGAACTGATGATCGGGTCAAAGCACACAAAAACAAATTGAAATCAAAACAGTTCAAACCAAAATTATATTGACAAAGTATATTTAAATCAGTAACAATGGTTTCAAAATTAAATACTGTTTTAACACATATGCATATTGCAATATGAATATGTTCCTAAAGTGTATAAAGACTTACCTCAACTTTCTAAATACGATCTCTCTTATACTTGGAAGAGCATTCCCTTTGACTATCATAGGAAGTTCCCCATCAAAACCAGGTCTTTCACACGGTTTGAATCTACCGCGTTTTCTTCTTCTTTGCAAAAGCTTGAATTATTGTTGAGAATCTGATAACTAATTTCGTTGCTATAATAATCTAAAAAGTAAAAAAGGAATCATAGGCAAAATACACATATCTATATGGTTATTTAAGTAAAAATCAAGCTTTATTAGAAATCGCCAATATACACTTGTAATGATTCGTAAGTATACTTACATGTAACAAAAACTAAACATTCACTTTTAAAGCCAGGAAAAAAGAACTTATTTTACGATTATTCAACGTAAACAAACTTCCAAAAGTGAACATTGACCTGACAGTGCCTAACATTATGGCCGGCGTGACGTCACAACTCCAGCTGTTCATTGCGCTATCGGCGCTCGGCCGGTATTTACCAGAATCGTAGTAAACGTTGTATCGAAACGAGTAAAGTGCGGGACACGAAAGAAAACCGGGAGGAGTCAATCGGTTTAGGAAGGTCGGCCAAGAAATCTCTTTAAACCAGTGGTGTCCCGTCGTTCTTTAAATAATATGGCACTCCTTTTTGACTATATGCACTTCAGATAATTAAAAAATGTAACTATGCTTAATGAACCTTTATCTATATTTGTCTGTTTTCTTTCGTGTACCGCAGCACTTCTATATCTCTTTTGTGTTGCAAAAACGGCGAACTTTCGAATTTTAAAATGATTTAATTTTGATTTTTCTACCTATAAATATATTTTTTCTTGAGTTCTGTCATTAACGGTTAACGGGCTACTGCCTACGTCCACTATTATTGGACCACCCAGTATAGTGATACACGATTTACAAGTCTAGATTTTACAAGGGCAGCCAGCATCAGATCCAGTGAACAAGATTTATAAAAATTTTAATTTATGCAGTTCGACTTTGGGCTACTCGGGTATACCAAAAGTGGCCGCCTGTCTCCGTTTGTCGTATTACTTTATACAGGGGCCGTCATTGTGAAGTACTATACAGGACGTTTCCTAATTGCGTGCTGATGTTAAAGGGGGTGTTTTATGTCCTAAAAGTCTTAACTTTTGAGATACAGGATGGTAAAGTTTAAAAGGAAAACATTTTTTTTCATCCCAATTCAGATGGAATTGTAGATGCTATGCTATGCATGAAATTTGATACACGTCTTCTATGCATTAAGGAGCATACGGATTTACCAAGGTTAATTACATATGCACGCCACTGGTAAAAATTTCAAAAATTGACTGTTAATAAAAAAATGCCCTTTTGTGCGTAAAAGACGTGTATCAAATTTCATACAGTTATTTATCTATAATAGCATCAGAATTAGGATTTAAAAAAAATGTTTTTTTAAAACCCTGTATCTCCAAAGTTAAGTCTTTTAGGTTCGTATTAAACTTTTCTCTTAAAAAGGTCCAAGAATCACCCCTCTTTAACATTAGCACGCAATTAGGAAACGCCCTGTATATTACTTCACAATGACGCCCCCTGTACAAAGTAATATGACAGACGGAGACAATCGGTCACTTTTGGCATACCCGAATAGCCCAAAGTCGAACTGCATAAGTTAAAATTTCGATAAACCTTGTTCACTGGAATCAGTACTGGCTCACCTACTATAACCACATTGATGTGTTAATTTTTGACACCCGGTATTGAACAGAAAATTAATTATTTTGAAGCAGTTTATTGACAGCTACTTTATTAACAATTTTACAAAATATATGAAAAAAAACTAAGCCATTTTTGAGGTTGACGGCTGTGATTCTAATGGTTCGATTCCTTCTAAATCGCTGTCTTCCTCTGAAAATGATGAGGTTTCGTCGTCACTACTTGAAGATCCCAGTGTGATAACTAAATCATGAACAACCGTTTTAATTTTGCCATGGGAAGTAGTTCCCAGTATTCATCTTCAATAGAACGAACATGTTTAACATACGATTTCCAATTTTTGAGCCGATATTGAGTCAATCGCTTCTAATGTTATTTTATTTAAATCTTTAATTGAAAGTTCACCGGTGTTGCACTCTCGAATATATTTTTTTACTCCTGCCCAGGCAAGTTCAATAGTGTTGAGGTAGCAAATGTATGGAGGCAGCCTTGAAGATGTATGACCGAGGTTACGTAAAAGACCGTCAATTATATACTTTTTTTCTCTAGGTTTGTTGGCTGATATTACTTCATATAATTGATATTTTCTCCATGTTGGATCACATACAAGATTGTTTGATTTAAGCCACGATATCATATAAGCTTTTGTAGAGTATTTAGTTGGCACTTTATCTTCTACGTGAGAATGATAAGACGCATTATCCATTACCACGACTGATTTGGGAGGAATGTTAGGTAGAAGCTTCTCGAACCACCACTTTTCAAAATTATCTCTATTCATCTGTCCATGATAGTCTCCAGTTGTTAGTCCCGAGCGAAAAACTAAAGCAGCACCTGAAACAAATCCGGCTTTTGAACCAGCATGAACTATAATAGAGCGGATTCCCTGAACAACACTTGTAACACTTTCACTTTGCCAGCATTTGTTCACTGTCATATCATTATCTACCCAGGCTTCGTCTAGATATACAATATTGCGTCCTTCTTGCCTATATTGCCTTACAGTTGATAGATATTTCACCAGCCAGTGAAAAATATTTGGTCTCTCAATGAGCAATTTTTGTTTATTTTGGCACTTGCGCCAAACAAAACCATTTGATTGTAAAAGCCGATTTAAGGTTTTATACCCGTACGGAAAATTTTGTTCTTTACAGCAAGAAGTAGGGGTTTGAAGGTCGAAACCTTCTTCAAGTTTATATAAAAATCCTCTATTGTTCGTCGAATTACTTGAAAATCACCATCGTCAATTTTATCTCTGTATGATAATCGGGGTCTTTTTTTTACCAGGAGATTTTAAAAGTGAAGTAGAACATGAGCGATCATTATGTTCTTTTTGAATTTTTATTACGCTACTTTCCGAAACACCAGTGTAAAAATGGCTAGAAGACAAGCTGCTCCCAAAAATTCCGTAACAGTATTTGATACTGCTCCATATCATTCGCTCCAGGAAGATAAAATACCAACAAAACCATCCTTAAAAACGGATATTTATCTCCTGTCTATAAAAAAGGTAAATTTCGCTATAAAAAAGTGGTACCTATGTTACAGCTTACACATTTGTATTACATTTTAAACACTATGCGATAACTGAAATAATTTTATTTTACTATGTTGATGTCATTTTTATTATTCTTTCATGTAAATTTAGTTATTTTACCGAGTGTAGAAAATTTCTTTTATGAAACTCTTGCGCACTTAAGGGAAGTGTATGTACTCATTATATAGAAAAAAACAATCCTTTTGTGGAAACTGATACTTTAATATTCTTACACTAAGAAAATAAAGGTAAATGTTTTGGTTTTTTAGAACTTGAGAAAAAATATCATTATCAACAAATCCGCTCAGAAGAAATGACTAACAACACTTCCAAATTACACAAATAATAGACTACCTTCTAAGAACTAATCATATAATCATATCTAATCATAATCATATATGGGCAATAAAATTTATTTGCATTATACAACGCTTAAAAATAGGATATCTATAGCGCATAAAAGCCAAAAACTTATTGTAGATTACTTCTCTAATAAAATTTGGAACATTAAAAATCCTAAGTTTTTTTCTCTTTTAAAAACCATATTGATTATTTTAGGTTAAAAATTTGATGAGCAATTAGGCATGCTTTAAAATTCTGCCATTTATTTCTTTTAGTAATTTAAAGTCTTTCTTAGTAGTTAATTTAAAATGTCCATTTTTTATGTTACTTATACTAATAGTTAATCCTTTTTTTGACCGGCGGCCTTGTTTTATTTCGCTTAAACGTTATAACTTGTATCATATACAGAGTTATTTACGCTTAATAGGATATTAGAAGTATCTTAAAAACCACTAAATAGATTACTTTAAAAATTTGGATTTGGCCATAGTTAAACATAAACTCTTTTTTTAGGATATTTTAATATGTGCGTTGGTGTCAACATCCATTTTCTAAATAACATCTATAATGAATTTTATTGCATTTTTGTACTGCCCTGTACTGTCCTCTAAAAAATTTCCGTGTAATGTTTCCTATACCGAAATTTTACTGTTTTCACGAAAATGAATGAGTTTGAAGCCCTGTAACTCCCAAACGACTTAACTTGCAGCAAAACTAATTTCACTTTTCTATCTTAGTTTTTAGTAATCTATCTCCTGAAACAAATTTCTAGTTTGATAGAAAATGTCAAAGATTGTACCTCCTGTAAAATCATAAATTGATGTGGGAAAAATAATTAAAAACTAAGAAAGGGAAATGAATTTCATTTCGAAGCAAGTTAAGTCGTTTGGGAGTTACAGAGCTCCAAAAGGTCAAAAACGTCAATTTTATAGCGCCATTTGTAAACAAAATAATGTAAACAACGAACGTGCATAGAATCTTCAGGACAATACAAAAATGAACTAATATACACTACTAATAGGCCATTGAGCACGAATAAATCTTTGTACACACTACCAGGTATTTTGAACCAGAGACAACATCTAAAAAGCTATTTTTATTTTAGGCATGGAACATGATCCAAAGTTGAGAAAATGGCAATATTCGAAATAGTCCAGTTGCACAAGCATCTAAGTGATCAAAAAAATTGCATTGTGGATAGAATTATTATATTACATAATTAGTCCATTAAGAACTCCTCCCTATATATGCGAACTGAATCCAATTGAGTTAATATGGGCTCAGTTAAAACATTATACTAGAAACCAAAATACTACAGGGCAATTCACAATTAAATTTTTGAAGGAATTAGTGGTATTGAGTCAATAACACCGGCTGACTGGGAGAGATGTTGTACCCATGTTATTGACATTGAAAATAAATTTTGGGAAAACGGTAAAAATATGGAAGAAGTTGAGCCTCTAATTATTTCGCTTTCTGGTGACGGAGACAGTAGCGATAGCGAAAACGATAATGACAGCACTGACACTGAAAATCAGCCACCAACACAATAAAATCTGTTGAAACTTTTGTTTTTTTTTAAACATAGTAATCTGTATTTAATTTATAGTATTTTTATTTTAATATATACTTTATATTGAAATATTATTGCGTACGGCTGTGATTCAACCACGCACCACAATTTTCACGATATTATAACCCCTTGTGCATCAAACGTAGTAGTGGTAGAACGGTAGGTCCAACTATACATCAAGTAATTTAAGTTTTGTAATAGCGCAACTATGTTGTGTAATTGATTTGTTTAATTCTATCTCACTTTGAAAAGTCCTGAAGAAGAGAATATATATATATATATATATATATAGGTAATGCAAGTTTATATACATATATATATCCTATATATATATATATATACTGCATATATCACAATAATTCAGTATATACCAAGAAGTATATATATATATATATAATATATATATATTTATATATATATATATATATATATATATATATATATATATATATATATATATATATATATATATATATATATATATATATATATATATATATATATATATATATATATATATATATATATATATATATATATATATATATATATATATATCACGTTGAGTGTCCTATTAAAAGTTCTGGAGAACTATAAAAGGGATTTTTTTCAAATTCGGCATACGGACATAATAGGTAATAATCTATATTTTTAAAATATTTTCGCAAGTGCAGCGTTGCCACTTTTATTTGTTTAATTATCACTTATAATATCTAACACCTTTAGGTTACAAATTGTATTTAAAAAACACATTTTGGATTATTCACGGTATTTAAAACTGTCTGTTTATTTTAAATATTTGTGTGATTTAAGTGATTCGCTAAGCAGGTGCCGAGGCGGGTGCTTTTGTTGTGGATAGTCTTTGAAAACAGGAAAATATTCAAAGTTGGCTCATATCTAAAAAATGGTGGGAGATGGGTATAGGAATATATACGGAAATATTGTAGGTAAGGTATTGGTTTATTCGAAGATACCATAAAATACAGGGTGTTGTATTTAAAATAAATGAGTTTTCACCATTACTAAATTTCGATAAAAATGCCCTTTTTATACGACACCCCATATGATATATCGCTATTCTAACATATAGTTATTTTAAATATATGCATTCTCTAACCCAGAAAAAAATTTTTAGTAATTATCTCGCTTACGCAGGTAAATATGGAATTTTATTAACGTGGTGATTTTCTAAAAAAAAATCACAAATTAATTTTTTTAGAGAAAATGGTAGGAGATAAGTATGGGAAGATTTAACAAAAGTTACTTAGAATCGTGCGTAGAATCAGAAATTGCAATAAAATATAGGGTGTTCTATTTGAAATTTCAATGTTGCTATTGGTTTCGGAGAGATGTGGCAACGCTGCACTTGCGAAAATATTTTTAAAATATAGATTATTACCTATTATGTCCGTATGCCGAATTTGAAAAAAATCCCTTTTATAATTCTCCAGATCTTTTAATAAGACAATCAACGTGAATCACCCTTTATATATATATATATATATATATATATATATATATATATATATATATATAAATGTGGATATATTTATATTTATATATATTGTATAATTTTTGAGAGCGTGGGGAATAATAGGATATTGGGCGAAAGTTTAAAGGATATTCTTCATTTTCTCCAGTCCGGAAAATCTGCCCTATGAAAACTATTATTTAGTATTAGTTATAAGTAATGTGTAAGTTTTTGAATATTTTTATTGACATTCAATCAAGACCGCCTGCATTTTTGTTTTTAGATTTTTAAATTTCTAGTTGGTCAATATCCAAAAGCACTAAATTCTCTTTGAACTGGTTGCAACAGAGCAGTAATACTCATTAAATACATTTGGATGAATATTATTTTGTAAAGAAGTTTTTGTAATTTTTGTATTTTCCAGTTTGCTCTTGATTTGTTCGATACATTAAGTATTTCGCTGTAGACATAAATTTGGCTCTTTTAATTGATTTTCAATAAATACTTACCAACATTGTTTTGTTTAATTTTTAATCTTCTTATAGGGAACGTTCTATTAAAAATCTGTTTTATTGAATCCTGAAAAAGTTGTAACTTATTGTTTATATGTACATTTCAGTTGTAATTACTGCAGACAACATACAATTTTTTAATGTTTTTTTTTTGCTATAAATTCTACCTAATCTAAATCTTTTATTATAAGATAATGCACGAACATAATTTTTGCATGCTTCACGGTTAGGCAAACCCGCACACAACACTATTCGATCACCATCAAAGTTAGAACAAATATAATCAATGGTAGATTCTCAAAATTATGATATTCTTGTTGGACTATGTACATGCATACTAGCATATAAATATAGGAACAAATTAGTCAATCATTGAGTTAATGTTGTATATTTGTCATTCAAATTAGTGTTAAAGTCTACAGTAGCGTGTACGGATCACTGAATCGTCAATCTTCAAAAATCCAATTTTTCACCGCCTCCGTTCTATACAGTTCTCGTAATATAACACTCTTTTCTAACTCATCGATTTTTAAAATTTTTTTTTGCAATTTCATGGATATTGCCTAGAAATCAAATTGGGCTTAAAAGCCTTTTTCTGACATTCATAAACTGAAAATTGTCGTATGTGTTTAAAGGAGCCCGAAAATAGCGTGCGCCAATATAGCTCCTTGTTTATACTCTATATTGCATAGGTAAAAATTACCCGATGATGGTCGTTTAGTTTTATTTTGGTGTATATTCTTGACAAAATTAATAATTTTGTTGCAGCCATTTACTGTAAAACGTCACCCGTATAATTTCTAACATTTAAAATGTAAGGAATTTTTAGGACATTTTTGTTATGGTAAAAAGCAAATTATAATATTAGATTATCTAAACGTTTTTTGTACCCTTTGTATCGATAACTTTATTTATTAACAATCTGTGATACAACACACGCAATTAGCATAAAATTAAGATAAAAAAAAAACAATTTTTTGGATTAATTTAAAATGTATAGCTTTTTTATTTTACTTACGCAACATTTGGCGTTTCTTAATAATATTTTTCATTAATTTCTATCATATGGTAATACATTTCCAATATTGGATAATATGTTATAAGAACACATCTTTGGCTTCTAAATTCGTTAAAATTGGATATTATCTCCTCACAAATTCGAAGCGGGAATAAGAAAGAAAATCAGATGGTTTTCAGGAATTATGAAAAAATTATTTGAGCAATGAAACCTTGAAACGTATTTAAAATAAGATTTCATAAGAAAAACATTTGAAAAATATTAGCTAAAATCGTAAAAAAAATCTGAATTTTGTTTTGACCAATTTCCGGCTAGATCTAGTCGAACTGCGGTATGAACACATCAAACAAAAATCGCTTTGTATGCTGAATCCTGTGACAGACAAGGACTACATTTATATTGCCGTTTTCTTTTATTCTCTCGTTGAATGCAGGGTGTTCGGGAACAACGTCAGGAAACTTAAGGCCGTGATTCTACATGAAAAAATATTGGTAGCAAGTCATTTAAGAAAATGTCCAAATCTCAATTGTTTCCTAGAAACGGCTGATCAAAGTTGCATTTTTAGTTTTAAATTTTGGGAATATTTATTTTATTTCTTTTGCGGATCAATTTGATATGTGACACATAAGGTTAAGGTAATGGATCCTCTTATCCAAAGGTAAAAATATTTATTTAAGTTACCACCAGAGGGCACTTTACCTAGAACTGAAAACTTATTTCCCTGAAAACTTTTTCATTTGGGAAGAAATTGTCAAAATTGAGTTGCCATCTTTAAGCCGATGGAATGCGCTTCAAATAATGTACTCTTACTTCAAATCGATAAATCATACCGTTTAGCCTCAAATCGATATTAAAGTTTTATTCAATTAAATTATAACAATACAAGCAATAATAGCCTAACACAACCAACACACTTTATAATAAATTCTGCAAATGTCCACTATTAACTTCGATACATTTTCTAACGGCTTTTAGAAAATGTCTCCGAACACGATGAAAAACACCGGATGTGTTTCTAATATGTTCACAGCCATCTATTATTCGAACTCGTAAATCGTCAGGATTATAGACTGCATTTTTATACAACAATGTCTTTAAATACCCCCAGAGAAAAAAATCCATTGGCTTAAGATCTGGGCAACGGGTGCACAAGAAAGTGCTGCGCGTCTTCCTATCCAACGATCCGGAAATACCTCATTCAGATATTCACGGATGTTAAAGCTGTAATGTGGTGGCCGTCTTGCAAGAGCCATATCCTTATTCGCGATCGAAGGGGAAGATCTTCTAATATGCCAAGAAGATCATTTTGTAAAAAATTTAAATATAGATTTCCATTCAATGTCCCATCAAAAAAGTGAAGTCCTATGAGACAATCGTCTATAATGCCGGCCCAAACATTTAGCGAATCTTCGCTGATGTCCCTTTATTTCTACATAAGCATGTGGGTTTTCAATAGCCCACTAATGTGTGTTATCTAAATTCACTATTCTATCGCGTGTAAAACCAGCTTCATCAGTAAATAATATGATATTAATGAAAGTATTATCATTTTCATATTCGTGTAAAATAGTATTACACAAGTTTACGCGTAATACTTCATCATCATCATAAAGAGGTTGCACCTTTTGCAAAATGAAAGGATAAAGAAGTTCATCATGAATTACCTCCCAAGCTGTATATTTCTCCATTCCTTCTGCAAAGGGAATTTGCTGAGTATTAACACCCGGGTTTTCTTCTATCTTTTGAATTATTCTTTCTTCTGCCTCAACCTTGGCTCTTCCTGTGTCATATTCAATATTTGCGATGCGTAAATGAACTTTGTTCACTAAGTCTTCTATGAACGTTCCCAAAGGTTTGAGCATGAGGAACATTTCGGTCAGGGTGTGCTTGTATGTAAAGCCGACGCGCGACGTGCTTTTTCTGCATTTCCATTTGCTCTCCCATAGTAAAATGCATGTCCCGATATTCTACATTCCGAATATTGATAAGCCATTTTTTAAATAAGAAATAGACAAGTTTTTCAAACCGAAAAGTAGACTAAATGTCAAGTTTAATTTCTACTGGTATTAATAAAATTACCTACGACGTTTAAATCATAATAATTTAATTGAATAAAACTTTAATATCGATTTGCGGCTAAACGGTATATTTTATAGATTTGAAGAGACCAATTTTGCATTTTGGTCCGTTTTAACCCTTAAGATGTCCAAAAGGTCTAAAGTGACCCTGCTTTTCTTTCAATTTATTTTTCAAATGAAGTTGACTTGCGATCTGCCGAACGAGCCCGAAAACTATAAAACAGTATCGAGGACGTAACGTAATCCGTTAGGTAATTTTCGAAAATAAACTTTTTTGCCCATAGTTTTAAGTTTTTCACCCCATGAAATCCAATTTGACAAACAAATTGCATTTCATTGGTAGAAATTCAATCGAGGTATATTGCCAATGTAAAACTTAAACCCCAAATTAAAATTGAATTTACCTTTCAGCCTATCTAGTACGTCTCTATAATGTACGTCAGGCATTTTGTCTGCATCTATGTCACTATCCAAGAAGTCATCAGAACAGTTGCTGAGGATCTTAATTAATTTTTCAAGCACATCAAAAATCTGAATTTTGTTTTGACCAATTTCCGGCTAGATCTAGTCGAACTGCGGTATGAACACATCAAACAAAAATCGCTTTGTATGCTGAATCCTGTGACAGACAAGGACTACATTTATATTGCCGTTTTCTTTTATTCTCTCGTTGAATGCAGGGTGTTCGGGAACAACGTCAGGAAACTTAAGGCCGTGATTCTACATGAAAAAATATTGGTAGCAAGTCATTTAAGAAAATGTCCAATTCTCAATAGAAACGGCTGATCAAAGTTGCATTTTTAGTTTTAAATTTTGGGAATATTTATTTTATTTCTTTTGCGGATCAATTTGATATGTGATACATAAGGTTAAGGTAATGGATCCTCTTATCCAAAGGTAAAAATATTTATTTAAGTTACCACCAGAGGGCACTTTACCTAGAACTGAAAACTTATTTCCCTGAAAACTTTTTCATTTGGGAAGAAATTGTCAAAATTGAGTTGCCATCTTTAAGCCGATGGAATGCGCTTCAAATAATGTACTCTTACTTCAAATCGATAAATCATACCGTTTAGCCTCAAATCGATATTAAAGTTTTATTCAATTAAATTATAACAATACAAGCAATAATAGCCTAACACAACCAACACACTTTATAATAAATTCTGCAAATGTCCACTATTAACTTCGATACATTTTCTAACGGCTTTTAGAAAATGTCTCCGAACACGATGAAAAACACCGGATGTGTTTCTAATATGTTCACAGCCATCTATTATTCGAACTCGTAAATCGTCAGGATTATAGACTGCATTTTTATACAACAATGTCTTTAAATACCCCCAGAGAAAAAAATCCATTGGCTTAAGATCTGGGCAACGGGTGCACAAGGAAGTGCTGCGCGTCTTCCTATCCAACGATCCGGAAATACCTCATTCAGATATTCACGGATGTTAAAGCTGTAATGTGGGGGCCGTCTTGCAAGAGCCATATCCTTATTCGCGATCGAAGGGGAAGATCTTCTAATATGCCAAGAAGATCATTTTGTAAAAAATTTAAATATAGATTTCCATTCAATGTCCCATCAAAAAAGTGAAGTCCTATGAGACAATCGTCTATAATGCCGGCCCAAACATTTAGCGAATCTTCGCTGATGTCCCTTTATTTCTACATAAGCATGTGGGTTTTCAATAGCCCACTAATGTGTGTTATCTAAATTCACTATTCTATCGCGTGTAAAACCAGCTTCATCAGTAAACAATATGATATTAATGAAAGTATTATCATTTTCATATTCGTGTAAAATAGTATTACACAAGTTTACGCGTAATACTTCATCATCATCATAAAGAGGTTGCACCTTTTGCAAAATGAAAGGATAAAGAAGTTCATCATGAATTACCTCCCAAGCTGTATATTTCTCCATTCCTTCTGCAAAGGGAATTTGCTGAGTATTAACACCCGGGTTTTCTTCTATCTTTTGAATTATTCTTTCTTCTGCCTCAACCTTGGCTCTTCCTGTGTCATATTCAATATTTGCGATGCGTAAATGAACTTTGTTCACTAAGTCTTCTATGAACGTTCCCAAAGGTTTGAGCATGAGGAACATTTCGGTCAGGGTGTGCTTGTATGTAAAGCCGACGCGCGACGTGCTTTTTCTGCATTTCCATTTGCTCTCCCATAGTAAAATGCATGTCCCGATATTCTACATTCCGAATATTGATAAGCCATTTTTTAAATAAGAAATAGACAAGTTTTTCAAACCGAAAAGTAGACTAAATGTCAAATTTAATTTCTACTGGTATTAATAAAATTACCTACGACGTTTAAATCATAATAATTTAATTGAATAAAACTTTAATATCGATTTGCGGCTAAACGGTATATTTTATAGATTTGAAGAGACCAATTTTGCATTATGGTCCCTTTTAACCCTTAAGATGTCCAAAAGGTCTAAAGTGACCCTGCTTTTCTTTCAATTTATTTTTCAAATGAAGCTGACTTGCGATCTGCCGAACGAGCCCGAAAACTATAAAACAGTATCGAGGACGTAACGTAATCCGTTAGGTAATTTTCGAAAATAAACTTTTTTGCCCATAGTTTTAAGTTTTTCACCCCATGAAATCCAATTTGACAAACAAATTGCATTTCATTGGTAGAAATTCAATCGAGGTATATTGCCAATGTAAAACTTAAACCCCAAATTAAAATTGAATTTACCTTTCAGCCTATCTAGTACGTCTCTATAATGTACGTCAGGCATTTTGTCTGCATCTATGTCACTATCCAAGAAGTCATCAGAACAGTTGCTGAGGATCTTAATTAATTTTTCAAGCACATCAAAAATCTGAATTTTGTTTTGACCAATTTCCGGCTAGATCTAGTCGAACTGCGGTATGAACACATCAAACAAAAATCGCTTTGTATGCTGAATCCTGTGACAGACAAGGACTACATTTATATTGCCGTTTTCTTTTATTCTCTCGTTGAATGCAGGGTGTTCGGGAACAACGTCAGGAAACTTAAGGCCGTGATTCTACATGAAAAAATATTGGTAGCAAGTCATTTAAAAAAATGTCCAAATCTTAATTGTTTCCTAGAAACGGCTGATCAAAGTTGCATTTTTAGTTTTAAATTTTGGGAATATTTATTTTATTTCTTTTGCGGATCAATTTGATATGTGACACATAAGGTTAAGGTAATGGATCCTCTTATCCAAAGGTAAAAATATTTATTTAAGTTACCACCGGAGGGCACTTTACCTAGAACTGAAAACTTATTTCCCTGAAAACTTTTTCATTTGGGAAGAAATTGTCAAAATTGAGTTGCCATCTTTAAGCCGATGGAATGCGCTTCAAATAATGTACTCTTACTTCAAATCGATAAATCATACCGTTTAGCCTCAAATCGATATTAAAGTTTTATTCAATTAAATTATAACAATACAAGCAATAATAGCCTAACACAACCAACACACTTTATAATAAATTCTGCAAATGTCCACTATTAACTTCGATACATTTTCTAACGGCTTTTAGAAAATGTCTCCGATCACGATGAAAAACACCGGATGTGTTTCTAATATGTTCACAGCCATCTATTATTCGAACTCGTAAATCGTCAGGATTATAGACTGCAGTTTTATACAACAATGTCTTTAAATACCCCCAGAGAAAAAAATCCATTGGCTTAAGATCTGTGCACAAGGAAGTGCTGCGCGTCTTCCTATCCAACGATCCGGAAATACCTCATTCAGATATTCACGGATGTTAAAGCTGTAATGTGGTGGCCGTCTTGCAAGAGCCATATCCTTATTCGCGATCGAAGGGGAAGATCTTCTAATATGCCAAAAAGATCATTTTGTAAAAAATTTAAATATAGATTTCCATTCAATGACCCATCAAAAAAGTGAAGTCCTATGAGACAATCGTCTATAATGCCGGCCCAAACATTTAGCGAATCTTCGCTGATGTCCCTTTATTTCTACATAAGCATGTGGGTTTTCAATAGCCCACTAATGTGTGTTATCTAAATTAACTATTCTATCGCGTGTAAAACCAGCTTCATCAGTAAATAATATGATATTAATGAAAGTATTATCATTTTCATATTCGTGTAAAATAGTATTACACAAGTTTACGCGTAATACTTCATCATCATCATAAAGAGGTTGCACCTTTTGCAAAATGAAAGGATAAAGAAGTTCATCATGAATTACCTCCCAAGCTGTATATTTCTCCATTCCTTCTGCAACGGGAATTTGCTGAGTATTAACACCCGGGTTTTCTTCTATCTTTTGAATTATTCTTTCTTCTGCCTCAACCTTGGCTCTTCCTGTGTCATATTCAATATTTGCGATGCGTAAATGAACTTTGTTCACTAAGTCTTCTATGAACGTTCCCAAAGGTTTGAGCATGAGGAACATTTCGGTCAGAGTGTGCTTGTATGTAAAGCCGACGCGCGACGTGCTTTTTCTGCATTTCCATTTGCTCTCCCATAGCAAAATGCATGTCCCGATATTCTACATTCCGAATATTGATAAGCCATTTTTTAAATAAGAAATAGACAAGTTTTTCAAACCGAAAAGTAGACTAAATGTCAAATTTAATTTCTACTGGTATTAATAAAATTACCTACGACGTTTAAATCATAATAATTTAATTGAATAAAACTTTAATATCGATTTGCGGCTAAACGGTATATTTTATAGATTTGAAGAGACCAATTTTGCATTTTGGTCCCTTTTAACCCTTAAGATGTCCAAAAGGTCTAAAGTGACCCTGCTTTTCTTTCAATTTATTTTTCAAATGAAATTGACTTGCGATCTGCCGAACGAGCCCGAAAACTATAAAACAGTATCGAGGACGTAACGTAATCCGTTAGGTAATTTTCGAAAATAAACTTTTTTGCCCATAGTTTTAAGTTTTTCACCCCATGAAATCCAATTTGACAAACAAATTGCATTTCATTGGTAGAAATTCAATCGAGGTATATTGCCAATGTAAAACTTAAACCCCAAATTAAAATTGAATTTACCTTTCAGCCTATCTAGTACGTCTCTATAATGTACGTCAGGCATTTTGTCTGCATCTATGTCACTATCCAAGAAGTCATCAGAACAGTTGCTGAGGATCTTAATTAATTTTTCAAGCACATCCCCATCCAATTCATTCAGCATATTATCAAGATCAGTTGCATCTAAAAATAAAAATAAATGTTTAAAGAATATTTCGTATTTCGGAGTCTCTGATAATTATATAAGGTTGTTTACAAATACGTGCCCAATATTTAATCTCCATATCTAGGTCAAAAGTATGAAAAACAATCAATATAAATCTATTTCCATGGACTCTTTGTTTTCCAGGCACAGGGTGTTGATTTTTTTAAAATAGTTCTTATGTAATATCACGAAAACGCTGCTGTGTTGTGTTCACTGGATTTTGTTAAGTATTTTTAAGACTAAATATTTTAATTCCCCCCTGGCCAGTGGCTTTCGTGTAAGCAAATACTAAAACTTTGTTTCTAAAAGGAATTAAATGCCACAGATTTTTTTAGAATTTGATACTTAACCTGACTTTATTTGTCTGGCAAGCCGTTTTCCAGAAAAACTAAAACGAGTTTAATACAGGTCCCTATACAAACTTATTATGGTAGGATTTAAAGTTGGGCAAAATTAAAAAAAGATGATGTTGACGTTATATGCTAAAGGAAACGAAAATTAAAAGTTTAATTAAAGGGTTCTTGAAAATAATTAACATTTAATTGCATGCGAAAATGCGAAATGTAATATTTTATTGATGTTGTTCATAGTCTTACTCCAAGGTTTTTTGCGTTTTGTGTAAGTCTTAATCTTACCATAATAAGACTAGAAACAAACATTATAACATATTTTTTTTATTAAACGGCTCATATAAAAAAACCTCATACATCATTTGCTTACATGCAAGCCAGAATAGTCAATTAGAAATACTTATTTACTCTAGTTCACCCTTAAGACTACTAACTGACCCGGCAGACCTTGTTCTACCTTTTCGGGTAGATGGCGCGATGAGTTTCCAATGGAATTATAAGAATGTGGAACGCATTCACCACATCGGCCAGAAATGTTATTGAAGAAAAACATATTGGGTTTATAGGAAAATTATGCAATAAAACTATACAAAAAAATACTGTTGAAAGGTCGAGCTAACCACATCAATTCATCATTCAACTTAAATCATTCAAAAAATCATGTAAATTGGTGCAGTACAACTCTTTCACGAACTTGCTGAAAATTTTGGTTTAATGTTTTAAACATATAGATAATCAATGCAAAAATTGACTTATGTTTTCATGTTGTTAGTTTATCTCATCGTCGTAGCCTATAATTCGTAGGGTCGTTTTGCTTGGTTTTAACTTGTGCTATGCCTAATGAGAAGCATTGATTATGGCAAAAATTAAAATAAAACAGTCTCTTCATTACTGCATATTTATCTTTACCAAGGGCAACAGGGAATTGAGAAACGCAATGAGGAAAATGCTTGTCTACTGAATGAGAGGTTTGGTAAATTCAAAGCTATGGATAAGAAAATTCAAGATTTTAAGTTAATAAAGTATAAGGAAACACCTAATTCGTCACGAATTATAGACAACCAAATTAACAATAGTAATAATAACATAAACATGATTAACGACGACGAATTCACAGAAGTGACTAATACAAATACAAAAGTAGTAGGAATAATACAAATAATGACCAGCCACCGACCAAAAAACCTACAATAGATTTTTCTGAATTACCAAAAAAGCAAGGAGACTATGTTAAAACGAAAATTTTCATCAATTAGACAAAAGACAACCACTTAACAGCACACAGAATGCTACAGACAAAAACAGTGAACAAAAATCTACCTCCAATAATAATAAAAATACCCACTTCCCGGACGCTTTTCTATAGAGAAAATAACCTTGTTCTGGCCTAGTTCAGGAAATACGTACTTGCCGGACTAGGCCGGAAAAGCGTTACTTTCTCAAAGAAAAAGCGTCCGGGAAGTGGGCACTATAAATATTATAAATAATCGTGCTTATTTATTTGTTATTCCACCCGATGGTCGAAAAAATAGTCTACGTAACACGACCGAAACCTGTCGCAGACTTCCTTATCTATTCGTAAAAAAAAACAGTATTTTTCGGACGTGTTTCTTAAATTGCTATTTATTCGTCTCCGTTTCCAGGCGAGAAAGCCATGCATATAGTATTAAGGGGAGTCCTGAAGGAGTGGCCAACCAAAAAGGTAATTAAGTACTTAAGGGATCTGGGATCTAGTCCCCCTAAGGCGCTAAGGTAGTTTCATAAAGGCGGTAAACATACTTCCTAAATCTGAAAAAAAACACTTTCGTTATATAATTTTTAAATGACATGAGAATTAAAGTAAAATCGCAAAAAAACAAATCACGAATTGTACGTAGGTGTGACTTCGCCGAAATATATTAAACTGGAATAATTTAAGAAGCACGGTTAAGAATTCAAAGTTTTCCGTTTCTAAATTTCAATATTTTATACTGATAAAGATACTTTCCATCCCACTAAAAGAATGCCGAAATTATTTTACTAAGAAAAAAATCGGTAAATTTCCATTACCCGGAACTTCCCTCGTCACGAATCTTTTCCTTCATTAGGAATAGTATAGTGTAACCCATACATTTTAATTTAGTATACTGCCTTTTCAAACATTTTTATTGTGCGTCAATTTGTTCTGCCATATGGGAATCGTACCAATATTTTACCAGTTTCTACCTATGCCACACTTATTTTTTGGGCATGATTTAAAATAAATTTATTTTTTTACACTAATCTTTTAAGACCGCCATTTTGTATCGTCGTTTTGAATTCGTACTAGTTAATCCCTTTATCATATTCAATTTTGCTGCAATATATAAAGTCTACTGAATAAGTATATTTTTTACATTGATTTATTTAGACATTTTATTTGGCTACCATTTTGTTTCTTTGTCTTGAATTCGTACCACGATTTTACCAGCTAATCTCGCCGCCATTTTGTTTTACTGTCTTGGATTTATACCAAAGTATTACAGGTTAATTCCTTGGTTTTTGTTCAAAATTTAAGATGAGTTGAATAATTTGTTACTGTTACGAACATTTCATTTAGCCGCCATTTTATTCTGCCATCTTGAATTAATACCACAATTTTACTAGTTTATCTCTATATCACAGTTAATTCTTGCATAAAATTTGAAATCAAACAATTAAGTAGTTTTTTTCAGGCTTAATTTTTAAATATTTCGTTAAGCAGGCATTTTATTTCGCCATCTTGGATTCGTAGGTACGATATATTTAAAGTAAACTGGATAAGTAGTTTTTTAGTAATCATTTTTTTTACATTTGACTGGAGTTTTTAAGCTATGCCACGAACTGACAGACAGACAGACAAACCGATAGACGAACAGAAGGAATTGATAAAACTTATATTTCGCAGCTAAGAATGCTAAAACGTGAAGTATGTAAAACATAAGGGTGATTTTTTCACGATTACAAACACTTTATTTGACCGCCATTTTGTTCTGCTACCAGTTACCAGTACCACAATTTTACTAGTTCATGGCTATATTATATATAGTTACAGCATACAATTTGAAATCAACCCATTAAGTAGTTTTTTCAGGTTGAATTTTTAAATATTTTATGAAGCCGCCATTTTGTTCCGCTCTTTTCGATTCGTACCAAACTGTTGGTTCCTATAATTTTTTTTACATTTCAATAGATCGCCATTTTGTTTTGCCTTATTGGATTTTCACCAAAATGTTATCAGGTCGTTCCCATATGACCCTTAATTTTTGACCAAAATTTGAAGTTAATCTGGTAAGTTGTTTTTAAGCTATGGCGCAAACTGACAGAGAGACAAACCGACAGGCGGACCGACGGAATTGATGAAACATATTTTTTGGCACGTAGAGACGCTAAAACGTGAAGCTACAAACATTCTATTTGGCTGCCATTTTGATCCGTCATTTTGAGTTAGTACCACAATTTTAATAGTTACGTGTCTGTACCAGAGTTAGTTATAGCATACAATTGAAATCAGTCCATTAAGTAGTTTTTTTCAATATTTTATACTGAATTTTTAAATATTTTCTTCCGCTATCTTAGATTCGTACTAAAATTTTACCATTTGATTTCTACATGAGACTAGAGTTTTGTGCAAAATTTGAGGTAAATTGGATAACTTGTCTTTTTAACATTTCATTAGGCCGCCATTTTGTCTTGCCATATTCGATTTTTACCAAAATGTTACCAGGTCATCCCTAAATAACTCTTAATTTTTGACCAAAATTTTAAATCAATCGGATAAGTAGCAGTGGCGGCTATTCAGGTGAAGTGGGAATAATAAACAAGCAAACATCTAACTATATTTATTATATATCTTTTAAAATTTTAGTTTTTACATTCATTTATTCCACTAATTGGTAAACAATAAACTGTACATCTCGAATAAATATTTTACTTGAC
The DNA here is from genome assembly GCA_030620095.1 of Kuschelorhynchus macadamiae. NCBI lineage: Eukaryota > Metazoa > Arthropoda > Insecta > Coleoptera > Curculionidae > Kuschelorhynchus > Kuschelorhynchus macadamiae. Next base: position 143,269 of record JAUTXW010000301.1, read on the forward strand.
CGTTGGCCGCATGTCTGTTTAAAACTTTCAATCGAACTTTATTATAACAACTATAACAGTGGCGCAAACCGCCTTGACTTTGCTGGACGCGCTATGTTTAGTTTACGATTTTCCTACTATGTTGCCATAACAACGCGTATCCGATGACGTCGAACCCAGCGCCATACAACGCTGTCGGTAAATTGCAGGCGCAGTACACTACACCCACGTGTCATGTGATTGTTCAAGACTGAAATAAATTAAAAAACGTCTTTAAATTTATTACAAACTGTGACAAATCTGATGAAAAATCAATCCGCCTTGCGAAAGGATTTTTAGGTGAGATGAACGATTTTGAATTCACGTTTCTGGCACTAGTGTTTAATGACATTTTCTCATTCACGGACATACTATTTGACGTTTTATAGAGCAAATTCTATTACAGAAATAAATCAGTTTGGCAGGTTCTGCTACATTTTCCGAATATAGTTTAAATTTTCCAACTGGCCCGTTTGAAAATTTGTTACAGTTATATGTGGAAATGTTTTCAATATGTCAACGACCTAAAAATGAGCTTGGTCTTATTTTTGCCAATGAGAGTAATCGGAATATATCGCTGCAAGAGCAAGTGAAAAAAATTAATAAAAATAAATATATTTTTACCGAACCATATAAATTGTTTTCCCTTATTTTGACAATACCGTCGACAAGTGCTTTAGTGAAACGAAGTTTTTCTTGCTTCAAATGTGTAAAAACTTATTTAAGACATACAATATCTCAAGAAAGACTTACTTCTCTTGGAAACATTTCAATTCAAAAGGAATTTCTGGAGGAGATTAGGGCAACTCATCCATTTTATGAGGATGTTATAAATAAATTTGCTGCTATGAAGGATAGGGGAATAGATTTAGTATACAAAATTTAGGTAAGTCGTAAAAAAATATTCTACCCCCTCTATATATAAAAAAATTCTGGAAAAAAACTATTGCGATATTTTCTTGCTACATTTGCACTTAAATTATTTTTTCACCCGCGAGCCGCCACTGATAAATAGTTTTTTAGATATGCCGCGAACTCGGTAAAACAGTAAAATAAATCATATTAAACAAACTTGTATTAAGCTGAATTAAATGAAATGAGAATTAGGAATTAGGAATTAGGACTATAAATCAAGCAACTAGGACTAATCCCCACTGCCAATATAATTAATTCAATTCAATTTCAATAAAACGGATGCTTTTAATAAAACGAGGCATAACTGCTTGATTCTTAAATTAATTAGGAATAGTATGCCCAGTTTCCCTAAAAGACTAATCATTCTTAAGTGATAGGAAGTTTGTTGTATCTAGGGACGGAAAAGACTCGACAACAAGAGAAATAAAAGCAGGAATGAACTAAGACTCTCCGCTAAGCCGACTAACTACTAAATCCTTTCAAATCTTTTTTTTTACCTATGACCAGCAATTGCTTCAACAAGCAAAAAACTACACTACATAATCATCAGGGTACAAAAACATCAACTTCATAGAAGAATGGTTGATCAATTGGAAATTAAGATTAAATGTGCAGACAACGCAAATAATTTAGCGGGGACGCTGACAGAAATACTGACGAGCAAAAATAAAGTCTATTCTTTTGTACTTCTACGACAACAACCAAAAAATCTACCTTCGCCTTCACCAGGCTTAAACAAATCCTCCATAAGCGCTTCAGCTATTTCTTTGGCACCTGGTTCATACATTCCACCTTCTTCTCCTTCTTCATCCCACTCGGTTGGCTCAAAAAGCTGATCATCTCGCAATTCCTCATCGGTGGTGGACTCGTAATCGGATTCACCTTCACTTTCACCTTCGCTTTCACCGGAAAGGGACGAGATCGAAACAGGTGGTATATCTTCATCTGATTCTATAGCCTAAAATGAATAGTATTAATATTAATATTAATATTACATCAGTGTTGTGTCGACTCAAGAACTTTTGATAATCGAATGAATATCCCAGAACCAAGAACCCTGAGCTACATGCAAGAGTGAAGAGGGTCGATATAAAAATCTTCCAATATGTCAAATTTTGTTTTACCTGCATATAGATTAACCTCCTTCGGTTCTCGGAAAATATAAAAAGTTATCAAATGTTTGAATTTTCTAATTGTGAAACAATATATTATATACGTATAATAAAAAAATCGTTTGAAATTTTTTTTATAATTTATTCTAAACATTATTTATTTAAATAAATGTATCATTAATATTTTTCTGTTTTGCCAAAAATTAAATGTTTATTGCGTTAATAAATTAAGAATATTCGTAAAAGAGGTTGAAATTTAGAACATATCTAACTTCCCTAGTACTAAGCCTAGTACTTATGAAAAGATATTGGATATTGGTAGAAAAAATTACCGCAATTAACGGTTTTTTAAACTAGCGTTTGCTATGTGGTGCTTGATTTCGATCATTGGAAATAACCATCGAGGTAAAGGCCGATTCTCAGATCATAAGTTCTCGAGACCACCGACAAGTTCTCGAGACCACCGACATTCGGTGGTCTCTAAAAACGAAATACATTTTGTTAACAAATTTAAATTCTTTTCAGTTCGGACAAAAAATTCAACATTAAAGCCTGAATAGAAGCATTTTATCAGTTTGTTTTTTAAACTGTGAAATATTTTTATTAGAAATATTTATAATCAACAGCCGTCCTATAAGGTTAGAATATTTGGCAGGATCAACAATAGTTATGATACTGATGGGTTTGAACATGTACAAATTCTAACAAATTGCTTATCAGTGGTATGATAGCGCAATTGGTTAGAGCAATGGACTAGTGATCCAGATGTACGGGTTCGATCCCCGCTCGTATCATAACTTTTGCTGTTGATTATCGAAAACGTTTGCGCCTTGCGCCGCATGTTGAACTAACCTTACTTTTATATTTATTGCCTTTTTGTGTAATGCGATTTTGTCTTGGTTGTTTGCTGAAAATGGATAATCAAAATCATAGCTATGATGCCTAGTAAAGACTAGGCATTGTGGACATATTTGTGCAGCTGTAAAGGTGTTGCAGAAAAGGCGACAAAGAAGGTGGCGAATTCTACCTGTTAATTGGGGTAGAAATACTTATAACTCCTATCAGTATTTTCTTAAAATTAAAGGCAATGAACACAAGTAATTTTTTAAATGGACGGGGATATTATGTGTATATCTTAATGCCAAATTTATTACGAAGGACGAACGTTTTGAAAGACCCTTTAAAATGGAGCAATTTCATTGGTTGCATCTTATCGCAAACGTCGATTTACGCTAGCCGCTTTCACCAACGTTAAAGATCGCCGTCTTTTTGAGAGCTAGCGGAAACTCAAACGGATAGCGGCCAAACTATAACTGTACCCATTGCCTTACGTTAAGTAAACTTAAAGGACAACGTAAACGGCGACGCAAGACGCAAACGTTTTCAATCTATAACCCAGGCTTTATTTAATGTCCGACTAGTTTATCATTGACAAATAATGACATTATGACAAAGTCAGTTAAATACAAAATAACGCCCTAGGGCATTATAAATAATAATTAAATAAGAAATAACGCCCTTTGTTATTATTATAGAAAAATAACGCCCTAGGGTAATAAAAATAATAATTTGGTTTATAATTATTAAAATTAGATTTTTCTCAACAAAATTTTACTTACTCGTATATTAAATGTTGAAGGCACCACGGGTATTATAAGAGATAAAGCTTTCAAAACACTGCGCTGCGTCGACCTCAAGCGTTATTAGCCATATATATATATATATATATATATATATATATATATATATATATATATATATAAATAGTTCGTATCTTAATAACTATAAACGAAAAGTTTATTTTGAACTCGAAATACATAATTAAGTAATATTTTTCTAGACAATTAAAATTTATTTCTTTCGCAAAAACATATTCTTTTAAAGTCTGATACAAACCTTGGCACAGTATTTATTTTAAAGTGCAATGGCAAATAGGTGGAAGTGTTTCTAAAAAAAATGTTTTTTTTTACATTTCACATAATATTATTATGGATTCCCGCCAAGTAACTTACGGCGGACAATGGCTATCAGAGAGTAGATATCAACCGAGAGGAACGAATAGCTCTTAATTAAATCTATTAAAGGTAAACTGACACCAGTCAGTGTTATTCCGTATAGAAATTATTTTTCAGTGATCTTCTACGAAATATTATAAATTTTTATTATTATAGTGACTCGGTATAAGTGAATGGTCCTATAAGACGAAACGTTGGATTGAAAATCTAAATTGGTGACACGAAATACTGCCGCAAAGTTTAGAAATGTTGATTAGCTTTCGAGTTTACCGAAAAAAACCCGAAATTTTAGAAAATTGTGTTTATGTTTCCCTGACTTTATTTAAGGCCGTAGGGTAAAATAAAATGAACATTATTAATGCAACTTCCTCTTCTCTACAATATAGCAGTCTCAAAATTTTATTTGAACTTTTCGGCTTCGGACCACCATCAATAATCTATTTATATTTTCAATACACACCTGAATTTTTTCATTTTTTTTATTTATAAGCAGAACACGAAGGCGGTAGGCCTAAGTACTAGATACCGTGGTTGCTCTAAATGAAAACAGGAAAGGATTGTAGATGCCGGATTTAAAGACTTGCATATTAGATGAAGAGGGGCATTTGCTGGTAAACCCATTCAATAATCGAGCTATTCTGGCAATAAAGGAGCAAACAAAGTGGGAGGTCATTGATCTTTGCAGTTGGACGTGAAGGTATGTCTGTGGGTCGATGCTCGGGTCTCCCTGACAGGAAACTAAGGAGGGCATAATGAGTGATAATTTCATCAAAACAGACAGACAGAAACAGATCGCCCACCAAAACGACGGTGCTCTAGTGACGCAAGCTTTCTTGTGATGTTTGGAACATCAGTCAGGCGAATAGATTTTCTTTGGACAGAATCAAAGATATTAAGAATTGAAGGAGAAGCTACTCCTTATATGAGCGAGCAATACTCAAGGCTGGGCTTGATTTGCGAAGTGTAAACGGTATACAAGTTGGCAAAAGAAGTATTTTCGAGCTCAGAAAAGGAAACCCAAATTCTTCGCGGCTGCTGTGGTAATTTAGGTAATGTGATCTAATGTGATCATGCCAGTCAAGATCTTAGTGAAAAGTGATACCAGCATAAAGCATTTGATTATTCATTTGAATGGTATGCATATTGGTATAATGTGTAAGATAGTAAACATGATTGTGCCTTAATGACGTAAAACTGGACGAGGTTCTCGGTTAGAGATAGTCATTACTCTACGCCTATCATCAATTTCAGTGTTGGGGACAGATTTGGAAAATTGTATATTGGAGTGGGCCGTCAGCATAGCGGTGAATAGGATTGCTGGTAGAAGAAAGCAGGTCATTGATGTGCAGGAGAAATAGAGTAGGTGCCAACTATCAAACACTGAACTTTGTGAAACCCCTGCGTTAATTTGGTGTAAGTTTGATGAATGACCGTCAACCACTACAGAAATATTTCTGTTGGAAGGAAAACTGGCACTCGAAGTACAAAGTTTTGGAGAAAAACCATAGGCAGGAACTTTGTTAAGAAGTGCGTCATGCCAGACTTTATCAAATGCTTTGGATATGTCGAAAGCAATCATTTGAGCTTCTCTGTAGAATTCGATAGACTTATTCCAGTTAAGGGTTACGAAGGTAAGAAAATCTGCTGTGGTGGAAACCGTATTGCCTGGCGTGGATAAGTTTATGCCTTTCAAGATATAAATGGGAGGAGAGAAATGAGTCTTTAGTTAAAAGGAAGGGCTTTGGATCCCTTTTTGGGAACAAGCTGTGCATGAGCAGATTTCCAGCTTTTAAGAAAAATGCCTTTGTCATAGGACATTTGGAATAGCCTGGTAAGGATAGGGGCCAATTTTTTAAGGCCTATAACCGAAAAACGATCAAAGCAAGAGGACTTCTTGGTATTATGCGTTTTGAAAATACGTTGTACCTTTTTAACTCTGAAGGTAATTTCGTGATACTGAAGGGGGAAGTGAAGAGGACGAATTGTGGCATAAAGCCGAAACGAACTAAAAATTTGAGAATGCTACCTTGTAAAGAAAAAAAAAACGCAAAAGTAATTTATTGTATTTTATTTTGCTCTACGCCCTTAAACGGTCAGAAATTTTCCAAAAATTCGTTTCTTTTTCTTAAAAATGTCGAAAGCTAAACAATATTTCTAAACTTTCTCGGCAACACTTTTTTATTACCCTCTTTTATTTCATAAAAAAATCATCGTATCGTGAACACCGCAAGGCTCTATGTTTATTAGTAAAGGAGATACTGTAAAAATAACCAGAATGGAACGTCCTGTAAATATTTTATTTATTTAAATGGAAAATGTGTCTACATGATTTAATTATCACCTCTTTCCGAAAATGTACTTGAACACCTAATATTAATAAATTATGTAATGATTTCTTTGCGAATTTCACTATCATTTAACCTATATTAAATTTCTGCATGCACCCAAACACATATAACCAAAATAAATAACCATAACAAATTTAAATCTGTTCACCAATACAAAATAAAACTTTTCGAAACTAAAGTCCATCTTAAAATTTTTAGGAAGAATCCCTCGAATATCCAATCACAGGTACAAAGTTCTCTGAAGAGTATTGCCAGATGAACATCGAAATCGCAAACACATATTTGTATCAATCCAGAACGACTAAAACAGGCAATAGATCAAATTCTATAAAATATTTCATAGAGCCACAATATCAAAAGTTCATGCCTACGATATATAGTATATAAGAATATAGCATCAATTGAAATACTTTTTAAACAAAAAATAATTAAATTAACTCATTCATCTTTAAAATATTAAACGCAACAAATTATTTTTTTTAAATAAATACTTACTTGCACATCTACAAATCTGGTTAAAGTGTCTATCCAAATAGCAAATTTATCCGAAACTTCAATTATGGTTTTTTTGTAATGGTTCTTGGTTTTTCGACTCGGCTTGTTTAATATTTTAGTTCTATCTAACCGCTCCAATATACCTAAATATAATACAGGACATAATAAATGGTATTTTTTTTATACAGGGTTGGTCGTTATGTTCTCCAAGAGCGCCTGATCTATGCGCGCGCAAAAGAGTTTTATATCGTATCCTTTTAACTTTTTGTTCGGCTATGAAGGAGCTATATATTTTTGGGTTTAAATGGCGCGATGTCAAGAAATTTTTTTTTTCATATTTTAAGGGACTCCTATAGAAAATAATAGACATACCCGTACGTACTAACTTGACCAAAGCAGCTATGTTAAATATGCATTATTTCTATTTTTTAACACCTTTATCTTTTTAAAAACCATGTCCCACACACAAATCTTGTATTTTTGGAAGTATTTTGTATGTGAAACCGAAATTAAAACCTTATAATTTTGAGTTTTAACCAGACTACAATTTTTTCTGATCTTAGACTGAACAATATACGTCATCGTTCGTATGTGCATTGAATGGAAAAAAATGCAAATACTCAATAATAGGTACCATAACCTTCAAATATTTATCTGCGGGACTTCTAAAAGCGTCAGAGGGCATAGAAGCTACCATTAAGAGGGCAGTGGAGTTAACCGGCATTCCAAGGTTTACCTTACGTCGATTCCTTGACCAAGACAATTCACTGGAGAAGAAGAACAGATCTGACAAAGGCCCAATGAAAGTGTTTGGGAATGGTGATGCATAATTAATTCGCAGGGAAGCGTTTGAGATGTATAAGCTTAAGCAGATTCCGTCACTTGACTCTTTATGAGAAAAGTTATTAGCAAATGGTCAATTCACTGCTAGTCGCGAAACGTTGCGCCGATTCCTGCATAAAATTATATTTCGATTTAAAAAAATTGACAAGCGCATTTACATTAGAGAGACCTAACGGTTGAATGGAGACAAAAATATTTAATGCAAATTCATCAGTTCCGGAATATTTACTATTTTGATGAGACTTGGCTCGACACTCATGACACTACAATTAAAGGTTGGCAAGATTATTTACCAAAGTGCATTTTAGATGTACCTGCTTTTCGAGGAAAGAGAATATCCATCTTACACTATGGCTCGAGGGATGGCTGGGTGCCCAACGCTTTGCTACTTTAGGCAAAAAACGTTAAGGACTGCTCGTTAGACTACCATCTGGGCATGACAAGTGAGCTTATTGAAAATTGGATGAAAAATTTTCTTCTTCCGAATATCTCGCCAGGCAGTGTAGTCGTTTATTATAATGCTGGTTATCACAGCACCTTAGCTGAAAAAGTATTAACCATAAGCAGCGAAAAAGAGCTGCTGCAAGAGTTTCTTAGCCAACATGACTTCTATTTTGAAGAAAGTTATACAAAAAACCCAACTAGTTGAGGTACTACAAACTAAATCGTATAATAAAACATATTGTGTATATGAGGCTATAAAAACATCCAGTAACATACCACGTAGATTGCCCCCCTATCACTGCGATTTGAATCCTATAGAAATGATATGGTCTTAATTTAAAAACAAAGTTAGACGCAATAATGTAAACTCAAAAATGTCCGCTAATGTAATTGAAGTAATTAAAACTCAATGTGAATTAATACCAGAGAGCAGTTGGAGAGCACGCGTTAATCACGTACTTAGAGTCGAAAATAATTATAAAAAATATTGGGAAAACGTAAAACCTTTAATTATACCAGTGGATGATAGTAATAGTACATATTCAGACTATTGAGATTAGTTATTAAATCATTGATTAAGATAATCCATTGTTCTCATACGTTCGACTCCTTTTTATCTTCTTTAATTTCTAAGATATCAGAATAACCTTTTTTGTTTGGAATAAAGTAATACAAATTATATAGTACGGCTTATTACTTTTCCGCATATCAATAATTTAGGTCAAAGTCAGCAATACGCAGCATTTTTTATAATTTATAGCCAACTATGATACATTTTTTGTACGTACATATATAAACATTGTTTCAATCTTCCTACTACCACCCTGGACCGGAATGATTTATTAGCCAAAACCATATGTTCAAGCAGGCATAAAGTATAAAGGTATTAGTTAGTCATGACCATTTATCATGTGTCGACGGATTATATCAAAACGCGGTTTGGATAGAATTACTAAGAGATTTTTTATGACGGTGTTGCGAAATCTCCAAATTCATTGCAATAATTTTTTGAAAGGTATGCCGACCTTTCTACTTTTCAAAAATGTATACATTGTTATAATTTATTATTAGTTTAGTTAATTTATTATCAATTCGGATTAACTTAAATAAATTAAATGACATAATTAAACTTACAAGCACAAATTAATAAATCATTTGTTGGAAGTGCCCGCCATTAACATGTATGCACTTATTTAAAATTACAATCAGATGATCAAATGCGTTTCGCAGCTTATCTTGAGGAATATATTTCTTATGTTATTCATCAGTTCCTGCAATGTGTGTAGGATCGGATTATAAAATCGCTCCTTCGTTCAGATAACCCAGAAAAAATCAGGGACAGACATATCAGGAGAATAAGGTTGGTATTCTATTGGGCCTGCTCTACCTACCACCGGCCAGGAAATTTTCTGTTGACAGATTCTCGAGCAATCATCGAAAAATGCGCTGGAACGCCTTCTTGTTGAAAACATGTTCAATTCCGCCCTGATCAATTTGTGGGAAAAGAAGTTTTCTAACATAAAGAAGAACGGTCCATCATTTTTTTTTAAGAAATGCCACACTACACAGGCACTTTTGGTGAATCTCGTTCAAATTACGACAGTTATGCTTATTTACTCGCCCACTTATATGGAACCCCATTCTGGATTGTTCTACGTTTTTTCTCGACTGAGCTATTTGTTCTATGTTTTGAGCGTATAGCAATATAGTTCTTCTTGAAAGTGGATTTGTATTAAAAATTGCCCGAAAATGTCTCCTGGTGAGAGTAATTGATTTTAATTCAATATATAGGGTTACTGTTAGGTATTAATTTGAAAACTTTTTGTTAGTTCGCTGAAAATTGTATTTTTTGTTGTTAAGTTTAAAGACAAATAAAACATTGTATACATTTTTGAAAAGTAGAAAGGATTCAGGCATTCTTCTGGTGACAAAATATACAGGGTGTACTATTTAAAATAATCGAGTAATATTCATTGAAATAAATACTAATTTCAAAAAAATGCCGCAATTAATTTCAAAACAAAACTTTAAAAAATTCTTAGCAATCCTATTCAAACCGCCTTTTGATACCTTTCTTATATTTTGAGTTATTCAGCAAAGTAATGTGATATCTTTGGATGGGACATCCAGTAGTTCATTTTTTTTAGATTTAACAGCCTGTAGCTCAAAAACTAAGGTCTTTCGAACACGTGTTTGAACTTTTAGTCCTAAAATGAACCAAAAAAAATACAACCCGCATTTTTAGCAAGCAAAAGGAAAACAGAAAAAAATAACATATAGTTTTAAAAATGTAGTGCCTTAGCATTCTGCTAATATCTAAACGGTTCAAAATATTGGTTTAAGGTAGGAAACCAAGAAGTTAGAGAACGAAATGACGAATCTAATTTTCTAAATAAAAAGAGCCAGTGACGTCGCAGTAAAAAATTTCGATGGAGCCCCCCTCCATAAAAGGGGAAACGACCCGGAAAAAAGTAACACCCAGTAGAGTTTTGTAAAATGTATAGTAATCATTTCGTAAACATTGCTTCCAGTATAGTGTGTGTGTGTGTCAAATGTTCATAAAAAAACTAATAAAGTTTTGACACCTTGTATCGCTAGAACGATTGCGGACACATGTTTATATGAATTTTTGGTCTTAAAATAAGGCAGAAAATTGCGTCCATCATTTCTAGCCAACAATTAAAAAACACCCTGTATAAACCGCTCCGCTCTCAAATTGAGGCACGCGCTATTTTTACAAAATTTTAGATCCTTGAAATTTTATTAATTTTTATCCGTTATATAAAGCTTTGTTTTCCCTTATAGGAAATTCTATCTAGTTTTTAAAATTTGGGTTACGTTTTGACTTAGATGTTATTTACAAAGAATTAGAGCACCTCAAAACCGGAAAAGTTATTTTAGAATTATTTTGAATGCATATTTTGTTCACTAATTCCATTCCCTAAAAACAATATGGGATTTTTCTTTTTATTTTGTGCTCAAATTTTACACTGTGTATATAGGATGTTACAAATTCGTAATGAGGAAAGCGAGGTACAAGCAATATAAATTCGAAAGATAACCAGGAGAAGTCACAGTCACCAGTATTGAAAATTAAAGTATCTCGTTTGAAAATAATGGTTCTAGCTTGGTTTGGGGTCGGAAATGTGAAATGGTATTGCTTAAAACAACAACAAGAATTAAGTTTTGGAAACATTCGATGGTGAAAGAATACCTGTAAAAGGAATACACAAAGCTGAAATAAGTCAAAATAGGTATCGAGATCAGAACCTGTCAACCTACCAATACAATATTTACCTTCAGGACTTGCAAATACTTTACCTATGGTTCTCCAAGAGCTGGTGATACCATCAAAACATTTATTGAATCAAGTGCAGGTGCTCTAATTGGAAGGACTTTTGAGAAGATATCAAGACCTTTTTTCTCTTTCTGACAGCGAAATCAATACAGTTCAACATGAAGTTGATAAGATATTTAAGGATGTGGAAAAACAAGACTATATCAAACCATCTCAAAGTCCCAGTAGTCATAGTTAAGAAGAAAGAAGACTCCACCAGATTTTTTGTCGACATCTGCAAGCTTAATAACTTCAAGAATTAATGATACCTTAGACACATTGACAGGATCAAGATAGTTCTCAACCCCAAACTTAAAACGTGTTTATTGGCAAGTACAGCTCAGTCATACAGACAAATAAAAGTCAGCGTTTTCTACTAGAATTGGATTGTTGCAATTTAAAGTTATACCTGTGCTTTATAAAACGATCCAGCGACTTTCGAACGTTTAATGGAATCGACATTACAATGGAATGACATAGGACAGATGCGGTTCTATGTTCTCAACACATACTTAGTATACTAAGATGACTTATTCTTGGAAGCATTTAAAGATTACTTGAAAAATATCGAAGCTGTTTTCTAGAAGCTGAGAATGGCTAACTTAAAAGTCCTAAGAAGAGTCAATTTTTCAGAAAGAAGTGAATTACCTAGCATGTAATTACCGAATATTGAGTGAAATCCGATCCAGATAAGGTTGAATCTATTCAAAATTGGCGAATACCAAGGGACATCAACTAAGGAGTTTTCTGGGACTGTGCAGGATATTTGGCTAATATCGCATTACACCAACTTACTGAAAGGAATCACACTTATGTATGGACCGAAGAGTGTGGGGAAGCATTCAGTTAACTAAAAAAACCTTGTGCAACCCTCCAGTGTTGTCATATCCTAGAAGTTTATCGTAGACACCGATACAAGTAATGCAGCTATTGGTGGTATTTTATCACTACAAAATGGCAAATAAGAAGTGATAGCATACTTTAGCAAAATTGTTTCTAAACCTGAACGAATCTATTGTGTGACAAGGAAAGAAGTACTGCTATTGTAAAAAGTATTGGAATATTTCCATACGTACTTGTACGAACAAAGATTCATCTTAAGACCGGACCATAAACCACTTCAATAATGGCTACAATTTATTTAAGAATCCCGAGGGATAAACAGCTAGGTGGTTGCAGCGCCTACAGGAATGTGATTTTACAGTTGAACACAGGGTTAAACCATAAAAATGTTTATGCTTTATCAAGAAGACCATGCCCAGGCAATTGTAAACATTTCAGTAAACATGAAAAATGGGAAGAATTTAATAATTTTCATTGCCGAAGAACAGCGCTTCAAAACTTGCAAGATTCAGCGAGACGATCCGGATTTTGGCCTCATAGTTAAGCAGAAAGAGGAAAAATCATCAAAGCCATAAAATTTAACGATACTGGGCTTTATAGGACTCTTTAGGGATAAAAGATGTTTTGTTAAAGAGAATTCGGAAAAGTCCTGATGGCAAAATATCAAACTATTTTGCCCTCAAAGAAAATCCCTAAAGTATTGCAAGCCATACATAACGGTGTCGGTGGTGGACATTTTCATGTTCTAAAGACTCTCGAAAAAGTCCGAGAAAGGTTTTGTTGGTTGGGAAGTTGTATAAATGTGAAAGAATAGTGCCTGCGAGAACTGCGCCGCCAATAAAGGACCTCAAACTCATACTGGTGGCAAAATAAAGCTGTACAACGTGGGAGCATCAAATAGATATGGCAGGGCCATTTCCAGTCCGGGAATCACTTTGTGCTAGTAGCAAATAGCCAGAAGTCTATGAAATACCCAATGAAGTTACCTACTTACTATTTCATAAATGGATTTACCGATATGGAATACCAAAGGAAATATACTCAGAACAAAGCAGGACCGTTGAATCCAACGTGTTCAAAAGCCTATGCAGTCTCTTAGAAGCCCCTAAGACAAGAACAACTCTCCATTTGCAGCCATATCGCAGAACTTGGGAAAACTGCTTGAAAATCCAAGTAAATGAACAACAAATACGACACTCTAAAAAAAATGTTTGTTTTCATTAATAGATGGAATACCAAAAATCGTACGAAAGTCCGTTTCATACCGTTCGACTGGCTCAAGTGTGCTCTAAAAACGTACCAAATTAAAAGCTTTTCTAAACTCGTCTCCTATATATAACGATCGAAATTTTAAAAAAAGTAGTTTGTTTGAATAATGACACGAACGATATAACACTCGCGTGTCGAGTGTTATAACAAATGGAGACTCTCAATATATATGGCCGGTTATTGAAGTGAATGTCTCGTTTCCCGTGTTGTTTTAAAATGTTTTCCAACTTTGTATTTTAAGTTGACTTAACTGGATTTGGTTTTTGAAAAAATAATAAAAATGGAAAAAAAACACAAAATATTACGAGAGGGAAATCGTTATGGCCATTGAAGCCTTCGACAGGATATGCTAGCTAATACTTGGAAAAAGCATCCGCAATTGTAAGAAATTTCTGACGGCTTACTTTGCTAGGTGTATATTTTCTAAAAGTTTCGTTGGAAAAGTGGGATCAGCATGAATTTGGGTTTTGCTGGATCCTATCATATTTCTTAGTTTAGCAAATGCCACACATGTTAGTGTAATCTTCTATGTCTTTCTTGAGGTTTGGTCAGAAATACTTCTTTGGGATTTTGCTTTCTATTTTATTGATATCTCTGTGTTCGTTTTCCCTTCGTGGTTGTTCTTTATTATTTCTTTTTGTTGTTCCTCAGTACTGACATCCTCCAGTAACTTGTTGCATTTTACTAAGTCGAATTTTTAAATGTTTCTCGCCATCTACGGAGAGTTGGCTGTTTTTCTACGGTTTTATTTATTATTTGAAGAAACTAATGTCTTATGTTATTCTTTCCTAGTTGAACGTGTGTTCTTCTTTTATTCGGAAAAACCTTGTTCGGAAATTGATAATTTGATTATTACAAACGTTTTAGGGTTTTCCGATTCCTAGTATTGAGTTTTGATCTGCTTTCATTTGTGCCAGTTTCACTGTGTTGGACTTTCTTTTCGTGTTTTAGAAGCTCATTTATTAATTGGAGTTCTTGTTTTATTGCTGCATCTGCAGGATTGATGGTAAGGAATTCGGCTGTATCAAATATTGATTCGTCATAAGTTTCTTTAATTTGCCCTTGTTATAAATAACTTCGTAGTCATATGATTATAATTTCAGTTGCCATTTGACTAATTTCGAATTTGGATCTATTGAAGAAAACTGCCACTGAAGACATCGGTAATCGGATAGAATTTTAAAGTTTCGACCAAACAGCTATCGTCTAGACTATTTAGTAGCCCCAACTATGGCTAGCATATCTTTTTAATTGTAAAATATTTGATCTTGACCTCATTTAATGTCCTTGAATATACCGATACGCCTTCAATAGCGAATCTATTTGCGACTGTAGTAAGATTAAACATTTTTGCAAATCAGAATATTGTAACAGTATTTGATTATTCAGAAGATTCTTGCAGACTTTAACACAGTTGATCAACTCTGGGGTATGTTCTATCTTGACATTAATGCATACAGTTAGAGGTTTCACGAAAGGCCAAAAAATTCTCGACTATCTTTCATGATTCTTGGTATTTAATATTTTATAATAGCTGTTATTTTATTTGGATTGCGTTTTATTCCGTCAGGTGTAATGACGTGTGCTATGAAACTAAGTTTTTCTTTAAAAACTCGCACTTGTCAAAGGCCAATCTTACGTACTCGTAATGGGTATTTTTTACATTCAATGTAGTTTTTGGAATGTCTTCTGTTGCCACCTCTATTTGGTGAAATGCACTAGCTTGGTCAAGAATGGTAAAATATTAGCATCATTATTTCATGTCATTTTTTTCGCGTATCAGGTTTTTTGGAATTATCCATGTTAATGTGGGTACAGCCATCCCAGCTGGAACTAAAGTAGCTATAACTGTTTCCACTACTACTCTTTAAGGGTTTTTACGTATTTATAACTAATTATAATACTATATGTCAATAACCACTTTGGGTTACACGTTTTTAAGTATTATATATTATATATGTATTTGTTACTGCGAGTAATACTTTATAGTAATTTTCTATGTAAAGTAATTATGTAATTATTACTGCCAAGCAACTACTTTCAAAATTGACTCCAAGGTCCAATTTCTTTTCAGTGAAATAATAGCAATTTTTCAAAGTTACTGCTTCTAATCTGTTAACTAAATTACAACTTTTAAGTATCAAAACCTTTCTGGACCTTGTAGCGATTACTACATTGCGTCCAAATGTACTCCTATAAGGTATTACTATAAAGTACGTCGAGTACGTACGTACGAGTCGTTGCAGAGTAGAAAAAGTTATCATCCA
Organism: Kuschelorhynchus macadamiae; assembly: GCA_030620095.1. Lineage (NCBI taxonomy): Eukaryota > Metazoa > Arthropoda > Insecta > Coleoptera > Curculionidae > Kuschelorhynchus > Kuschelorhynchus macadamiae. The sequence continues at coordinate 159,175 of JAUTXW010000301.1, forward strand.
ATGTTACTTTAAACTGGCTATTACCAGCCTTTATTCTTCGGTGGCAACTTAGTAAGAATTACAGTAATTATTTACTACAAGGAAACTATTACTTCTTGTACTTGAGGTTCTGGAGATAAGGGGCGCTGGTACGAGAGTCGGTCTACAGTGACTTTATAAAGGCAGTGGCGACAATAGAAGCCCACCAGCCTTATTGATGCAAAATTTTTAAAGATTTAAATAGGCCCACACATATTGTCGCTAGTTTTTCGCAAAATATGACTAAATTAACCTACTTTAACACATTAATATAAGAAAATTGGATCAGCTAAAAGGTTACTTATTGATATTATTATTAACTTTAGTCTACAAAGAGTAATATGCCGCAGAAAAAATTCGAAATTTACGTTACGCTGACAAGCTCTGTCAGCGTCGGTTGTAAATGTAGGGATATGTTAATGCTTTACTCTAATAATCTATGCGAACTATCTAGTGCAAAATTACTTTTTCGTTAAGATTTTTAACAAGTAACAATGTTTGTGTAAGTGATTAATGACAGTTGTCTCCCAAGTGAATTTAGGAATGTAGTATGTACGGAAGAAAGCCTACAAATAAAGTTCCTTATATGCAAATCTTTGAGAGCTTCTACCTCAAATTGGGATGCTGAATAAAGTAAAACATACACTAAGACATGAAAGAATATTGTGCAATATTTAGTAACTTTTCTTGGAATAAACTTAAACTTAAAATATTTACGGCCACAGTCATTTACAAATCCATTACAAACACCTTGTAATTACAAGCAAAAAGCAGGTGAATCAGGCTTAAGCACATTTCTCCATATGTCCAAAGGCTTAGCACTCATTGTTTGAATCAATATTCATTTTAATAATTACAAAAACTAATAAAATAATACATTAAAACAAGAAACCTCATAGGAAACCCATGTACGCACAAAGGAAACAAATCGATTTTAGCAGCAATATGGTCGAACCAATCAAAAATTGGTTACCCTATTGTCGCCACCGTCCTTATAAAGTCACTTTAATTCGGTATAAAGCTATTGAGCTCCATTATATTCGGTCCGAATTTGTCAGTCTCAATTATTATATGTGTTGTAAACCATAACCTACGAGTAACACGTTAAAATGACAATGGCGTCACGTCCCATAAGAAAAAAAGTAGCTTTCGACATTTATCCACATTTTATAGAAAATTCAAAATATCATGACTTGGTTTTGTCATACCTTAACAGAACAATATAAAGCGGTATTTTAAGGAAATACCGTAACATACCACATTAGTGTTAGGACTTCAAAGTAATTGGATATAAGTGACAGCTGCGTATTCAAAGAATCCAAAACTATAAAAGCGTATGGGGGCAGTCGTAGACACTTGATATTAAGTAATTTTCTCAGGAAAGAAGTGCAGCTAACTTCAAAGTAAAAGTCCAAAAGAACGTCATTGTTTATTTTCATCTCCCCTATAAATATTTAGCTATGATGTTTATTTTTGTGAGTATAATGATTAAAAAAAAAATGCATACATATTAAACATCACGTTAAAAAAAGAATTACTTTTTATAATAAGATATTTAATGCTAATTACCATTTAACCAAAGTCCAAAATTAAATTTTTGAGATTTAAATTGGCCGATATATTTGACCAAAATGTATTGAAAATTAGCGAATTTTTAAGGCGCGTCATTTTTCTACGACTATCATCACCATATTCACCACAGAAATTGCCTGCGTTTTAATTTTAGGTCCTTAGCATAGCTAGAAAACTAAGTGAAACGCATGTATCCTACCCTACCTCAACACCTAATAACGTACTCCATATACGCTCTACACCATTTTCCCAATTTGAAGTAATCGCCATAACTGTTTTGTTATTAAAAAGAATCATACATATTTTTCAAACGGATTAAATAAAGACAGAAATATGGAAGTAAAAAATAGAGTGAATTATTACTATTCGGCTACTTAAATGGAACCACACAATTCCGTTCTATCTACGTAATAGTCACAGTCACAATTACATGTTATTCACGAAATAGTTACCCTAAAATTGTTCCCCATTTTGGTAATGACTACGTAGTCTCAGCTTAAACAGAACGTAGCGACACCAAGCTCCGGTGACTTCAAATACTTGTGGTAACAATGAGGTATCATGCCTAAAAGTGCTACTTGGGATAAGACTTGATAAACACTGGAACTTCATCTATGGTCTTTATGGGATGCTTAACTTGGTGAATGTCAATGTTACGTCTGGATGATAGAAAATTTCTTACACAATCTTCTGATACTTTTTTTCTTTCCCTTCCTTCAAATGGTCCGTCCGATTCAGTGCATCAACTTTGGTTTTCGGTGGGATCTCAGGAATGGTGTAATCGGAGTAGAGATGGTATTGGTCTAAATTGATTTTGTAGTGGTCCAATTTTAACGAATAAAATTGAGTTTTTGGGTTTCGTAGTACTGAATCACGAGAGTTCCATGCTCCATTAAAAGCTTTGAAGCTGGCAGTTTTTAAAACTTCTAAGTTGCCAAAACCTATAAGGACGTTAAAAGTCTGGTGAAATTTTAACAGGCAGAATTTGATTTGATTTGATTTTGTTTTTGCACTATACTCTTGCGAATGACTTTGAAAGATGGATATTACGATATAAGATTCATGAGTGATATTGTTTATGTAACATTTTTGAGTAACATCTGGATAGGAACGATTTCGTTGCACCAGTGCCAATAAGAAGTATATCTAGTATATGTAGGTCTGAGATTCAAACGTAAGGATGCTCCTCTTTGTCTGTATAATTATATATTGCTTAACAACCTTTTTTCGCTTGTTTTTCCGATCTTTTGAAGATTTTCTTCATATGCGTATTCACATCTTTGGGTTTCATTTTCTCATGGGGGATATAAGGATGAACAGAGTGGCTGTTAACGAGGAACCGGAAGACCCTAAACTCCATCGTAGGAGTAGTAACGGGGCACTGTCGATTAAGGAGGCAGCTCTCTATTTTAAATATTGAGGAGGACTCTACCTGCACGGAGTATCAGGAAGGAGAAAACTCCACTCCACTACCTGTGCAGGTGTGAAGCACGAGCAAGATTACGCCAGGTTATTTTTGGCACTACAGTCTTGCATAGAGATGCAGTCAAGGATCTATCCTGGAAAGATATCCAGACCTATATAGGAAGGAGAGGTAGATGTAAAGATGAAAATCTGGTAGCCGGTGGTGGTTGAGGGTTTGGGGTAGACTGAAAGGGTCGTATAGGCCTACCAGTCAGGTCTCTAGACTTTCTCCCAACTAATACTACTCGGTTGCTTATATCCCAAGTATTTGTACACGTCTTCTTCGATCAAGCCTCCGCTGCTTAGTTCGACCTATCCTGATTTGTGTCTCTATTTTTGTATGTTTATTATCTTACATTTGTCCAGAGCGACCTTGATATCAATGTCCTCAGAGAACTGTTCCACAAGCCTGATAATTTCTTTGAGCTCGTTTTGAGATGAGCATATAATCTGAGGCCGTCCATGCATAGCTGATGTGAGATGATGCGCTTCACTCGGTTGTTTTTTATGTACCCTATACATGTTCTGTTCAGTGTTTTCGACAGTAGGTTTAGCGCTAGGCAGAAACACAGATGGCTTAAGGAGTACTCCTGAAAGATCCCCCGGTTAATCTTGATATTAGGCATTGTGATGCAGGGTTCCCTATTTGTCAGCTGAATTACAGATCTTCATGTTTGCATCAGGTGTCTTAGGAAGTGAGGATAACCCAAGGTGGATCCCATTGGTCTCATTTCTGTGTTTTCCTCTTCTTCTTTTGTTAACCATTCTATGTTTAAGTTATGTTGTTTGCTTTGACTCCGTATTGATGACCAGTATGTTGTTATGTGGTTATGTCTTCCTCGTTGGGTGTTTCTTCCATCTCTTCTTGTGGTCTGATCTGTGTTTTGAGTATTCTGATAGAATTTCTTTTCATTGTGTTGAAACTCGCTATATTGCCTCTTTCTCTTGTTGCATTTTGAGTTTCTTCTATGTCTTGTACATAGTGCTGAGGGTTCCTGGTGTAAAGTTTCTAAGAAATCTGGTGGTATAGTGTTGGGTAGATCTCTTGGAGTATGTATTCTACATTTCTCGGATATTTTTTGTACTTTTCTTTTTATTTTTTGCTTTGTTGTATTCTATTAGTCTCGCAAATTCATTCATTTTATTTCTATATTTCCCATGATTCTTTTCTTTCATGGTGATACTCTCTCTCTTGGTTATTCTTTTCTTTTACTCTTTTCTCTTATTTGAGATCCATTAGCTCTTGTAACAGTGATAACCGAACAATACATCAGATAGTGGTAGAGTTGCTTAAATGTCTCCGTTTCTCTTACTTTTTGAGGTAACACTCGCTCATTACGTAGTTCTATGGTTTTTGCTAGTTTTCTTGACGTTTTACTTCCATCGTCAAAGTGAACTATTGTAGTCGCGAAAAAATCACCCTCCGAGGTTTCTACAGATCTTCACATTTTAGGGTTCCTAGATGCCAAGAAACATGTTTTTTCAATTCCGTCGGTCTGTAATTCTGTCTATACGCGGCATACCTCAAAAACTAATTATCCGATTAACCTCAAATTTTGGTCAAAATTCAAGGGTTATAAGAAAATGAAATGGTTACATTTGGGTAAAAATCCAATATGGCGACCTGGTGAAATGTTAAAAAAATTAGCACTATAATTAATTACCAAAACTATCTCAAATTTGGAACAAAAAAAGTGGTAACATTTTTATTGTTTTTACTTTATTGTTTACTTGGAAGCAAATGGCAGTTCCCAAATTTTGTCTTATTGATATAAATGTTGTGTTTTATTTTTAAGTTTTGCTAGTTGTTTGTATTTATTTATTGTATAATATAGCAGGAATGGATATATGGGGGGGGAGCACCCCCAATATTTTATTCTGGTGGCAAAATGTTATTTTATGTTGGAATTATTTAATTCTTCAATAAATTGTTAAAACATATTTTTACAAAGTCTAAGATTTATAATAGAAAAGAAAATAAGAATAATTCTTTTTTAAGTTTTCCTTATTTACTCCCTCTCCTACAATATTTTCACATCGGGGCGTCCCTGTTGTGTTGAAGTATATTTGTGATAATGGCAGAAAACAAAATCAAACTTTCGAACATTTTCAGAAATATGATATGTTAATTTGTAATATATTAAGTAATGAAAATGTTAAAGCGGCATCTGGGATGTATTTTAACAACTAAATAGTTGAATTTTAGGTACTATTACATACTATTGCTTGCTTAATTTTTATTTAGATATCCAGAAAGGAGGCAACCTAATATATCTACGTTTTACCAAGAAAAATTAGAATATCACCGATTATTTAACAAACCTCGTTCAAAAACATATAATAAAGAAAATCCAGAGATTATGCAAATCACAGTTTTGGCTAATGTAGAAGCTTACCCTACAAACTCTTGTAGAGCCCGTGAAGAGAGCGTAGGGTTTGTAAAAATTAAAGTTCAAAAAATTCTAAATAAACACAAATACCACCCATGCGAATTTTGACTTGTCCACCACGTATGTTCAGGATCCTTTCCTTTCTACAAGCTTTATTTTTTTGTTTTTTGTTCAACAGTTATTCAAAGTTCTCCACAGTTAATTAAGATTGAGACTGCATCTTGAATCCTTATTCACTGGTTTTGTAAGGTCCAAAATGTTGAGGCTTATAGTCTGAGGGGTGACTGGTGATGGCACTTTAGGAGTCTATGGATCGATAATGGCCATTGTAATTGTTGCTGTTGTAGTAGCTGTCTTGGAGTTTGTTGTCAGAATAAATGTGGAGCAAAATGGCTGGCTTTGTACATGAAATGGCTAAGTGACTCTGTTGTTGGTTGACAGAGAGCCGATTCACTTTCCCTAAAGGGGTTTCGGTTCAACCAGGAAGGTGGCTAAGGCTTGTTGGAAAACATTTTCCCCATGGTGTTAAAAGACCAATTATTTTTAATAAAATTTTTCCTCAATAGGACTTTGCCAGAGTATAATGAAATCACTGGTGAGATAATTTTCGTTTTTATATGCGGCAAAGTTTTGAATTAGAGTATCTTTGATGGAGGGCCAATCAGTACAACGATATATCGAAGTTTCTTCTTTATCTCTTTCTTTAAGTTTACCGTTTTTTTTATATTTAATTTCAAATGTAGAAGTCAAGTCTAAAACAAGATAGAAAGGCACAAGTTTGAATGTACTATTAGAAGAATAGAGAAAGAAGTAGTAGTATGAGCGGTAATTGCGTTCGTGGTTGTATTAAGAGAAAGGGCACTACAATTTAACATAAAGTCTTGTTCAGATTAGGAAAAGTATACTGCTACGATGTATAATCTAAAACTAAATTGCACTAAAACACTATGGGCACCACATTAAACTACACAATTTCACTAATCTTCCAGGGGTGAACTTAATAGGAGTTTCGAAAACGTTAAAACACACTGAGGATCCTGAAGGACTCTCTTCTGGACTGCTCCAGTTAAAAATACTCTTTATTTAAACTAACAATAAATCGACGTACAATTACTTACGTTTATTCACAACTAAATATCCCAGTCTAAAAACCTACAATTCAAACAATAAAAATTCTGATGTTAGTATATCGTACTAGTAAACTAGGTGGCCAAACTGTTGAATAGCTGGGTCATGAAACAATAATTAACGCAATTCGTATAAAATTCGAAAGTTAATGGAATTTTTACGTCAATCGATTTGGTATTTAATTCTACTGAATAAGAAAATCAATACAAACAGTAAACATGTGTTTGAGATTTAAAGCACAAGCTTTTTTCATCTCATAACAATGCATGAAAGCCTATAAACCAATATCACACTTATACATGTTAATCTTACCATCAGAGAGCAACATTTGTTTGTAGTTCAATGTAAATAAAGGTTCGTCCTGAATATAATTCACAATGTCTTTGGCTAGCATGTTAATTTGGGACTTCATCCAGTCAGAATCTTTTTCTCTTGCTTGTTTTTTCATTTTTTCTTTTTGATGCTTTTTTCGTCGTTCTTTACGCTTTTGCCTAAAATATATGATACCTTCAATAGGAAAACCTATGTTATCATCCAAGCTCCCTAGCATGTTAAACTTTAAATACCGCATCAACAAACTTTATCTTTATTTACCCAAGGTACAGGCTGTCCCACGTATGCTTCTCACTCGATTTTATTCCTCTAATATTATTGATCATATCTATCGGATGACCGCAGACTAATGTACGCTCTTTTCCCTGGGATTTTTAAAATGTCAATTTGAATGTTGCTGTCCATGTAAGGGCCACTGTTTTTTGATCCATAATTGACATATTTGTCCACTCGGGTTCAAATTTTAAATGAAAATCCCTAATTTTTGTTTCTATTCCGATAAAGCTCAAAATTATCTAACTAACTAAACTAACATTTAGATAACTAAAATTTATCGGAATATATATGAAAAATTCGGGGTTTCCATTTAAAATTATGTCAAAAAGTTAACCCATAGTATCCCATAAAAGCGCCCATAATAATTTTAAATTCATATTTAAAAAAACACAGAAAAAAAAGACATACATTAGTATGTGGTCACCAAGTGAATAGCATTTTTACTTCGTCTACATTCTTCAACTAAATGCGATTTAAAAAAAAAAATTTTCGCCAATGGCATTCAAAAATATTTATCTAAAGCTCAATTTCTGAATTTTTTGAAATTCCACTTTTAAGAAAGTTGATTTTACAATGTCTCTTCAAGTAAAAGATATTTTAAAAATAATTCTTTTTTCAAAGGTTTTCAAAAATAATTATCTAAACACCGATTTCTAGGTTTTTGAAATTCCACCCTTAAGAAGGTGAAAAATATGTTTTCTTTTTTTTTCGTCAATGGATTTCAAAAATAATTATTGAAATATATTTGTAGATTTTTAGAGTAAGAGAGTAAAGAAAGGGGAAATATATTTTTACTTTTTTTGTAGTAACTCAATGTGATGTTAAAACCATTTTTTCGTTATTAATGTAAAAATCGATCTCTGGATTTTTTGAGATTCCGCCTCTTCACAATATCTCCACAAATAAATAAAATTTCGCAACAACTCTTTTGTCAAAGGCTTTTAAAAATAATTATGTAAAAATTATTATTGTATTATATTTTAGAAACTAATTAAGCAAGCAATCAATTTTATGTAAATGACAAAAAAGTCTAGATTTAAAATTGTGACTTTAATACCCGGAATTACTAAATATGTTTAAATTTGGACCAGGTCTAACTACACAGTTTTCCAGTCATTCTGTAACGCTCGACAGTTCGAAAAATGGCATTTTTTTAATTTGCCAGTCTGGGTGCAAATTGTTATAAATATCACATACATCCTGATATGATTTCTGTTTATCGCCAGAGCCCCTTAAAACTAAAATATCAATTCTCTCTATTTCAGTAAGTAAAAACGTTTTGTTATTTCCTTCTTTACTTAATTCTGGTAGAACTTGACTTTCAGATGCCAAATTATGACTGTCAAAGGCGATACCTAATTTGATGCTCAGATAAATACGACTACGTTCGAATATCGCATTGTTATCCGTTATTATTTGAAACGCCGATATCTCGGAAACTAATGCATTTAAGTTCCTTTAAAAAAATATAACTATATATATATATATATATATATATATATATATATATATATATATATATATATATATATATATATATATATATATATATATATATATATATATATATATATATATATATATAAGATATATAAATATATATATATATATATATATATATATATATAAATTGACTGGACAATCAAAATAAGTAATAATATACAGGGTGTTCCATTAAAAAAATATAACTTTAAGTCTCCACAACTCTGTGGGCGAACTTGTATATTCCAATTTATTACAGATATGTAGATTTTTAAAAGCCTTACAACTTTTATATAATAATATGACATTTTAAGGTAACTCCTGTATCTTTTGAAATAATGGTCCCTTCTGGTAATTTCTCCTAACCCTGTATATATATATATATATATATATATATATATATATATATATATATATATATATATATATATATATATATATATATATATATATATATATATATATATATATATATATATATATATATATATATATATATATATATATATGTACATCCGTTCACTACTGCCGTTCTGAAAAAAACAGTTTTGCTGACATTTCGCCAAAATAATATTTGGCATTTTCTAAGCTTTCTTTGTCGCGTCCGAATGGAGACTGAAGTGTTAGTAACTGCAGAGCTTCCTTTTATACCCCCACCAGGAGCCGAAGGTTATATCTGATTCCAGATATTGCTGTTGTTTCGCTAATTTCGCTTAATTTTTTGTGATTTTTAGATTTGTCGATTATTTTCTTCCATACTGTTGGTAGTTTTAATGATTCGTCCTTTTTATTTAAATCACCTTGTTTTTCTCAAAATTTCTAGCAGGTTTCTCGGTTTGTTTTTGATGTCTGTTGTGCCCTTTATTTGTTTTTGTCTTTTGGGTTTCAAAGTAACCTATGGTTGTTTGTAATTTGTGTAATGTTTGCATATGGCAAGACTCGGACTGTTTGCCCTTTACTGCCTTCCCGGTTCATAATTTTTGGTGTTCCTTGTTCGGGAACCATGTGCATTAATAGCTTTCTCTATGGTGCGATTTGTGTAGCCATTTTTTTTAGAGCATCAAATATTATATTAAATTCGTTGTGTCTTGTCTGTATTTCAGTTAATCGCACTGATCTAGATATTAGAGTATTGGCCACAGCTTGAATTTGCGCTATGGGTGATGATGTGATCTTGCGTTTAAATATCTGTCGGTATGTGTTTGTTTTTTACACACGGTGTATTCGAAATATCCGTTATGCAATTTTGTGAATAGAATACATAAAAATGAAAGTTCGTTGTTTTTCTCTATCTCTAGCTTTCCCATTGCGGGTACTGTGATGTAAACAATTTGGTTAGTGTTAACAACCGTTTAAGATATTTGGGATATGTTAAGACAGACACTAAGACGAGTGTCTCCACTAAGAGTACTTGCACTTGGTGAACGTGACTAGGAAATTTAGTTGTTTTTCCACTACCAGCACTTGCGATGGATGAACGGAGGGTGAACTCTATCTCAAGTACAAGTTAGACATTTTATAATAAATTTTAACTTATTAAATATTAACTTGTTTGTTTGAAAATATTTTTCAAATGTAGGGACAAACTTACCCTTATACTCGGAATTAACAAAAACTCGGGTGAACAAAAAATTAGCTTTATGTTTCACTTATTTTCCTTTTCTGATTTTCCAACCAAAGAAAAATAAAATGTAAAACAAATACGAAGATAATATTTTTGATCTTTATGTTTTGATTTTGTAAAATGAAACCGTCTGTGTTACATAACAGAATACACATACCTATCTAACTTTTTATAATAGTAACGGGCTTCTCGCGGTTCTAAATTCTGATCAGTATGTAGCATTTCTTCATATCTCATAAGCATTTCTGTGGGTAAAAAGTTAGAATAATCTTTCCAATTCGCAAACACCTAGAAAAAAAAGAAAAGGGTAGTCATAAATGACATTAAACCTCTTCGTCTCCCGGAGGAGCTAACCCATGTGTGCGATTCGTTTTTTTAACCTAAATAAAATCTCTAACCTAACTTTATCATCTATTCAAATCGTGCCTGACCCCACTTTATGGCCGGAATAAATTTTACCTAGCCAAATTAGGTAATATTTTTGAACCTAGAAAATATGTATTCAACCTAACCAATTGCTCTCTGAAATGCCCTGTAACATAGCATTTCCCATATATGCACAATAACTTCAAACTGATAAAAAGGCTGTCGTCATTAATAATCATCCATACAGTCGTTAAGTGAGCATACCATACATTCCTCTGTAGTGCTCCCATATCGGTCGGACCATGTCCCCTGCTGAGGCGCTCCCGACCCTTGAACAATTAAATTGGATGAATTATTCAAAATCATAAAAGTCTTTGCACTTAATGACCTTACACTACATTAAATAAAACACATATAAATTTTTAATATATATTTGTTTTTCAAATGTTTAAACTTAGCTTTATATAAAAACATGTTTTTACATCATTTCTTATATCTATTAATAAAGAAATGTGTTGTATATTATATTTGTATAATTTATACATCACATCTTGATAATACGTTGAGTTATACTCCATCTAGGATAAAATTTATATTTTCGAGTCCATTGTCTAGCTCAACAATCTTATTATTTTATACTAAGTATACTTTTTACAAATATCCTTCTTCTACTTTTAAAATTCACAATAACTTACTTTAGAACACCTATAGTCATAAAAATTACCAAACTAAGACTTGTTTGAATAACAAGCTTTAAATTCATGGATTAGAATCACCACTTGTTGAATTTTTCAGTTATCGGGGAATTTTATATGCCGGTATTAAGATAAGGAAACTGAATATATGACAAATACTGCCGATTGAAAGTTTAAATGTATAACATATAAATATTCAAATATTCAAATTCAAATTCAAATATCTTTATTATATCACAATAAAACATCATTACAATTCAATAACACTTAAAAGATAGTAAAAAATATATGTTGAACCCATATAAATTCAAGATATAATGATGAATGGTTATATATATATATATATATATATATATATATATATATATATATATATATATATATATATATATATATATATATATATATATATATATATATATATATATATATATATATATATATATATATATATATATATATATATATATATATATATATATATATATATATATATATATATATATATATATATATAGAATCACTTTCTAATATTTCTTAGAATTAACTTCTGTCTAAGCTCAACTGTTTATTCCTCACGAGGAAGTTGGCATAGTTAGACACGTAGATAAGATACTAGCTATATAGGCAGACAGATGTATATACAGAGCTGGGCAAGCTACTATTAAAAAGGAGCTAGCTCCAAGCTATAAGCTACTTTTAAATACAGGTAATTAAGCTACTCGGTAGCTTAACTCCTTTAATTTAAAAGTAGCTAAGCTAAAAGCTACTTATTTATAAGCTATTTTTTAAGTTACTTCTGGTTTTTCTATTTAGTTTCTACTAAAAATACTTTTCGATGGACCCTTTATATACGTTGGTAAGTTTACATAATTGAAATTTAGCTTTAACATTTTCCCCCACTGTTTTAATAAATAAAAAAATCTTCCAACATGGGTCTTAAACTTTTAATTCTCGTCGATATTAGCTGTGCTTCTCGAAAGAGTTTCTGGAGTTTTGCTAAAAGAAAATAGAGTTTTAATTTATTTTCTTAGAAAGGGTTCATTCATCATATTTTCCAGTTTTGACTGCTTATTTCTGGAACGAACGTTAAAAAAATCTGGAAGCGTCTTCCTCTTAAGATTATTTTCATTTTCTGGTCGATATTCCGGGTCATTATCATTTTTATTTGAAAAGGGATCATTTTGGTCATCAGTATAGTAAATCTTTTCTATGTCATCGTGTCCCTTTTAAAAAATACACCAAAAAGAAATTTTTTCAAGACCTTGCAAAAAATGAAATATTTCTTTTCGGTTTCTAGTGGCAAGTCTTTATTGAACTTTGCACTTTAGTGCAATAAAAAAAATTTCTAACAGCGTGAGCAAAGTAACTGCTTTCCGTACTCAAAGTTCAACTTTGCGCCCGCTTTTTTGTTTGACAAATCACCATCTTTAGATATGATTTTTAGACATTTTAATGTTTTCAGGACAAAATAATATTAAAAAATAAATGTTTTTTGTTGCGTTTTTTAGAGATTTTATCCAAATTTAGCCCCTGACCTAACCTAACACTTGCGCAAAGTGTTTTTTCTCGCACTTAAAGCTCCTCCGAACTCCGCTAACTACTTTTGCTTGCGGGAAATATCAGTTTGCACATTTGTTAGAAAAACAACAGGAGATTGTATTTTTTTCTAACTTGTATTTTACGAATTTTTTTAGAAACTTACCTTACAAAACGTATATATATATATATATATATATATATATATATATATATATATATATATAATATAATATATATATATATATATATATATATATATATATATATATACTGGTGATCAGAATGCACACGGAAACGAAGACATTACTTGAGAATCACGAAGGACTAATCTGGTCTATCAGCAACTATATGAAGCCTACACCAACTGCAAGAAAATGTTAAGAAACAAGATCAAAACCGCTAAAACAGAATCCTGGAAACGTATTTGTAATAATCTACTCTGTTAGAAGATAGTCATGAAGCAGATAATGGGGTTTCCCTCAAGAATTCAAATGCCCATGCATACTATGGAAGAAGTGGTGTTTGTTAAAATGCACAATGAGTTCTGCGCTTTGAATTTTTTCTAAAGAGTGGAAGAACTTAGAAAGGGCGATAAACCTCTGGATCAACCTTCATCCTATAGACCGATAAGTCTACTTGATGTAGAAGGGAAATTGCACAAGCAACTTATACTAATAAGGCTCAAGAGGAAATTAGAAATAGACATGAGGCCTGGCTGATAGAGAGTGTGGTCATAAAAATCACAAGGCAAACCTCTGCCTATGCCCACACGTAACGAGAGATGTGCGCAATAATAACCCTAGATGAAAATCTACTTAAGATAATCACGTCCTATTTCTTAATGAGGCTGAAAGTAAAATAAAATTAAAGAAGTGGGGTACTTCAAAGATCGGTGTTGGGTCAAACTCTGTAGAACGTCTTTTATGATAAACTCCTACCAATAAAAATACCTAACGGAGTGACCTTGATCGTTTTTGCCGACGACACTGCTTTGACCGTGGTTGCTCAAGGAGAACGGATGCTGATGAATATCGGAAATATTGCACTGCTGGGTGTTATGAATTGGATGCAGACCAGGCAGCTGGAGCTCGCCCATGAGAAAACGGAAGCTATTCTCTTCACTATCAAAAGGAAAAATAAATAATATTTACTGTGTACAAAACACCTTATTTAGTTGTCCTGGATGGGAAGAAACGAGGACGACTTACAATCTGCAAACGGGACTAATATTTAATGTAGATATCATGATGGAGAGCTTGCGTAATAGGGAAGATACTTGGAGACAAGCTTACACTACGATTCGCAAGATCGTAGAAACACAGGAAAGAGAAAGTAGGTAGAAGGGTGCAAGGACGGCTCCCCACTGAAATAATGTGATTCAGGTGCTGAGAAGGGTTTTTAGTCAGTAAGAATCTGACACTACCCGCGAGCTAGAGATGGGTGTCTGATGCAAGATTTTCCCTCCTGCAAAAAAAAATAGATAGATAGATATATAGATAGAGCGATCTAATGCTAAATCGACAATGTGGGGTTTGAATTATAGGGATGAAAGAGATCGTATACTAACAGAGTGGATGGCAGAAAATGACCTGATCTGTGTCAACGAGGTAAATACACCGACTTTCCAAAGAGGGTACCAGTGGTGTAATAAGACAACGTGGGGCCCTGGTGCCAAATCGTACAACCGGGCCTCCTTCCCTCTCTATAATAAGTACATCTAAATAAAAAATATTAGGAGATTTCATAAAAGGCAAAACCTATTGAAATCTTGTTTTAACATTCAGAATAGCTCGAGTAAATCGTATAAGTACCACAGAAAAACGAAACAAGGTTATATATCAACCATAATATATTCCATATAAACTATTCTGAATAACAAACAACATTCTAAAGTATAATAATAATTCTAATTACACCGACATACGGTTAGACGACTGAGTGGTGTTATATAGTTTTGTCTATAACTTGAAAAAAAAATGTCTATTTTTACATGCTTTTTCAATTTTGCTTCGTTTTCCGCAGCTTTTTTTCTTTTAGCTGCTCCCAAATGGTATTGTAATTCATTTTGTCACAACTACAACGCTGAATACTTACAAAACCAAATATAAAATCAGTATCACTGCAATTATATTGCCCAAACGTATTTACCGGCTCCAAGCTTATGGGAAAAAGGGGCGACCAAAAAAAAGTCCTCTCTTCCATGAAACAGACACTTATCTTCTCCTTTAATATATATACTTACTGATAAAATGAAACAAGGAAAATTAGATAAACAATTTTTGTTGAAGTGAGGCGATGACGGGCCCTAGGCCCGGATCAAATGGGTAATGCGGCCCTGCCAAAGCAAATAGCAAATAACTTAAAATAAACTATCAGTTCAGTAATTATTTTGCATCCTCGCTGCCTATTCCCCCGTAGACATTTTGTTCGGTTTACCGACGTAAAGCGCTCCGATCCGACAGAAATTAACCTGCTGGTGAAGGCCAAGTAGAAATAAAAGGCTGTTTGCTTGTTTGGTGCGCGTTAGTCTATACACACGGCGAATTTCCTTACTTAAATATGCGCTTTTATAAATTGATAGTTTTTAGTTCTATCGATAGTTCTAAGACGATAGTTTTTTCTATAGACTTACGGCTCAATATTACTTTGGTAACGGAAGATTTGAAAAATCTCGTAGTCAGATAGTAAGTCAGAGATAAAGAAAGCCTAAGTGACCACAATTTTATGATCTACGAGGTATTAGACAAAGACTCGAACATTCTGCCCACACTAAAGAACAAGGGCTGGTAAATAAAAAGTACGGACAAATTAAGTTAAGGTAAATACCTGCAGACGTAGTAACAGTAGTAGAAACTGAAGCACCACTTGCTAGGGCGTCTCCAGGAACCTGACGGACGTGTGCAATCAAACAATGAAGAAAAGAAAGTACAACGGGAGGAAACGATCTGTAAACTGGTGTTCCTAAGCAATCGCGGAGCTCTGCCGCTATTATATATAGCGTAAAAGTGTACAATGAGTTGGCTGGATTTGGAATATTCCCCGAACTATAGAAGAAGGCTAATATGGTACTACTTAAAAACAGGGACATCCCGAAGAGGAAATAGGAAATTATGGGGGGGAGAGGTAATAAGTAAGAAAAACCGAACTGGGAACAAAAAAAATCATATCGCCAAACAGCTGCATATTCTCACATATTCCGAACTGTGTGTGCAATAACAACCTTAGATGTAAAAAATGTTTTCAATAGTGGATAGAGACAACTTATCCTGGAAAATCTTTGGAATAGGGGAATATATAAAAGCCTACTTCGGATAATCACGTCCTATTTCTCAGAAAGAAAAATTATATCAAAGTTGAACGAAGAGTTAAAATCGCCGAAGTTAATAGTAGGGATCCTTAGGAGTCGGTGTTGGGCCCAACTCTGTAGAATGCCGTTTATGATGACCACCTGGGAGTGGAAATGCCTGTGGGAGTGACCTTCATCGGTTTTGATGACGATATCGCTTCCATAAGGTTGCAAGTAAAACAGTGCTGACAGATGTTGCAAATACTGCATTGTTGCTTATTAAGAATTGGATGAAGACATGGCAGCTCAAGCTCGCACCTGAGAAAACGGAGGCTCTTTTTTTAACAACTAGAAGAAAAGTGGCGCCGATAGTCTTCACTATAAAGGATACACAGTTCAGGCCAAGCAAGGCAATACAATATTTAGGAGTATATTTATGGACGAATATTTCATCTACACTATTCTTCAATTTTTATTTATTTCTTTCGCATGGATTTCATGCATTTCAATGTTTGACAATGCAAGAAAAAAACAAAAGATTTGATGCCGACGAATAGTTCGCCGAAGTCAAGGCCTGCTTGATTATTCGCCAAAAAGATGGAATCGCCGCGCAAAGAACGGGGCCCTATACGCTATGCGGAAGAACCAACGAATGAAAGAATAGTGAATAGCGAGCTTTACTGATTGAATTTCATTTTTCTACCTACCGTATTCGAATAAGGTATGTGGTACCGGGTCAATTATATTATTGTAATAGATGCATACTTTTTTTCCATTTCTCAGTTGCGGCTTTTAAGGATCCGTGCCCTGTTAGGCAAGATTCTTGACATAGCCGCTAGCTTAATGTCTACTTTTTGACAGTTTCTTTTACGTGTTTGCTAAATGTTCCTTTATCAGCTATCGTTATTTCTAGGTACTTTACATATCGTCCTGTTGCAATTTGGGTTTCTTAAAATCTAAATTTTATTTCTTTGTTTCCTGTCTTTCTCTTAAATATTATGGTTTCTTCATCCACAAGCCTATGATTTCTCCCCATTTTCCACTGTTAAAGGCATTCCAAAAATCTAAGATTATTAATTTTTTTTTCAAGTTCCCTAATAACCTTCATAACTCTTTCACCTTGTAAATCCTTACTGGCTTTCTGATAGTCCCTGTCTATTCTCTAGATCGTCTTTCAGTTTTTTCTTAATCAGCTTCTCATACAGCTTACTTATGGTAAGAAGGTAAAAACTTAACGGCTTCCATCCGCTCTTTTGACGGCTTATTTAATATTTTTTGGTTCGGTTTCTTCCAGGTTCCAGGAATGGTCGATCGAAGTTTAAACATAACATTTGAAAAATAAATATATAATTAAGCGAGGGATATAGCCCAGCCGGCAACGACTGTACAGATGACTATTGATGAGGACAGCTATTATACCATTTTGTTAGTTTGAAGTTATTGTATTATATGTATTTACCTTCAAAATGAGCTAATGCAAAGTAGAGGTTTTTAAACATTTTAAAATTGTGCGTTGTTAGGTAGATGTAAATCAATGTCAGAGAGTGAATACCCGCTTTTATGACAATGAGGGTCTTGCTGAGTTAACGTGAATTTATAATTTAAAAATATTACATCGTCGAAGTTTAGACGTACGTCACGGAGGGTTGGGTGAGAATCGATTTGGGTATTGTTAGGTTACAGGGAATTCCAAAGAAAGTAATGGTTAGGTGAGAGCAGTTTTTTTAAGTTTAAAAATGTCGCATAGTTGGGCTAGACAGATTTTATTTGGGTTAAAAAAAGCGTCGCTCACGTGGGCTAGTTGCTCGGTGAGAGGGGGTAAAAACCGTCACTTATGACTATTGAAAAGAGAAATAAATACCCTATACGTATCTTTAAAATTTGCAATGTTGCATATGTGTATAACGTCAACGTTTCCGATTTAATCGGTAGTAATCAACTTTTTTTTAATTTACTTCCTCTATTCTTTTTTTTACGACTATGTAAACGAGGGGGTATATATATATATATATATATATATATATATATATATATACAGGGTGGCCCATCGAAAACGTACCGCAAGGCATAACGGCCAGGGTAATTTTTTTTTCAAAAAATCCAAAAACACATCAATTTTGTTTGTGAGGGGGACAACTTTTGCCCTTAAAATGATCGCAAAATTTTCAACCCTCTAAGCGGGGGTGTCATCCCCCAAACTTTTTCAATTGGGAAGAGGGGTCAAGTGGTACCGCAATGAAAAGGGGTTTCTATTCTCTATACATTCCCGCTTTGGTTTTGAAAATCGGTCAAGTCATTTAGAAAATATGAAGGATTGAAATTTGAAAAATACATTTTTCAAAAAACGCATAAATTGAATTAAATAAAAAAAAACTTACCGTATTAATGAAGCAAATGCTGAAAATGTTGCCCGTCGACCTTCATACAGTAATACAAATTAGCTTCAAATCGTTCTCGAACATTCTGAAGAACTTGAGGGGTCACTTCGCGACAAACGTCAATAATTCGTGTTCGCAGATCTTCTAATAAGGCAAGTGGAGTGCTATACACTTTACTTTTTATGTGTCCCCATAGAAAAAAGTCTAAAGGAGTCAAGTCGGGTGACCGGGGAGGCCACTCAATGGCACCCCTTCGTCCTATCCACCGCCCGGGAAAGTTAGTGTTTAAATAATTACGCACATTTTGAGAGTAATGTGGAGGTGCACCGTCTTGTTGAAATATCAGTTCCGCTTCAACGTATCCATCGATGATGTCTTTTAGTGCTGGGTCGATGGTATTTTCCAGTAAATCTAAGTACATATCACCTGTTAGAGTTCCAGGAAGAAAAAAAGGACCCACAATAGAATTTCCAAAAATACCAGCCCACACGTTCAATTTCTGAGGATGTTGTGTGTGCACCTCGTGAAATACCCTGGGGTTGTTCTCAGCCCAGTACCGACAGTTATGCCGATTAACTACACCGTTCAAAAAGAAAGTGCACTCACCCGAAAAACACACATTGAATAGAAAATTATTATTATTGGCCACTCGTTCACTAATAGTTTCACAAAATTGCAAGCGGCGATCAAAATCGTCTTCGTTGAGTTCTTGTACCAACTGAATTTTATACGGGTGGAAATGGTGTTTTTTCAATATTCTTTGGACACTTGTACGATTCACGCCGGTCTCATTGGCTAATTTTCTTGTACTCAGCGTACTATCCATGGCAACTTGGCCCAATACAAAGACCTCCATAGCTTCATTTACTACAGGATTTTCCATCTGCCTCTTTTTATTTATAAGGGATCCAGTTTCGCGAAATTTTGCTACTAACTCGCGAACAATTTTGCCGGAAAGGTGTTTTTCAGGATGTCGTTCATTAAATATCTGCGCAACCCGATTGCCACATTCATTATTTTTAAAATAAAGTTCGATTATTTCCACTTTTTCTGCAAGTGAGTACACCATAATTATTGATAAAAAATTTAATGATATTGAGAAATTTAAACGCACAAGTTACAGAACAGCTATCTAGCAACTACCGCACCTGATCGTTGTGGCATGTCAAATCACTAAAATCAGCAGTAAACATCTAAAATAACAGGACAAAAATAGCGAATTGGTCGAAGGAATTTATCCTTATCATTTACTCTGATAATTTGTAAATAAACATTTTAAATTTCAATCCTTCATATTTTCTAAATGACTTGACCGATTTTAAAAACCAAAGCGGGAATGTATAGAGAATAGAAAGCCCTTTTCATTGCGGTACCACTTGACCCCTCTTCCCATTTGAAAAAGTTTGGGGGATGACACCCCCGCTTAGAGGGTTGAAAATTTTGCGATCATTTTAAGGGCAAAAATTGTCCCCCTCACAAACAAAATTGACGTGTTTTTGGATTTTTTGAAAAAAAAATTACCCTGGCCGTTATGCCTTGCGGTACGTTTTCGATGGGCCACCCTGTATATAGACTGCGCATAACGCATTAACTCTTATGGCAGGGCTTTTGCCAATTTCTCGGTTCTCTTTAAAAATAAAGTACCAAACTTGGTATATTTATATTCAGCAAAAAGATGCCTATAGTTACGTTCCCGTAAGAAATGCAATTCTGCATTTATGCACTTGCAATTCTTAGACTTTTATCTTTTCGTTCTCATGCAACATAAGCATTACTGAACTTATAAATATAACTAAAATGCATTTTGTAGTCAGTTCTCTTTGTACGCTTATGAAATAAAATTGATTTTTTAAAAATAATTTCTCGTGTTTCGAGTTGTTAACTGGCGCAGTCGGTAGGATTATTGCCAACAGTCGCGCATCGTGCGTATTTTCTGGTTTCGTCTCAACGATTCGTGGCAAAAATCGGACAATTAAAAAATCTTCAGGGTGTACTAAGAAACTCAAAAATTGACCAGGGATTTGGAACAGCATCGTCCAGCGTCCTATTGGTGCGAGTTTGGGAACACACATCGTCCCTCATAGCTGCTAACCAGGGAAAGGACCACATCGCCTCTCCTATTGGACCCTAGTTTAAGAATGAGAATTGGAATTATCTTCAGTACATTGCTATGCTGGACCATCGTCGGCGGCTACGTAAAATTCCATGATTTAAATAAACATCCAGGAATACTACCATTCAAAATGGGAACCGCTAAACTTAAATCCAATCACTGGACATTCGTTCAAAATATTAACCTAACCCCTTTAATTAACCAATTTCAAAATATTCAAAAACAAGCAAAATCAATATATATAAACATTCAAAATAACAGCGAATACCATAAGGAATATTTTAATTCTTTTAATACATTATGTACACTTGAAAAAAGAATAGAAACTTTATTAGAACAAATTGTCCCAAATCAAGAAAATTATCGTAGTAAAAGAGGTCTTTTTAACCCCTTAGGTTCATTCATAAAAAGTATAACTGGAAACTTAGATCAAAATGACGCAGAGCAAATTGATGCCAAAATCACGAAATTACAAGAAAATCAAAATAAATTGAAAATTGACGCTATCAATCAAATTACACTTTTAGAATCCACTATTAATAAATTTAAAACAATTATATCTAATATCACACATAACCAAATGGTACTAAAGTCACGCATTTTACAAATAGAAAAAATAATTAATAAAGTTCAAATGGAACAAATAAGTAATCACGAATTTTATTTAATATATACAATAATCAATCAAATAACAACAATTTATCAATCAATCTACGATATTCTGAATAAGATTGAAATAGGTATCACTTTTGCAAAAATTAATGTACTTTATAATTCAATAATAGAACCAAATGAACTATTTATAGAAATAAAGAACTTACACGATCATCAAGGCTCAGATAAACTCCCTTTAGAAGTAACTTATAAAAATATACTTAATTTCGAAAAAATTATAGAAATTAAAAGTTTCTTAAAAAACTTTAATATTGTATTTATATTTGAACTTCCTCTTGTGGAATCGGAGATATATCAATATTTTAAGTTATTTCCTTTACCAATTCCCAATAATCGATCATTTCTTGTAAATATTCCTTATAAACCCTACCTAGCATTAGGCAATACAAAATATGCCCATATGGACCAAAGATGTCACGAAATCCAACCACAAAAATATTTGTGTAAAGAAGCCCACACCACGTTGGTCGAAGACAGCCCCTCCTGCGCTGTTCAACTTATAAAACATCACCAAAATATTACGTTTTGCCACCCATTCGAAACTAAACTGCACGAGATCAAGACAACAAAAATAATCGACGACAAATGGCTAATAACAGTACCAATACAAGTAATCGCCGTCATAAATTGTCAAAAATCCGAAGATAACATACCCTTATATGGTTCCTATCTTCTTGAGTCATCCCCAGGATGTAAAGTACGGATAAAGTCAATTACGCTTGAAACATATAAATCAAGCCAATTAACATTTAATGAAATTAATCTACCTACCCTTAATTTAAGTTTAATTAAGGAAAACCGAGATTCATTCTACAGCCCTCCTAGTATGGACTTAAACTACGTAAACCTAAAAACTACTAAAGAAATCGAAGCCAAATTGGAAAACCAAAAGAAGGCCCTAGAAGAAATGACCACAACGATTTATGTAAAGAAGACCAGTTTTTGGACAATTTTACTTTACATATTCATTTCAATAATTTTTATATTTTTCATATACAAAAAACTTGTAAAAAAGTCTAAGAAAAAACAATTAAATGCAAACTCTAATACTTTAGATATTGAAGAAAATAATAGAATTTTCTAAAATATTAATAATCTTTAAACCTTTTTGGAAATTTTTGAAAACACGTCTTTAAGAACGTGCTTTCAACTAAGAGGGGAGGAGTTACGTTCCCGTGAGAAATGCAATTCTGCATTTATGCACTTGCAATTCTTAGACTTTTATCTTTTCGTTCTCATGCAACATAAGCATTACTGAACTTATAAATATAACTAAAATGCATTTTGTAGACAGTTCTCTTTGTACGCTTATGAAATAAAATTGATTTTTTAAAAATAATTTCTCGTGTTTCGAGTTGTTAACTCTATTTAATTAAAAAATAGTATAGGTGTCCCGAAATAAATATTAAAATTAAATAAATAACTTTTTGATATACCCTGTGTACTATCACCAGCTCTAGATGTATAAAAGATGTTTTACGGCAAAGGGTTTCACTTTTTCCGCTCTTATAAAAAAAACTGGGGCTCGAGTAAGTAAACGTATATTTATAGAATCTCTAAATAGTAATTATTGTAATAAATCGCAGAAACGTCATTACAAATTCTTGGCATCTAATTTTAGCAGCAGAAATAAAATAATTTAACCTAAACTTTCTAGATTGTATGAGGTAAGATTTTTGGTTACCAGTTTAGAAGTCTAAGGGTTGATTCCTAGCAGATGAGGGATGGGGTAATCCCAAATGTCATGTGAGACAGAACGGGCGTTAACAAATGCTCTTTGATTGGGAAGGAAATTTCCAATAAATGTATAGGTATTTTTGAAGGTAAGCATAAAAGGAGAAATATAAAAAAAGTGAAATTTGAGATCTTTTTTATCACATAAATTTGGCGGAAATTTTAGCTATAGAATATAGATAAGAAGTCTGGTTAAAAGTAAATTATTGAAGTTTATCAAGAAAATGATACGTAAATGATCTTACTTTTACTATTACATTTGGTTTCACTTATGAAATGATTTGAAATGTAGTCAGTTGCCGAGTTGCGTAAGCGTACATTTGAAATAATATCTTTTCAGGATACACCTCTAAAATTTTCCTAAAAAAAGCTAACTATTAAGTTTAACTTTCTCAAAATTATTTAATTAATATTTTAGATTAGAGAAATTAAAACTGAAAAAGTACTCGTCTTCGCTGGGACTCGAACCTAGGACCTCT
Source organism: Kuschelorhynchus macadamiae (assembly GCA_030620095.1). Lineage (NCBI taxonomy): Eukaryota > Metazoa > Arthropoda > Insecta > Coleoptera > Curculionidae > Kuschelorhynchus > Kuschelorhynchus macadamiae. The sequence continues at coordinate 182,730 of JAUTXW010000301.1, forward strand.
TGCATTCTAGGCAAACGTTCTGACCACTTAGCCACGAAAACGATGAGCTCAACAACGAACTATAACAATTTAACTTATTCAATTTTATATTAGTGAATTATTACAATATTCCTGCCTTTCGCTGCTTTAAACCGAGAAGAGTGTTAAAGGGGAAAGAAACTCATTCATGATTATTAGATTAAGATATACGTATATATCATCCGAATGCATCATCGACGTATAGCGACTTCTGCAGGAATCCGAAGCAGATCTCTGAATAATAATATCAAACCGGACTAGTTTAAAAATTGTTGCTTTTTGATTGTCAGTATTTATTACATTTTATTATTACAAATTTTAAGTAGCAATTTTAAAACTAGACCGGCTTAATATTATTGTTCAGAGATCTGCTTCAGATTTCTGCCAAAATCGTTATATATTGATGATGCATTCGGAAGATGGTTACATATATCTTAATGACTAATACACATGAATGAGTTCCTTTCTCCTTTAACACTTTTCTCGGTTTGTAGCCGCCGAGTGCGGCAATACCGTATTAATCTGCTAACATAAAAATGAGTAAGTTAAATTGTCGTAGTAGAATGCGAGAAATCCTGAGTTCGAGTCCCAGCGAAGACAAGTTTACAATTTTTATTTGTCAGAAATGCCGATTAAATAATTTGTAAAATGATAATAAATTACGGACAATCAAAAAGTGAAAACAATTTTAAAACAAGTCCAGCTTGATATTATTATTCAGAGAACCGCTTTGGATTCCTGCTGAAATCTTACTGACTAATAATCATGAATGAGTTCCTTTCCCCTTTAACACCCTTCTTGGTTTATTTTTGTAGCCACCGACTGCTGCAATATCGTAATCAGTAGCGTCCGGAGAGGGGGAGGGGTAAGGGGGCATTTGTTCCCCCAAGGCTTGAAAAAAGACGCCAAAAATTTTTAAAACCAACAATTTTGTCGTAAAAAAAATTTTAGATTTGTATTTTGGTATCGTTATATACTATTTTCAAAGTCCCTGAGTAGCATGTTGTGTGTAAGGTATATTAAATAAATACAATTGAATAAGTTAAATTTTCGTAGTTGGTTGTTGAGCTCATTGTCTTCGTGGCTCAATACTTAAAGCGTTTGCCTAGAATATGAGAGGTCATGGGTTCGAGTCACAGTAAAGACAAATTCTTTTTTCAATTTTAATTTGTCTGAAATTCCGATTAAATAATTTTGGGAATTTTATAATAATAAAGGAAAGACAATCAAAACGCAACAACAATTATGTTTAATATTTGGTACTACTAAAGAATTCTTAGTTTCAAAAACTACAGAATTCGAAACTTTATCGAAAATATAATTTTACCCTTCTTTTATTCGGAACAGCCAACTGAATAAATCTTGGGGGACAAGGCTCCAGCTCACATCTTTTCTTATACTTATGATTTTTAGATTCTTCGTAAAATTTTGGATTGGGAATCGATAAGAAATTCATGTATTTAGTTTGCGACCACACGTTTCGATCTAACAGAGTTGGTTTTTCAGTCAAAACTTGCCGCTTTTTAAGCTTTTTCGGAAGAGGTTCCTCGTCTAAAAATATTTCACATATATTAAAACAATAATTAAATTTAAAAGTTACTCGGTAAGTTATAGACTATTCGAACTTAAATAATAGTTCTTTTCTTGAATTATCGTGTTAAGTACATTTTTCTACTCTTGTATTAGTAAACATTCTCTTATGCACAGTTTATTCAATAAGTTAAACCATTCTTACGCACGTGCATTATAATAAAGCACTGTTGTGCATTATTTGTGCACCTTTGTTTCGATTTTTGACATTTTTTATTGATTGTGTTGACTGGTGACAACGACATTGTTTGAAATTTGAGGTTCGAATCGGTAATAATTATTTCCATCATTTAAAACTTAAACAACTCACTAGCCGGTATTTTAAAAATAGTCGTAGAAAAAGTAAAGTACACAACTTGAATGGTAAATAGCTTATTATAAACTCACTCGATTACAGCAGTAAATCAGTAATTTCTCGTTTGTAATAAGCACCTTACCATTCTCGTTATGTAATATACTATTAAGATGCAATTAAATTTACTTCAAGTCAAAAGAAAAATATAGGTATATCAACAAAATATAATTGGGTTTTCAAGAACGAATGACATTCAAATAACGTGACTATAATTGCACTGGCCGACAAAAAAAAATTTTTGTTGTAACACAAATCAGAATAGCATAATCTAATAGAATGGACCTATCCAAATATGAAAATGACAAATAGAAAGTTGTAGCACGTAGGATTTTCTTGTTAGAGTTGTATCTATAGAAAAAATGATTTCAGAAAATTCTTAACCCTGTTTATTGACTATGTTTACAGTTTTCGCCTATTAAACATACCATACATCTAAGAGAAAAATATTAACTTAAAACACTAATTAAACTTTATTTTTTCCGTTTATGAGGTGTCCTATCTTCTCTCTAGAGTAGTCACCCATCATGGCTGGATCCCATCGTCCTTGGTACCGAATTTACATTGTTCTGATATCTTGGTGAAACCTTTCACCCTGCTCGTCACTAGCAGCTCCCAAATTTTTAGGAAAAAATGACAGATGGGAATGGAGGAAGTGAATTTTTAATGACATTCTGGAACCAAGAGCTTTATAGGCATCTAAGATTTCATTAACTAATTGTTCATAATTTTGATTTTTGGCCCAATAAAAATGCCTTCTTTTAATTTGGCATAACTTAACTGGGGAAAGTCTTGTCTTAGGTATTTAAATCCATCACCATCTTTATTCTAAGCCTTCACAAAGTTTTTCATTAGCCCAAGTTTAATGTGAAGAGTAGGTAAAAGGTCATTTTTGGAATCAACAAGAGGTATAAATTTAACATTTTGGGATCCCGGTTGAAATTCGCTTCTTTCTGGCCAAATTTTTGTTACATAATGCTGATTTATTGCACGACTATCCCATAAACAAAGAAAACAGCAATATTTTGTAAATCCTCCCTGAAGTCCCACTAAAATCGCTATAACTTTTAAGTCACCACATATCTGCCATTTATACCTATTGTAGTTTATTTTATCCAAAATCTTGCGCATATTTTCATAATTTTCTTTCATTGCAACTGAATGGGCAACTGGTATAGACGGTTTTAAATTTCTATTATGCAATAACACAACTTTTAAGCCATATTTAGATGAGTTTAAGCCTTTCGTGATATACCTGAATGCCCTAGGGTATGCATTCACGACTATTTCTCGATGTTGAAGCATCCATTCAGCTACAACGGTTGTAATAGGTCTTATAAGGACCAAAAACAGTTAGATCTAATGACTACAGCTCGTGGGACTTGTTGGATGGGACCGTAAGTAATAACATGCTTTTGAATCTTGCCAGATTAATCAAGGAAATAGATATATGACTGTTATGGTTGTCGAATATTAGCAAAATAGGATTTTAGTTGGCTTAACATGTTCGATAATGTGCCTCATATACTGACGATATTTCTTTTTATTTGACCAGTCTGATAGATTTGCGACATATGTTGTTTGAAATGCACTCTAGGATATGTATTATAAGCATTGGGGTACATGATTTCCTATACCACTAATAACAGCAATTAATGTTATATTGCTACCACGTTCTCCTGAAGTCATGCATCCAAGTTGTTTAACTCCTTTGGGGCCTATGGTACGTGGTGGGAAGTGAACAGTGGTATTGCCCGTCTCGTCGACGTTATGTATGTTATTTATTTGGTAAAGTTATGTTTTTCTAGACAGATCCGAAGTTTTGCAAAAAAATCGTTAACATTTGTTTTGTTGAAACTCGTTGATCACGACATACCCGTTTCCTCAGGTTTTCGTAAGGATAAGTTTGTATGGCGTTTCAAGAACCACCGAAGCCACTCCCTGTCCGCCTTTTTTATCTTCTTTCAATTTATCAGGAATTCTTTTACTGTTTTCATTGGCATATTGGTAAGCCAATATGCGGACTTCTCGTTTATTTAAACCATAGTTAAGCCGAGCTGAGAGCATTCGTTGCGGGATGTTCAAAAGTGGCAGATCCAGATTCATGATGTAATTTGATATGACGAACTAGGGTTGTCTTACTAATTTTGTGAAGTCTAGCTGCTTCTCTCAAGTTTATATTATTAGTCAGTACATCATTTACTGCTGCAAAAAATAAAAAGAAATAGGTAAAATAAACTCTATTTTGATTTTTTTTTGAAACTACATTACCCGGTAACATTTTTATTTCCTATTATTTTAGTTTTAATATATTATCAGGTTCTTTAAACATAGAAATATACCAGATATTAGTTAGTCCATTGGGACCGCCCAAGGTACATGCAAGTTCCTGACCCGAGGTACGTTTGCATCAGGGTGTAATTTATCTTAATCTTATGATTATTACAAACAGCAACAAATACTTTACTTGCCGTTTTGTCTGCAAAATACAAAATATAGCAGTTAACGACATGCAATTTGTTAATAGTGCTAAAAAATTTAAGTTTAATATTTGACACGCTATTAAAATTTAGAGAACATTTAAAAAAGGTTTTTCCAAAAATACTATATAACCTTAAAAATGTTATTCAAAAAAGACAAAACATATATACATATAACCTTAATATTGTCTAAGCTTTTGTTTGGACACTGAAAGTAAATCTCGTATACAGAACTTCAAAACCGTTGTGTCAGATATACGCATGGTTTACAAAAATTCGTCTTTCATTTATATAAATATTTTACTTGGTCGACACCCGATGACTATTATGTTAGAAGTATCTGGAGAATGAAAAGAAAAACAAATTTGAAATTTGGACTACGTCCTTAGGAGCCTCCGCTCTAGCTTTTAAAAAATTTCGCGTTTGCAGTGTTGCCAGATCTACTGGCAACTGCTATCAACTTTGAAATTTTAAATGGGACACCCTGTAGTTTATTTTATTTTTAGATTTTGCGAAACAATCTATATTTTTCTGTATAGGATATTTTTTCTTTTCTCTTGCCGTTTCTTAAATATTAATTATTTTGTGAATTTTATTTACATAAACATAATATGCATGGCTATAAACTATTTACATTACAGACTTGTTGAAATGTTATTAATTGGACTGATGAAGCAAAATTGTCACGCGAAGGAGTCTTTAACCATCAGATCTAGAAAATCGGGTAAGACCCCCTTTTGAACAACTTGATCCATCAGAAATTCAAAGAGCTAGTAGCTGTCATGTGAAATGTATTACCGATTGCTTACATGTAAATGGTCAGAACTTTAGACATCTGACGTATTAGATGAGAATTCCAAAAGTTTTAATTTACTGACAATATCTGTTCTTTTCAAAACCACAATTTATATTAAAAGAAAATCGTTTGGCATTACATAAGTTGTGGTTACATCATAAAAGACTTAGCATTTTAAAAATTTAATGTCTATTTTTTTAATTTCAATATTAATTAATAAATTATAAATCGACATCTTTAATGTCTATTTGTCGAATAATAATAGTAATAATTATTCGTAAAATCGCTTATAAATCGAAAGCAGTTCAAAATAGATATAGAAACACCTTATATGAAAAAAAAAATTAATTTGTCCACACTATAACGCTTAAATAATATACAGCATGTTCCATTTAAAAAAGCCACTTTCGATCAAATTCATAAAATCTGAATTGCAGTTCATTTTTAGGACACTCTGTATAAAAGTCGGCGATTCTTTGTTGCTAAAATTAAAGTACCTATGTTGTTAAAAATAAAGTACACATATACAAAACTGTTATATGGACTTCAAAAAAATCTATGCAAATGATCAAGTCTAACTGCAGGAAAATGTATCTTTCAGAAAGGTAATTAAAACGCAGTCAAATGTTTAATCGTTGACAAAACGGGAAAAGGGTGATAACAGAACAGAACAGTTGACCTTATGGATGGAACGTTAATTTCCACATTACACGAAAATGAAAATGAAATAACAAATACTTGGGACTCTCAACATCGATTAATATAAAAGCAAGGAGGCAAGTAAAAGAGAGTTGGTTCGAAGGAAAGAGGTTACTTTAAAAAAGAACCTGCATTCAAAGAATAATATCAAGGCTTACAATAAGTAGGCAAATCCTGTGCTTGGATACACATTTCACATACACATTTGGTTTTCTTCACTAGTCTAAAACTGAAGTTCAAAAGCTAGATAAATTAGTCCGAGAAATCCTTATCGAGTACAGGTTGCAAATACCCAAAGTCTCCAATGGAGCGTCCCGCCCTAACAGGGTGGCAGAGGACTAGCGAACATGGAGCTGTTATATCATTCCAACCCCGGTGGATAAAAGATGGCCTCTGGTTAGACATGAGAAGCAGCTTCCATGCCAGTACATAGAACACACTAGTGGTGTTCAGTAAATGCAGCAGGGATGTGCGGAGTTACAGACCGACACGTCTGGAGACCCAGTCTGTCCTGGAGGAAGGCGAAGCGAGTGGTGCACCTTTAGGTAATCGTATCTACCACAAAGAAAAAAAACGACAACTCATGTGGCTACTGTGCTTCAAGAAGTGGGAATAACGCAACAAAAATGTGCAGCTTATCCCCTCCTGAAGACAGACAACCTCACATGCTCGAAAAGTGGACTAAACAACACACCACATCCATAGTGCGTGCTTATTTTCGTGCAAAAAAAAAGGCGAAAGGGAGAAACAAGCCTTTCGAAGAAGATTGGTAATTGAATGACGCAGAATATGAAAACCACCTGAATGAAGCGAAACTTGCAAACCAATTTTATGCTATCAAAGTAAGAATTCTACTATCTGAACTGGAAATAAGACAGATAAAACAACAAATTAAATTAGCTCTAAGACTTGACGAGGATGGCACAATGAACGCAGCACAAGTAAAACCCGGCGATGGAGAGCTTCCATTTGAAAATCAAAAACACAAAATAACGGCAACCACTGTGGAAAAAATGATACAGATATAAATAAAAATACCATTCATCATCCCTTAAGAAAGAAGTTAAGAAGTGCCTTAGTGGGAATAATATCAAACTTGGAACACTATTAAACACAAAATATTAATGTTGGGAAAAAGGATAAGGTGATATATAACCAAAACTACAGAAGGAAAAATGATAACGCTGAAGTGGTTGATGGCCATTGATCTGACTTTTACAAAATCAAGGCAGGCGTTCACACGGTTCAATGTTGGCACCTACTCTTATTCCTCCTCATCAATGATCTGCTTTCTTCTACCAGCAATCCTATTCACAGCTATGCTGACGATAGTACAGTCCGCTCAAACACAATTTTCCAAACTTGTTTCTAAGAAACCATGGTTTTTGGGATTAGACCGTGACAAATTGGAATTACTATCCGATTTTTCGCGTTCGAATGCACGAAGCATCTTCAGGAATCTTTACTCCACGAGATCTGAACAATTAATGAGCTCGGAGAGTATGAAAGCGGGCTTTCATACCCGACTTGTGCTCGCCGAACTCTCACCTTGGTTAAGATCGGTTTTCAGGTGTGATGTAGACCGTAATCTGTATCTCTATTAAAATTGTTTGTATGTTTAAAAGTTTCAATACATTCTCTAATTTTTCGTTTATAGAATCCTGGAACCAATGCTAGAACCTTGGTGTTCTGCTACAGCAGATTGAATAATTTATTTGTTTTTAATAATTCATCGTTCATGTTTCTAGTTCTAGTTGGCAATTAGGCAATCTATTGAAATTTTTAAACAAACAAAAAATTTCAATAGAGATACGGGTTACGATCTACATCACACGTGGAAACCGATCTTAAACGCACTTCTTAGCAAACTTACTGAAAATTTTGTACTTGAATTGCCAGTTTTCTTTCAAACAGAAATATTTCTGTAGTTGTTGATGGCCATTGATCTCACTTTTACAAAATCAAGGCAGGCGTTCACCCGGTTCAATATTGGCACCTACTCTTATTCCTCCTGCACATCAATGATCTGCTTTCTTCTACCAGCAATTCTATTCACAGCTATGCTGACGTAGTACAGTCCACTCCAACACAATTTTCCAAACATGTTTCTAAGAAATCATGGTTCTTGGGATTAGACCGTGACAAATTGTAATTACTCCACGAGATCTGAACAATTAATGAGCTCGGAGAGATTCAAGCAGGTTTTATACCCGACTTGTGCTCACCGAACCGTAACCCTGTGTTAAGATCGGTTTCCACGTGTGATGTAGACCGTAACCCGTATCTCTATTGAAATTTTTTGTATGTTTAAAAATTTCAATACATTCCCTAATTTTTCGTTTATAAAATTCTGGAACCGATGCTAGAACCTATTTATTTATAATATGGAAAGTAGTATGCTGGTTCAGCTACAGCAGATTGAACAATTTATTTCTTTTTAATACATCGTTCATGTTCCTTAAGTCTAGTTGATATTGAGCGTCCTGTTTCTCCCACATACACTTCTCCGCAGGCGCAACTGTAACTGAACACCAGCGTACTACTGGCTATATTATAAATGTAAAGGAAAGCTAAGTTCGAATTAGGGAATCTATTGAAATTTTTGAACATACAAAAAATTTCAATACAGATACGGGTTACGGTCTACATCACACGTGGAAACCGATCTTAACACAGCGAGCACAAATCGGGTATATAAGCCCTCCGAGCTTATTCAGTATTCAGATATCGTGGGGCATAGATCCCTGAAAATGCTTCGTGCAATCGAAGAAGAACCATGGTTTCTTAATTGGCCAAAGCCGTGAAAGCTTCGGTTCTATGTTAACATGTTTCTGACATTGATGGTAGATGCACCTCAATTGCCACAGCAGTCGCGAAAAATTGGGTTACCTTTTATGAGCTCGGAAATACTTGTCTTCTGCCAACTTGCATACCCTTTACACTTCGTAAATCAGACCCAGTCAGCCTCTCTTTTAGTACTTAATATCCTTGACTAGGTCCAAAGAAGAGCTATTCACCTGATTGATGATCCAAACATCACAACGAACCTTGCTTCACTAAAGCATTGTCGAATTGTGGGCGATCTGTCTGTGTTTTGAATTATCATGCATTGTGTCTTCCTTAGTAATTCCTACCAGGGAAATACGAGCGTCGATCTACATGCTTTCACCGTTGAACTGCAAAGACCAAGACTCTCCCACTCTGTTGGGTCCTTTATTTCCAGAGTGTCCAGATCATGGAATATGTTACCAGCAAAGACTTTTCCTTCTACTCCTAATCTGCGAGTTTTTAAATCCCACATAAATAAATTTAACTTCTCTTCACTTAAGCAAAAAGCATTTACTTGTGTGTCAGTTCAAATGTGAAAGAATTATCAGCAATTAAATTTAATAAATCATCTTTTAAAAACACATATCCGGAAATTTATTTTTTTTTGTAGTTTTTTCTTTTGCTTAAACATGTAATTTGCTGGGCTTCTTACAAAGTAACAATTTCAGTTTAATAAATCATCTTTTAGAAACATAATATCTAAAAATTAATTTTTTTATACGTTTTTTCCTTTGCTTAAACAATTAATTTGCTGCATTCATTCTATCATATGCCATTTTATCAGGCGTTTTTTTAAGTATTGTCCTACCACTTATCATCTCCCCTCTTTATCCCTTGCGCTTGAGCGATTATTAAGTGTTTTGTTTAAAAGCTGCGTACCTTTTTAATTCACGTTTTAATACTTATTGTGTTTTTTGCTATTAATATTATAGTTTAGCTATTTTCTTTAGATTATGTTTTATGGATTGAGCCACACAAGGACAGTTTTCTGTGTAGCTGTTATCTGTTTTTTTAATCGTGGCATAGTCCGATTTATCAAATGTTATATCAAAAGAAAAATGTAATTTTTGAAATTTTTTATTTTGATAAATAAATTGTTTAGATTGAGTACAGTATTATTAATTAGGTTTTATTGCTTGTCTGCCATACTAATACTAACACATAACCTCACTTTTATTTCAGTCGGTAAGTACGTAGTATAGGTTTGCATCATAAGAGGTGTGTAAAAAGTCTGGAAACGACTTAAAATATCCCTAATTTGTTGGCTGATCTAAATCAAATTTGGTACAGTAGTATAAGAGGATATTATGCACCCAATTATATTTAGATTAACAGCGATGATGTTTCGATCTGGTGTTTCAATCGAGGTGTCCCGTTAATAATGACGGTAATAATTCAAAACTAAGGCGCTTAATTGCATATTGGTGTCCTAAAATCCTAAAACGTCTTTATTTCAAAAACTATTGATATTAGGGATTAGACTATGTTAAGTATACGAAAAGTACTAGAAATTGACTGCAAAATGTAAAATTAAAAATATACATAGTATTCCATTCAAAAAATTAAAATTCGTTAGATTTTCTGAAAAACTAGACATGTGGCAACAACGCCGATAACCTCATTGAGTGCATAATATCCCCTTAAACTACTGTACCAAAATTTGGTTTAGATCGGCCAACACATTAGGAAGATTTTAAGCCGTCTCCAGACTTTTTACACACCCTGTATATTCAATTAATCAAATTCTTAAAATTATTATCGGTAGGCATACTATATAAGTTACCTTTATTTTCACCACCGGGTCTATCCGTCCTCCGAATAATTTCAGTTTTAGAAAAAGCGGTTTTAGATTTTCTTTTAGCTCCTAACATTTCCGCCCTACATAGCTCAAAAGGAATATTCATGGGTGAATGCATGGGCAACATTGGCTTATTTTTCTCATTTTCCTTGTAGTTCCGATACGTGAGTCCCCAAATTAATTCATTTTGTATATTAAGTAACTTTTCTTCAGGTGTTTGCTTTGCGTTGGATTGACTAGAGTCGCAACCCTCCAGCATATGCTCACAAATAGACATGTTGAACGAAAATTTTTATGAATTAATAAAGTAATTAAACTTTGACTTTTGTGAATTTGTCATTGACAAAAAGAAATTCGGAAGTTTTGCGGGTTATGTGATTATGAGCAGACATATAACACGTAGGGTTGTCAGACATCCCCATTTGATCGGGGTAGTCCCGATTTCGAACGGCTTGTCCTGCTGCAAAAAGTGAAAGTGAAATCAAGATTTTATTCTGTTTTATGATGTAGCAATTAAATGTTTGCAAAAATGGTTTTGCTTAGTTATCTCTTGCGGATATCACAATTATCACCTTAAACGCAAATATAGACATTGATTTTAATTGGTAATGGTATAATCGAGTTATTACATACATATAATATGCGATTAGATATTCAGTTGCAAAAATATTTTTCTTAACCCGGCATCGGTCAGGTGCAAAATAATAACACCAGTGCGGTGTGATACACCACAATGTTTCATTTTTAATTTCAAGTATAAAACTACATTTTATCTAATTTCAATATTGTAACTTGTTATCGGAACTAATATAGAGTTTAAATGGAAAAAATATTTATAAAAAGTCGTTAAATGAAACAAAATACAAAAACTGATATTTTTCTTTCTAGTACAAACTAGCAATTTTCGTAAAAGTCATAAATAGAAAAATTAACCACACTATTGCTTAGATAGTCTGTAAATTATTCTAGGCAATAATATAAGATCTATGCCCTAAAATACGTGCTTGGTGTATGTTTATTAAGATGTGATGCACCCCAGGACACTTTGAAAGCGCCTAGCTCGTCTCGCGTCGCCGTTTTTACTGAAACCAACATTGTGCCTCGTTTCTGGACATACGTAGGAAGCCCGTAAATATATTTTTACGAAAATAGCGCACGATTTAAAATAGCTGACTAATGCCAAGTTAAAATAGAAAAAATTGATGGCACAACTAATGAAAGGGAAAATGTGATATTGATATGCCACAGCTTAAAATTATTATCCAATTTTTTATACGTATTCCTGTAAGTAATACGGTGACGTGGATAAGTTCTTTTTTGACAATCTCGTGGCGGGATATCAGAATCAAATGTTGAGTTAACATATAGAGACTTAATATATTGAGAAAAACACAAAAAATCTATTAAAAGTTGAAAAATGTAACAATGTTTTTGGAAATGTGCACTAATATTCCCTTTATTGAGTTTTAGACCAATAGTGATGCATTTACCGTTGTTTTATATTTTATTGGAGGTCGATTGTTGAAAATTAAGAATTTCTGAATTATATTCAGCTGACTAGACAGAAAAAATACTTTCTCAAGTCAATATTTAAAAAAATAAGGTAGTGGTGCATTTATAAGCAGAAACTCATTGCACATAAAAACTTTTTAGGTTAATATATACTGTTCCCATAGAAAAAATCAGCCTTCCGTTTATTTTTATCAAAAGTTTCGACTTTTTTAAGTGAAATTACCGATTTCAACATAATTTTATCTAACCACCCTAATTACACTTCATATCATATAACGTATACAATACAGTTTGGAATGTAAGAATATATAAAAAGTTTAGGTAAATGCGCAGTTAATCTTCCTCTGGCCGATTTTAAGGATCTGGTCGAGTAGTAAAGTTTGAAGTACTAATCACGATTCAAAAGAGGCATTTTCCGGCGCCCATTGGTTTTGTAAATATTCATCATCAAAATACACAATTTTATACTTACAGTTTTTCTCTTTCTTTTTAACTTCATCAAATGAATTTTATAATATAAGGTGTGCTATCACTTTCACAATGATGCCTCCACGCCGCACAGTGGATCGACCCCATGTTATAATTGGGACATTGGGCATTTTCTGAAAATGCAAATTTGGGTTTTTCTGTTTCATATTTGTTTTACACACATATTAGTGTTATATAAAAACAACATAGCAAATTCTTTGAAGCATTCTCTAGTGAAGGAGATTCGATGATATATGCAAATATTTTATATAGCACAAATTGATACAAAAATTGGGTTGGCTAAAATTCAAAAATCTGAACTTACTTATATTTTATCAACTTTTCCGCACAATATCTAGGTATAAGGGTGATGATAGAATAACATCATATTAACAGGATATTTAAAACATGTATCGTAACCGTAAGATAGAGTGCAGCAACTTGTCTTTGAAAATATAGCAAACAATAAATAATTTTTGATTTTTAAAAAAATGGCCAAAAGTGTCCACGCAACTTTTGCCTCTGAGGCATAAACCATACCTTGTTTTAAATGTATCCATCAAGAATAGCTGCCCCAATCTGCCCCTTTGAGATTTATTCGATTTTTTTTGGCTACAATCCTCTAATAAATTAAGGTTTTTAGCGCAAAAAAAGACCCTACCCACAAATCAATATTTAGGTTAATCGAGGTAGGCTTAGCTTACGAAGACGCGCTTTTCATCTTTTGTTTAAAATCTGACAGATCGGAAAAAGTATAATAAACTTGTTAGTAAAATTAGAACGTGGTGTGTGTTTATGAACCAAAAGTGAAATACTGAGAGTTTTTATAAATTATTACGCCTATCTATTAAATTAATTTCTAAGCGGTAAGTAAAATGTAAGTTATTCTATAATATTAGTTATCAGCCGCCCTTCGTCTTGCCAGGTGTTGGTTACCTACTCTCTATAAACAGCAATATGTTTTGCTTTATTGTGCTTCTATCAATTTTAAGCGAAATTACCTTGATACTTTCATACCAATCATTAAAATATTTAAGCCCTTATTCTCGACTATTCGCATTTCTTTGCGGCCGTATACGTTTTGATTTCCAATGTAGTTTTATAGTTTATATTGGAAAATGCCAAACAAACGTACCTATACTCATACAAATGCCAATAGTCAAGAATAGAAAATATGTAAAACAATATGCTTCCTTATAAAATCTCTATTCAGCGATTTCGTAGCTTTCACTTTTGTTTTTCAAATGCTATTAAGTTAAGCCTATATATTAAACAAGATAGTTTTTCATAGAAACATAGAAGGTGCTTTAAAATATAAGATACAACCGATGCTAAACTGAAGATTGGTCATCATAAAATAATAGAAAGTTTAAACTTTTTATTAAAATCTTAAACACCTTTTCCCCATTTTATGGAAAAGTGACTATGCTATTTGTAGAGAGAAGGCACTTTCTAGATGAAAATTATTAACTTAAATTTACTTTAAAATTATTATTGTACTATGTTTAACGTCTGTATAATAATAATTATTATTAAACGATTTTTTACGACATTCAGACTTTTTTTAAAATTGAAAAAGAGTTGAGTACTATAAATATGGGTTCGAATCCCACCGAAGGCACTTAGCTTTTTTAATTTTAAAAAATTGACTAAATGCTGTGAAAGATTGTTTAATAATCGTTTGTTTATTAAAAAAAGTATTCATTTCTATTTATTTAAAAATATATATACGTCATTGACTTTTTTGTAAGTTTTATTTTTTTTTTCGGATTAAGCGACTGAAAATAAAAGTTGTTTAAAGCTGGCGCATAATCCCAAATAAAATGGCTGAACTAAATTCAAACGAAGAACTTTTCAATTATTTGAAGACCAACAGCATTCCTTTTGAGGATCATAAGAGATTACTGGGTGATATATTGCAAATGAGAAACGTGGACTACACCGAAAATGAAAAATACGTAATATCGAAAATATTGCGAAAGTACTGTTCAACACTATCTAGCAAATGGAAAAAATCTAATAGAACAGAAGAACGTTTTTTACGCATAAATCAATCTTGGTTGGCTCGTCAATTTAATTGGCCAGGATTTATGACTGTTCGCCCTAAAGAAAGGCAACTGCGTAAACCATTTGAGGACTTGTCAACAAAACAAAAAATGAGACGAACAAAAGAACTCAGGAAAGAAAATATTCAAGAGCTAAGTTTTGCTATGGCTTCAAACATGAGTCAAGGTATTCTATTATTACAAAGACAAACAGAGAAAAAATTAAAATGTTTAATAATAATAATAATGATAATAATAATAATAATAATAATAATAATAAACTATTTCATTAGAAAAAATAATAATACATTATTTTTTAGATAATCAAAATATCAACAAGATTTTAAAATTTTTAAAAGAAAATCCAAATCAAGTTAAAAACGTTTTGAATTTTTGCAACGATATGGAAAAATATCATCATTTTTATTCAAGAGATGAAGCTTTAGCCCTTTTTGTTTCTTTAAACCTTTCTAAACACCAGTATATAAATCAAAGGAAAGCAGCCATTAAAAAAAATTGTCAGCTATATCCATCATATTACCAAATTCAAGTAGCTAAACAAGAATGTTATCCCTCTAAACAGACAATTATGATCACGGATCGGTTTGCCAGGATAACTTTACAAGGCTTACTGGATCATACCGTATCCAGAATTTTAGCATTTAGCCATTGTGATCCAGGTTCAAAGCTAACTTTGTTCGGCAAATGTGGTTTTGATGGCGCTTCAGGCCAAAGCGAATATAAGCAAAAAACCGATTTTGATGACTCCAGCATATTTATGGCTGCATATGTGCCAATAAAACTAGTGCACACCGATGACCATACAAGGATAGTATGGGAGAATCCTAAGCCATCTTCAACTTTCTTTTGCAGGCCTTTAAATTTTCAATTTATTAAAGAGTCCAAGGAGGTAATTATAACTTACGCTTTGGTTGTAGCTTGTTTCTCATATTATTCTTTTATAAATATGAATATACAATGTATCAGTATGAAATCATTTATAGGTAATATCCGAATGCTGGAAGTCATTGAAAAATGAAATTTCCCTACTTGAAGAAACTCATATTTCCGGGGATATTATAACAAACCATAATATATTTACAACCATGCTTGACGGAAAAATTTGTTCCTGTTTGGCAGATACAACATCATCAATGGTGTGTTATATTTGTGGAGCCAAGCCCACAGAAATGAATCAATTGGAGGTAGGTATAAAAAAGTAACGTATTTGTGAGTCCTATAACTACTAGAACCATTAACCACAGGAATATTTTAAAACTTTTTTAGTTAATCGAAAAAAAGACACCAAATGAAGAAAATTATAATCTGGGAATCTCCAATTTACATTCCTGGATAAGGTCGATGGAATGTTTATTGCACATATCCTATAATTTCGAATTTAAAAAGTGGTCTGCACGCAGTGTTGAAGATAAGCAACTGAAAGAAAATAAAAAGCAAGAAATTCAACAGAGGTGGGTAGTCTATGCAAAATATCCTTAGCTAGGACATTTTCCAGAATATTCCATTAAAATAAACCTATTATTATCAAGGGATATATTTCTATAATAAAACAAATCTTTTTTTAGATAGGTTTTAGATTCAGAAATGAAATGGGACTAAATGTTAATTTCGTAAGACAAGGCCATGGAACATCTAACGATGGCAATACTGCCAGAAAATTTTTTCAAAATTTCGAAAAAACAGCTGAAATAACAGGGATTGATCAGAGACTGATAGAGAATATTTATATAGTACTCCAAGTCTTAGCAGCGGGAGAGGAGATTGATGCCGAAAAATTCCATACTCATGCAAAAATAACGGCAAAATTATATGTAGATCGTTATGGATGGTATCATATGCCTGCATCTCTACATAAAATTTTAGTACATGGCTCATCAATAATTAAAAATTTTCAACTTCCTATTGGCTACCTCTCAGAAGAAGCTGCAGAGGCACGAAATAAACATTTCCGTAATTATAGAGAAACAAAATCTAGAAAAAGTAATAGAATGTTTACAAACGAGGATATTCTACATAACCTTCTTCTAACCTCTGATCCATATATATCAAACCTGAGAATATCTTTAAATTTTTCCACAAAGAAGGTTAATTCTGAGTTAACCGAAAAAGCCAAATCTTTGTTATTGTAGAGACTTTTTAGTTAATTAAAAATTTTAAGCATTAGAATGTTTCCCAGTATATGATCAGTTAGATATTGTTTATGGAGAACGAGAAAATGTATAGTTATGCGATAACTTTAGTGTGAAGTGTATGACTTCTGTGTAAATGGTTCATGGATCATATTTCCCATACTTATAGACATTTTTTTAAAATAAGCATAGCAAAAAAGGTAAGATTTCATATTATCCTTTGTAAGACTTAATTTTTTTTATTTGATTTTTCATATCTTTAATCATACATCAATCGTGTTTTAGTTATCCTGATTTTTTTATTATTAATATATTTTGAGATGTTCTCAATGTTAAAGGTAAATATAGTTGTCTATAATTATTTTATTTTAATTTGGTTGTTCTGGAGGCATAATTTGGGACACTCTGTATATATTTTTGGACATTTAATTTGCAACGTTTCTATATATTAATAGTTTAATAATATAAGTTCTAACTACAGCAGGAACAGGTATGTAGTATCAAAAAGGTAAAATAACTATGTAAAAATGGTCATGATGGGTAATAAAACCACCCTGTATAACAAGTTTTTTTTTAAGTTTGTATACATTGCTGAATTGAATCTTCACGTTCTATAATTTCTAAAAAAAATATAAACAATATTTTTTAAAATCATTTTTTATACAATACCAATTTTGGCATGGTTTTTAAAGACACCCAGTAGAGTTATTAAAATCGCACATCCTTTTTAGTGATACTCAGGTCAATAAAAGCAACGTATAAAAAAAAAAAGGAAAAGAAAAATCTACTAAGACCCAGAACTCCATATAATATATACCCAGTCAATGTACTTTACACCGAAATTAATTTATATGATGTCCGCCATCTTGAATTTTCGCAAAATGTCATATTTAATGACTAAATTTTAAAAGTGAAGGCGTCAGCTGCCTAGAAAGTACAAAATCATCAAAATCGAACGAGTAGAAAAAAACATATTACCAATGTCCCGCTGGTCCCTATGCTTCGATCCACTGTGCGCCGTCGCGTTACGGTGCTAAAATTAATACACATCTACCTCGCGCCTCCGCGCTTTTCCGCTACGGCACCTCGCCTAGTAGGTACTGATCCACCTATGTAATAAAAAATATCCATAATAAACTGTATTTAAAACCGTTATGTTGATAAATTTGTCTCTTAAATTTGAATAGCCTACATTTCTTTTTAAGTGACAATGGTCGCCAACATCAAACACAAAAACAAGAAAAATTTTATTTTAAAAATGGCGTTTTCAACAACTGACAGATAAATAAAAAATAGTTATATTTCAAATTTTTAATTGTGTATTCAGTAAATTTATTATACATCCCATCTATTGAATAAAGTTTAAAAAAAAACATAAAACTATGGGTATTAGAATCTTAGCTTTGATAATAGATATCTCGAAACCTCTTCAATTTAATATGACTTTACAATCGTCATTTGCAGGGCCGTTTTTAGGGGTGTGCACGGTGTGCCGGCACAAAGGCGGCCAAATTATTGGGGCGGCCGCAGGCTGCCCGCCAAAAACACAAAATTAGCCATTTGATTACAAAAATATACCTATATTTTTGTTTTCAAAATAAAGAAAAATTAAATTACATTTTGTTAGGCTTTTAAGATAAAACATTCATAAGAAATTTATTACCGGTCATTTCTTTTTTTGCTGTGCATGAGTTGCCGAAATTACAATAGACCTATTTATAGCAGCGTTCCTTGGAAAAGCAATAAACATGATAGATAAGGGCGGCCGCCTTTCAATGCAAAAATGTTTGTTTATACTTCATAATTGGTATGTGTACAGTATATAGTTTTATATAGCTCTATATACTGTAGAATGGGGCAGTTTTTAAATGTTTTGTTTTTCTTTTTAGTATTCGATTAACTAGCGAGAGTTTAACAGTGATATAAAGTGTTTGTTGTTTAGTTATTTTTTTCTACATTTTGCAAAAGTGAAATTTCAAAAGAAACAAATTTTCGTAATTTAAAAAGGTAAGTTCTTCGGATAGATATTACTTTACTTAATATTACCATCCAAATCCGCATCTTACGTTTTGGATTTAATATTAAACATGTGAAAAAAAATTTTTTTTACCTTGAGATCAAAAAGTGGTTTATTGTTAATTTTATGTCTAGATAAATTTTCTATATTTCAAGTTTTAAAAAATGTATAAAGTAGTTTTACTAATTTACTTATCTAATAAAAATATAATAATTATATTTATTTTTTGGGTCATTTTAAAAACAAAATCTGATGCTAGATTACAATTTTACTTATTATTTATAAAAAATTCCATTTGGTGCGAACTTAATTGGGGATACTATAAAATTATATTTTCGCAGATTCAGAACTATTACATAAACTAAATTTTCTAACTTTAATTACCTTTCAATTTTATTTCCAGATGTCCGATAGAAAAACAAAACGTTTATCTGGAGCTCAATATAAAAAAAGAAAATAAAAAAAAAATATTTAGTTCCATCAACATCGTCACAGGGTACAGATACAATTGAGGATGAAAATGTAAAGGATGCACATAAAGTAAGCGACCCTGAAGAAAAAAAACACCCTGAATCAAATACAGAAATAGATAATGAAGAAAAGATGCTCTTAACCGATGATAATCCTAACTTAAACGAAGTTATCCCTGAAACTAATGATGATTTTGATGTCAGCGACCCATTCACCTGGCCGGATATTTTACAAAATCAAGTTATTGAGCAAATAGTACAAAACGATTTTCAGCATATAGAAAAAAAATTTCCTTCTGATGAATCGGGAAGGAAATTTTCTTCAACTCAATATTTTCGAATTTTGCCAAATGGTCAAAAATTAAAAGAGCTTGGTTGGTATACTCTTGTAGAGCAAATAGCATTTTTTGTCTTTGTTGTAAAATATTTTGTAAGGAAGTGTTTAAGTTAAATAGCAAAATGGGGTATTCTGATTGGCGACATCTTTCACATATTTTATCCAAGCATGAATCTTCTGTACATCACTTGCAAGCTAATCAAAAATGGGTTGAGTTAAAAATATCATTAAATAAAAAATTAACTATTGACAAAGAACGGCAAAATTATTTTGAACTTGAAAGGGAACGCTGGCGCTCTATCTTAAAAAGAGTTATTGCAATTATTCAATTTTTAGCTGGACAATCATTGGCATTTCGTGGAAAAAGTTAAGTCTTATACGAACAAAATAATGGCAATTTTTTAAAAGCTGTTGAAATGGTGGCAAAATTTGACCCAGTGTTATCCGATCATCTAAAAAAAATTACAAAGACCCAAGAATCAAAAAGTAAAATAACTCACTATTTGGGAATTCATTTTCAAAACGAAATAATTACTTTGCTAGCAAAAAATATTTGCCATCATTTTACGACACTCTTAAAAAAATCCAAATATTTTTCCATAATTTTAGATTCTACTCCAGATGCAAGTCATACAGAGCAAATTACATTTGTAGTCAGATATGTAGACTGTAACGAAGAAAATGTTGTCATAAAAGAGTGTTTTTTGGGTTTTTTTCCTATTTTATATACAACTGGGGAAGGGATTTTTAACCTATTGGTTAATGATATTTTGCCTAAGTTTGAATTAGATATTAGGGATATAAGAGGTCAGGGCTATGATAATGGGGCCAATATGTCCGGAAAACATATCGGACTTCAACTAAGGGTAAAAAATGTTAATTCCAGGGCTATATTTGTTCCTTGCACCGCTCACACACTAAATCTAGTAATAAACGATTCCGCTAAAATCTCCCACGAAACAATAAATTTTTTTAACATCGTGCAGGAACTGTATGTATTCTTTTCTTCTTCTCCTTTTCGTTGGGATGTTTTAAAAAAAAATGTTAGTAATTTAAATCTTACATCGGTAAGTGACACCCGATGGGAAAGCAGAGTTAAAGCGCTTAGACCACTTCGGAATCAACTAGGAAATATTTGTAAAGCTTTGGTTGAGCTTTCAGAAGATGTTACAAGAGACTCAAAAACAAAACTAAGTGCCAATTCATTATTAGAAAAAATAAAATCATTTACTTTTATCTGTAGCTTAGTCATATGGTACGAGTTATTAGTTAAAATTGACGTAGTCAGTAAATTATTGCAAAAAATTAATATTGATCTGACTCAGTGTGTCACATCATTAAAACATGTACTTAACTTTATTAAGGAAATGCGATCGGACCAAAGTTTTAACACTTGCATAGAAATTTCATCCAATTTAGCAAATGAAATTGATGTGGAACCAGATTTTCCAGAAGTTCGTATAAGGCGGAAAAAATCCCAATTTAGTTATGAAAGTACAGACAATGTATTAACTAACGAACGAGAGAAATTTAAAATAAATTTTTATTATACTGTTATTGACCGAGCTAGAATATCAGTAGAAGAAAGGTTTAATTCTCTTTCGTATTGCAGTAATATTTTTAACTTTTTAACACGGTTTCATGATGTGACATCGGATGATTTAAAACAAAAATGCGTTGAACTTGAAATCGCATTAACCGAAGACGAATCGAGGGATATAAGTGGCGTAGAACTATTTGAAGAAATTGTTACATTTAAATCTCTAACAGATCAAATCAAACCTATTGAGATTCTAAAATTTATTTATAGTAATAATTTGGTCTCATCTTTTCCTAATTTATGTATAAGCTTGAGAATTTTTTTAACAATACCAGTAACGGTTGCATCTGGTGAACGGTCATTCTCAAAATTAAAAATAATAAAAAACTATTTAAGATCTTCTATGTCACAGGAAAGGCTTACAAATTTAGGTATAATTGCCATTGAAAATGAAATTTGTGAAAATTTAGACCATAATAAAATAATAGACGAGTTCGCAAGTACAAAAGCCAGAAAAATATTTTTGAAATGAAGAGGTTGTTTTTTTATTGGGACTTGCTTAGTTTTATACTTAGATACAATATAAAAGATACCAATTTTTGTTTGTTTGGCTTTTATATTATTTGATATTTAAATAATTAATAGTTTAAACATTTGTATTTTGTTTTATGTTGTTTATTGTTCCGTTTAATAGATTATTACCTTATGTTATGATTGTTATGATACAATGTTACTTGTTAATGTATACGTAGGAACTTAAATATATTTTTTTGTTCAATAAATATTGTTTTTTTTTTGTTATAAAAGGGCGGCCGTTTTATTTCTGCACAAAGGCGGCCGAGGGGCTAGGAACGGCCCTGGTCATTTGGTAAAAATATTCAGTTAAGCTTTTAACGATTTTTTGAGCACCAGTAAATTTTGGGGTGCTGAGCATTAATCCGAAGATAATTTTTTTCGGCGTTTTTTTTTTCGGGATATACGCTGTCAAAATTCACAATCTTAGACAGACAAATTTTTACCTTTTTGTCTTCATTCAGTAATTTTATACGAAATTGAGTGAATACACGTTAAATTTGCAATTAACCCTATCCCCACCGATCTTAAGTATGTTTGATGCAATAGTACATTTTCAGGTACTGATTCCGAATCCGAAGTGACGTTTTTCTAGCGACGTTTCGTTTCCGAGATATTCGCCGTCAAAGTTTACAATTTTACTTTACGACGAGTTTGATGATTCTTGGAACATCGGTAGATATTCGGCCGCTGGTCATGAATACAAAATTAGTTTTTTTTCGCGGCGTTTTGTTTACGGGATATACGTCATCAAAGTCTTGCAATCTTATACACGCAGTTTTTCATCTTCTTTTCTGTTTATAAGAAAATGATTGAATACACAATTAAAATATTAAAATTACACCTATATCTAATTTATGACGTTATATTGTATTGTATCTATCATATAGAATTTTTCTTGATTTTTTGTTTAATGTTGGCGCCCTTAGACTAATTCATACTCTAAGTTTGCGACCATTGTCAGTGAAAAAGGAAAATGAAGTAAATAGTTGAATTTAAAATTTGACAAATTTTATCAAAGAAACAATTTTCAAAGCAGTTTATTATGGATATTTTGTTAAATAGCATTTTAAATATACATTTTTATTGATGTGATTATTTAATAATATAACGCCACAAATTGAAAAATATGTGTACTTTTGTATTTTAACTGTATATTTAATCATTTTCTGATAAAAATTAATGCAAGAAATGAAAAAGAAGGTGAAAAAGTGTGTATTAGATTATAAAATTTGAATGCGTATATCTCGGAAACGAAACGCGTCGCCAAAAAAATTTGACTTTAGATTCGTTTTCAGGGTCTGAAAATCTACCTGTGTACCAAAAATCATCAAAATCGACGATAGTAAGTGTAAGTTATTTTTCCGTTAAGCTAACCACTATCGTTTTTCATGATTTTTGGCACATTCGTATATTTTGGGTTGCTGACCACGAATTTGAAGCCAGATTTTATCCGCAACGTTTCGTTTTTGAGTTAACTACTGTCATGGAGGCAATCGCGACTCACCTTCGAATGAGAGATGTAGGCGTTTGGTGGGAGAGGGGAGAGATAGTCGGTCACGACCGCATCTCAATAATAGCAAGCAGAGAGTTGTCCTTGTCAGCATTTACAGCAGCTCTCACTAGGCAACAATTGAGGAGGATAGGTGCGCTCTCAAGATCCCGCACAAGGGCGTGTGGGATAGCGAGGCAGTTCCACAAACGAAACGCTAGTGTGCTATACCGACGGGTCACGGATGGCTGGAACGCAGTCATCAGGTGCCGGAGTGTATATAGAGAAATTAAACTTCAAGAAAAGCCTTCCACTGGGGAAGTATACCACGGTTTTCCAGGCGGAAATATATGCCATTATGTTGGCGGCTATGATGGAGGAAGTTAAGGGAGGCTTAGCAGCGTTGAATTAACCAAAGGCCAGTACGGTCCTGGTCCAGGACTGCTGCGACGCTCTGGAAAGACTGGCAATGGAAATACGAGTAGAACTCATATGGGTTCCCAGTCACTGCAGAATAGATGGTAATGAGAAGGCAGACGAATTAGCTAAGCTCTGAGCCAACACGTCTGCCATAGGACCTAATGTACACTAGGAATTTCAAGACAGTAAGTCAAGGCGGCCCTAAATGACTAGGCCTTTCAGACCATGAGTAGGGAGTGGCATACATATAGCAAAGGAAGGCAGACAAAAGAGTTCGTTGTGGGACCTGATAAGGCCAAAACATTCTGACTGCTTACTAGAAGTAGGCAGATCATTAGCTCTCTCATAAAGTTGCTTACTTACATAGTTGGGCTCTTTTTTTTGATGTGATGTGAAAAGTTGATCTATATCAAAACAAGGATTTTTTTAAAACAGAACCTATACTGTTAGGTAGATCTGTCCCATTAGCATATGTTAGCCCAGGTTCGTCGATAAAACTATCATTAAAGCCATAAAATCACATATATATATATATATATATATATATATATATATATATATATATATATATATTAGTGGTGGGCGATATTCATCGATGGTTTTAAAACATCGATGTTTTGTTGTTCGATGCCCGATGCTTCACCATCGATGTTAAAGGTAACAAACATCATTAGCCATAAAATCACATATAGATTAGTGGTAGGCGATGTTCATCGATGGTATTGAAAGATCGATGTTTTGTTGTTCGATGTTCGATGTCCGATGCTTCACCATCGATGTTAAAAGATTGACGTTGATGGAGATATAATTCAATTCTTCAAGTTTCAAAAATAAAAAATGTAGTTTCAAACAAAATTAGGTATTTTTTATTGATTAGATAATTTTATCCGGATTGGCAACGCTGGCAACCCGTGGCCAGGTGTTTTAGGTCTAGCTTCGGGGAAATACAGATATATATATATATATATATATATATATATATATATATATATATATATATAGTGTTTTTATTGATTTTAAGTTTTATTTAAGTAGACGTAAACGAACGGCAAGAGTCCTAAAGATTAAAGACGTAACGTGAGTTACGTTGTGGTCGAACGGAAAGCACTCTTTAAAAATTACGTAGCTTTATTTTAAAAAGTGAAACAAACGTTCAGAATCGAGGACAGACTAACAGTAACACAATTTTACATTTTACCTCTATTTATATGTTTCTCTTATCTAAATTATATAAATGCAACCTAAACAGTATAGGGGACGTAACTCCTCTACCCCTTGATGGGCATATAAACTGAAAGTTTTTATGACCTAATTTTATTTGGAACAAATCAAATTTAAATTATTATATTATTATTTACCTCATTTTCTTTAATTTTAAGAATCTTTACTTTAGGCCATAAATACTTGTACAAAATATAAAATATTACAATGGTTAAAATTGCATACAATAAAATAGTCCACAAACTTGTCTTATGGTAATATACAGTGTTAGTCAAAAGTTTAGTATTTTCAATTTTCTGTTTATTTATTTCATTTTGTAAATCATCAAGTTTTTCCAGGTTTATGGAATTCGTTTTCAAAAATCTCATATTACTATAGACAGTTTTGCTTGTAATATTTAAATTAATATTAGGTAAAGGTATATTTAAATATTCGTTCTTAGAGTTCTTATAACCCTAAGTATTATATCATTTATCTTAAAACTACATATAGGGCTTAACTCAATTAAATAAGTCCCGTTTAATAAAATGGTATTTTGATTATTTTTACAATTTTCGGTAGCTGTAATATCTTTATTTGTTACAACAACCCATTTGCCTTCATCAATATTTTGAATTTCTAGATTTTCTAATTTTACGGAAATTTGCTTGCAGTTCGTGATATTATGTGAATATCTTAATAATTGCATTTCGCATGGTAGTGTTTTAAATACATTCTCAGAGTGAATGTGATTACATAAATATTCATTGTCCGTTACTTTCTTACAAGGATCATTAGAATATCCGAAATTTTTTCATTTATTATGAGATAATTAAAATTTGGTATTATCATTTTATAATATTCGCCATTAGGTATTGGTATTGGAAATAGATGAAATAAAGTATAATCTTGTTTTTCGACTAAAGGAATTTCTAGCATAAAAGTAACTTCGCTGTTTATTACATAGCCTTTTATCTCTAGAACATTTTCGTATTTAATGAAATTTTCTAAAATTGGTTCAAATGGCAATTTCTCTGAATTTAAATGTCTTTTAATCAGATTTATTTCTGTTAATAATTCTTTAGGTTGAATTATAGTATTATGGAAGTTATTTAGTTTAGCAAAAGACATAGCAACTTCTATATTTGCTAATATATCATATATATTTTGAAATAACATATACATTTGTGTTAAAACCATTTGAGTCCGATAATAATCAAAATCGGAGATTTCTTGGATTTCTATTTGGTTTAAAACTTGTATTGTTTGATTTACCCTGAATTCTAGGATATTTTGATTATGAGATATATTCTTAGATATTTCTTGAAAACTTTTAATTGAGTTACTAAGTAGAGTGATTTGTTTATCCATAGATAATTTAATATTATTTTGATTTTGTTTTAATATATTTATTTCGTTATTTATTGCCATTGCATCATCCTCATCTAAATTCCCTGTTATACTTTTTATTATGCTACCTAGTCCATTAATTAAGCCTCTTTTATGCCTAGTTTGTTTAGGAGGTAATATTTCATTAATTTGACGTAATATTTTCTGTTTTTGATTATCAATAATTATATAAGAATTATAATATTCCGTATTATAGTCGGTTTTATTCCGCAAATGTGCTTTTAACATATTATATTTTAAACTTAAAGATTTATATTCTTCTACTATACCTTTTATGTCAAATATTTTTATAAATGTCCAATGATTAGTTGTTTTCTGTGCATGTCCTAATTTGTAGGGTAATATGTCAGGGTTTTGATTTAAGTCGTAATATTTTGGTTTGTCTCCTCGGGCGTAGGACCATCTGTAACAAGAGGTCGTTTTAATTCTTTTACATGTATAATTTCAGTCTTTTTGGGATTTTTAACATTTTGTATTTTTACCCGATTATGTTCAAGTAGTTCTTTTATTATATAAGGTCCGCTGAACTTTGCTTGATTTTTAGTTCTAGGGGATAAGTTTTTATATACCTTTTGATTAAGTTTAAATTCGTAGGGTTTGTCACCTTTTGGGTTAGTTTTTACTAACATGACTTCTTTTTGAGTTTCAGTTTTTTCTGTGACTTTATTATAGATTGCATCTACCTTTTGTTTATGAGATACTACATAGTCTGAATAAAATGTAGTCGATATTAGGTCAAAAGGATCACGAGAGTTTGTGTGTCCTAAAATTAATTCATGTGGTGTATATTTTGTTGTACTATGCTTTGAGCTGTTATATGCATAACTGCATAGGGTAATAATTCTGAGATTGGTTTAGTTTTATCCTTTTCTTTTAATATTCTTAAATGTTCGATTAGAGTAGAATGATATCTTTCAATTGGGCCACTAGACTCGTGATGGAGGGGAGTTGTAAAGTGAATATTTATTTTTTGAGCTTTTAGTAATTCTTTTACTAATTCATTATTGAACTCAGAGCCATTATCACTAACAATTGTTTCTGGACATCCGAAATATGAAAAATAGTTTATAAGTTTATCGCAAACTGATTTACTATTTTTATCATATACATAGGCTTGTCCATATTTTGAGAATTTATCAAATATTGTAAGACAATTATTTTTTTCAAAAGTAAATGTATCTATATGAATTATTTGAAAAGGTTTGGACGGTGTTTCAGTTTTTACTAAGGGCACATATGATTTCTGTCTACTATATTTTAGAGTTTGACAGGTTATACAGTCATTTATTAATTGAGTAACATCTTGTTTCATTTTATTCCAGTAATAATTCATTTTAAGTCGATCATACGTTTCAGTTATTCCTCTATGATTAGTTTTACTTTGGTGTTGATGGGTTATTAATAAAATTTTTTCATCTTGGTCAGAAATATTATTGACTAGTTTAGTACATCTTATTATTTTAGGTTTCCTAAAATTTTGTATATACACGTTTGTAAATACGGGTATAAGTTCTTCGTTATAAAAATATATATAACAAGTTTTTTCGCTGTTCATATAATCACGAATAAATTGTTTAATTATTTCAGGATCCGTTGGTAATTCTACCTTATTAATATAACTTTTTTCAAATGTTTCGAAGTCAACTTTTATCTTTGGGTGAGGTGACCTTTTAATTAAATATTGCAACGATTTATTATTTATTATCTCATCTAGGATATTTAATCCCGGGTTCTCATTATCATTTTGATTACTATGCACCGTATTATCTGAGGTACTTACTGCAGGTGGAACTTGAATGTCAGATAGAATACTTATCTTTTGTTCATTGTTTTCTCGAATTGCTGATGTCGAGGGCAAGTTATTATCTAAGTTTTGCACTTGATCTGAGTCAGGGTTATCTCTATTAGTCACAATAACGTTTTCCGAAAGATTACGCAAGTATTCAACTATGTCATGATCCGCGTCTCCTGGATTGTTTATTACCGAATCATTTTCGTATAAATTTAATTGTATTCTTGATAGGGCGTCGGCATTGCTATTTTGAGTGCCTTTTTTATATATTATTTTATAATCAAATTCTTCTAAACGTAATCTCCATCGAGTTAGTTTTGAATTTACATCTTTTTGATCAAATAGCCATACTAATGGTCTATGATCAACATATATAAAAAATTGCCTTCCGAATAAATAAGGTCGGAAATATTTACATGCCCAAACTACGGCTAAAAGTTCTTTTTCTGTAGTCGAATATCTAGTTTCAGTTTCATTTAAAGTACGCGATGCGTAAGCGATTGGTTTGTCATTGGGTATTGTCCCTTGAGATAGAATTGCTCCTAAAGCATAATTACTAGCATCTGTAGTTAATATAAATGGTTTTGTAAAATCAGGATATTGTAATATCGGTGAATTGATTAATAAGTTTTTACAATGTTCGAACGCATTTACAAAATCTGATGTATGCTCTATTTTAGAGTTCTTTTTAAGACATTTTGTCATTGGTTTTGTTATTTTAGCAAAATCTTGTATAAAGCGGCGATAATATCCTATTAAGCCTAAAAATAATTTAATTTCTTTTTGAGTCTTCGGTATAGGAAAATTTTTTACTGCTGAAATTTTTTCAGGATTTGGTTTAATTCCGTTTTGTGTTACAACATGTCCTAAATACTGGACTTCTTTTTTCAAAAATTCAGATTTATTTAACTGTATTTTAAAATTGGCTTCTCTTAATCGATTAAATATTTTTCTTAGTTTTAAAATATGTTCATCTAGACTTGTACTAAAAACAATTATATTCTCTAAATATACAAAGCATATTTCATCTTGTAATCCTCTTAATATATTGTTCATGACGCGTTGGAATGTCGCGGGTGCATTTTTTAAACCGAAGGACATTCTTAAAAATTCATAATGTCCGAAATCTGTACTAAATGCTGTTTTGGGAATATGTTCCTTACACATTTCGATTTGATGAAAACCGTTAGCAAGGTCTATTGTAGAAAAATATTGTGCTTTACCTAATTTATCTAAAATTTCGTTAATATTTGGTAGTGGCATTTTGTCTGCTACACTTACGTCATTAATACGTCTTAGATCACAAACTAAACGATATTTTGGTTTTCCTGAAGCGTCAAGCTTTTTAGGAACTATCCAAATTGGAGATGAATATGGAGAGTTTGATTCTCTTATTATATTTTGGGCTAAGAGTTTTGAAATTTGATCTTTAACTTCTTTTTTATAAATTTCAGGATATCTATAACTTTTAGTGTAAATAGGAGTATCTGTAGTTAGTTTTATTTGATGTTTAATAGCATTTGTAAAAGTAAAGGGTATTCCTTCACAATGGAAAATATCTCTATATTCGAAACATAGTTTACGAATTTTTTGTTTTTCCTCGTAATTGCAATGATCTAGTCTTAAGTTTTTTAAATTAGTTTTTAATTGATTATCTAGATTTTTATCATATGGTTGTTCATTAGGGTTGTAATCTACGAAATTGAGTTCGTTTACATTTATTCTTTCAACATCTAGGGGTTCAAGAAATTGTAATTTATTGGGATCTTCTGAGGAATTTAAAACAGTTACATAAGTAAGGTTATTTTTTATCTCAACTAAACATTCGGGAATTTCTAAATATCCGAATTTTTGGTAATCAAGTATACCTATTCCTTCTGTGATGTTCGTTTATTTTTTGAATACATCTTGGTGGTATAATATAAGTAAATTTTTCTTTTAACATTTTGGGTGAAAAAAAAGGTGAAAAGGACGTTGCATGTGCGGTTTGCACTTGAAAAATTTCGTTTACAATATAATTAGAAAAATATCTGTAAGCAATTTCTGGTTTTATAAAACTTCGAATACTTCCTGTATCTAATAGAAAATTTGCATTTAATTCGGGAATATAAATATACGGTAATTCAGCTGTATAGTTATTTAGAATTACTATCTCATATTGTTGTTCAGGCTCGGTTTCGAAAAATTTACATTTTCGGTATTTCCTTGGTCATATTCTTGTTCTTGGCACATATCGATATAGTTTGGCATATATATATCATTTTGTTCATAATAGGGATTTTCAAAATTCGATATTTCTTGATTATCAGCATAATCAATATTTTCAAAATTTAATATTCCTTGATTATCGGCATAATCATTATTTTGAATATCATTTGTGGTATTTTGCTGTAAAACTTCTTGGTTATAAAGTTCACTATTTACTTTTTTATTTTGTAAATTATTGTTTAAAATAGTATTACCAGAGCTTGTGTCCATTGGTTCTACTTGTCTAGTTCTCATAGAGTTTTGAGCAAAATTAGAATTTGTTCTCATAAAAGGTCTAGG
Organism: Kuschelorhynchus macadamiae; assembly: GCA_030620095.1. Lineage (NCBI taxonomy): Eukaryota > Metazoa > Arthropoda > Insecta > Coleoptera > Curculionidae > Kuschelorhynchus > Kuschelorhynchus macadamiae. The sequence goes on from JAUTXW010000301.1 coordinate 213,265, forward strand.
TTGATTAAAAATAGGTCTTTGTAAGTTTTGTGTAAAATTTGGTCTTTGAAAGTTTTGTGAGAAATTATTTGGATTTCTTCCAAAATAACTTGGAACATTATTTCCGTTTATATTATTTGGAAATCTTGGAAAATTAGGATTATTTTGTAAATAGTTTGGATTAAAGTTGTTCGAATAGTTAGGACTAAAATTATGTGAATAATTTGGTTTATATGTTGGTTGTCCTTTTTGATTTTTATTTTGTAAATTTGGTGTACTTATTGGTACAGATTTATTTTGTTGTAATTGCATTTGAGCATTTTTAAAATAAATAAAATTTTCTTCTTCACGCACAAAGGCCATAGCTTCTTCAAGCACAGTTGGATTTTTTAAACGTATGACTAATTGCATATTGTACGGTAAACCTCGTATAAATGTTTTTAAAGCGAATTCATCATAATGAGTAATCTTAAATAATTTAGTTGCGGCGTCTTCATTTGTAGCGTTTAATTTTGCCGAAAGTAAACTTCTAGAATCTTGAATTCTCATACCAAAATTTTAAGGATGTTCATTTTTATAAGGTTTTAAATTAATTAAATCTTGAATAAGGCAATCGATAGATCTTTGATCCGCAAAAGTATTTATTAGGGCTTGTTTAACTAAATTCCAATTATTTAATTCAGCTCTTGAAACAATAAGTTCTGCGGCTCTACCTATTAATTTACTTAATATGGTATCAAATAGACAAATGTTTATAGGATCATTTACGTTATTTACATTTTGAAAAGCTTTTAATAAATTTTCAGAGGCTGTTATAAATCTTTGTAACAATTTTGGATTTCCATCAAAATTTGGAACATTATCTGCTTGATAACGCAAAAGAGTATAGTTTGTTGCCATTTTCTTATTTTTTGTTTTTATTGTCAGTTGAACCAGAACTAATTGATAGATCGTATATAGAATCGATTAGATCGTCTAAATTAAATTCTCGAAATAGCTCAGTTTTGGCGATATTATATATATATATATATATATATATATATATATATATATATATATATATATATATACATACACTAAATATAAAATATATACTTTTAAGCAAAAATATGGATATACGAAAAATATGGTTATACGCAAAAATATATATATACACTTACATATACACAAAAATAAAATGTTGCAAATAAAATGGTTTCAAATAAAATGGGTATTTCCAAAAATAAATTTCAAATTTACGTTGTTTGTTACTAAAATGAAAAAAATTACTTATTTTTGCAAATATGAAAAATTGGTAAAAAAATGTTTTCGACTTACAATACTAGAAGAAAAAAGAGTTTCATCGGTTTTCTTGTGGTTTCTTGTTGTTTCTTCCTTATCCTAGGTCCTTAAATTTATGCTGGTTTGGCGATGTTTGTCCTCCCCAGTTGAACTGCTGGATCGGCGATTTTTGTCCTCCCCAGTGGTTCTTGGTGATGTGCTAGCTGTCTCGTCTCTTTCCGTCGGGTTCCCCGTTGAAGATGGTCCTTGTGGAAGTCGCCTTAGATCGGCACTATCTGCTACCAGTAGGCTCCCAATTCTCTTCAGATTTTTCCTCTTGAAAGCCGCCTTAGATCGGCACTATTTCTCTTCCAATCGGTTTCTGAATTTTGGGTTCTTCGATTCGTCTTGTCTTGTGAAGTCGCCTTAGATCGGCACTATCTACTTCCAAAACTTGAACCGTCGAATTTGTTTTGTAGGTTTAGTGAATAAATTTTTGGAAAAAACCGTGTTTTTTGTCACGTTTCACTATCTTATCGACTGCGCCAGTTACGTTGTGGTCGAACGGAAAGCACTTATTAAAAATTACGTAGCTTTATTTTAAAAAGTGAAACAAACGTTCAGAATCGAGGACAGACTAACAGTAACGCAATTTTACATTTTACCTCTATTTATATGTTTCTCTTATCTAAATTATATAAATGCAACCTAAACAGTATAGGGGACGTAACTCGTGACAAAGTGATATTCTAATATTGTAGTGTGTAATACTGTTTTTCATATCTATATTTTATTTTACATTTATTAAATGCCAGTTTTGTTTTATTTTACAAAAAATGTATTGTATATTCTACAGTTCTACGCCGTATTGTCAATGGCATCGAAAAAGTATAATTTTTAGATGAGTTTAATTATTTCGTGAGATATTAGTAGTAATTGCTTTAAGCGGTTATCTGAATATTATTTATTATATATGGAAAAATTGTCTATTTATTTAAGTGCTTGAAAATGACCTTAAACAAAGGTAATTTATAATACGTCTTAACACTCTTAACTCAACCTCGGCAATTGAAAAAATATTTTTTTCCATACTTAACATGGAAACGTCGAATGACATCGATGTTGATTTAACATCGATGGTTTGTATATATATATATATATATATATATATATATATATATATATATATATATATATATATATATATATATATATATATATATATATATATATATAATTAAATACACGTGTATGCTCAACTGGGTTATGATTGACGGGTTCTTGGAATTTAAAGACCTGTGTTGTCAGATTTCAATTTTGGAAAAGCGTCACGGTGTGGCCAGACGAAAAAAATTCTCGGATGATACTTTGCCACACCCATTTTTTGCCCTAAACTTCTTAAAATGATTGCTTCTAATAACTATTAAAACTACTATTTTGTATCATTTAGGTCTTAGAGCCAATCGACACTTATTACTTCAGCTTCACCAGTTGCTTCGTTTAAGTCAGAAATAAATAACACCCATTAAAAAAGGAAAATATATTTTTTAATATAAAAACACATCAAGATTTAAACAAAAAAAAATAGAAACCAAAACAAAATAAAAACCCAAACAAACATAGGTACCGTATACGTATTACCATAATAATGGGTTTAAATATAAAATAAAATAGAAGAAAAAAATTAACAACTAGTAAAAGTATATCATTCCGATAAAAAAATAACATTTTAAACATACACAAATTATGAATATTTCAAATTTGACTTGACTTTTTCAAGGCTTTTTTTACCATCGTCGGTTTTCAAAAATACAATAAACTCAGTGCAAGTTAATTTGAAATTGTTTTTTACCATTAGCTCAGCTTCAAGTGTCCATATTTAAACGATTCCTCTCTTTTCTCCATGCTACTATCATCAAACTAAAAATTCTTTCGGAAGAAGCATTGGAATGTGGTATTGAAAAGATATAATTTCAATTTTTTTCAAAATTTACTGCCGAATACTTTTCAAAGAACTTCATCCACTTTTGATCTGTTTTCAACTCCCCAAAGTTTGGCAATTTACTTTGAAATAAAACCAAATCGACCCACTCTTCAAATAAGTGATCTTCTTCAATGTTAATACCGAATTGTGCCGCAATATTCAAAAAATCATTGAGCTCCGGTTTGGAATCAAGTTTCATACATGATAAGAACTTAAATTTATTATCCTCAAAATTATACCATTTTTCTAAATATACACTAGTTCTTTCAAAAAACACATCCACTTCTTTCTCAAATTGCGTCACTGCCGACTCGCTATCACATTTTTTTATGATAGAGGAAGCCAGAGAGCCATAGAATTTTTGAGTTCTTTTTAGATTTAACGATTGTCTTAATCGTTCCATAATTGAAAAAATCTCAACCACAAGAGTATCTTCGCTTTCCAATTTACCAATTGTACCATTCATTGTTTGACCTACATTCATCAAAAATCCTAGGTAAACTTCCGCTAATTAATGCTCAAAAAAATGTTTTAGAATTGGTGGGGGAGAATTAGATGACAAAAAGTAGGCTTTAACTGGTGCAAAGTGTTTTAAGAGGCGTTCTATAGCTGGAATTAAGCTTAACCATCTTGTTGGAACTGACCTTAACAATTCTGACCATTCTTCATCGCAGAACACGTAAAATTCTTTAAGTTCTGCTGTTTTTTTCGTACTGCTACTAAATTCATTATAGCATTTAATAACAACACTCTCAATGTCAAATTTTAGTGCAATTTGCCCGTTTTTCCCAACATTGTGAACAATGTGGCATACACAACCAACAGGTATTATTTTGGGATTAATCTTTTTTAATTCAGTTAGAACGCTTTGTTTTTTTCCGAAATTCATGGAGGCATTGTCTGCACCAAAAGCAGTAACGTTAGTAAGCGTCAATTCTGCAGCTTCAATGTCTCCAGATTTTTGAGAATCAGCAGAATAAAATTTTAGAAGTTTTGTGCAAACACCAACTTCTTTATTAAAGCATCGAATAATTATTGGAAATGCTTTTACATTGCCTTTGTTTGGGGCGTCTGTAGCCAAAGAAAAGGGATGATTTTTTTTTCAAATCTCCCAAAATACGCATTCGGGTCTCAGGTGCTAAAACTTGCTTTATTATTTGCATCGCTTTAGTGCGCACACAAGAGTCTTTCTGTGCAATTTTTGAACCTGCGAATAGCTGTGAGAGTAATTTTCCTGTGCAATCAAACGAAAGGTAGCTATGTGAATGATTGACTGTGTGAAAGACTAATGCACACTCCGCTAAAGTTGCGCTGTTCCGTATATTTGTGTCGTCTGATGATGAAGAAGGGAAAAATGAATGTTTGTATATCACTCGTGCCCTTTACAGCTTGCATGTTTGATTTATGTTTAGCGAATTTCACGTGCTTAGTAACATCGTATATACCACTACGACCCACTGAAAACTGACATTTCCACATTCGACAGTAAGCTTGGGTTGTAGTGTTTCTTTCTAAGAACCAGTCAAATTGTTTTTTCCAGTTCATATTGAATTTGACTAAACGAAATGTGGATTTATTTTCAAGCGCCTTTTTTTTTGGGCGATGGTGGTGACAGATCCCTCTCAACTCTATTAACTTCTGATGGTCCTTCACCTTCAGAGTTGGTCTCATCTTCGAGTTCATTTTCCATTTCCACTCAGTCGATCGAATTATCTGACTCCCAACTAGAATCCATATTTACTATATGTCACTAAAAATAATAAATTTTTGAAATAAATATCAAACATCAAACATAAGCAGTTTTTACATACCTAATAAAGATTAGCCTTTGAATTAGATATATAATTTATAATATAAAATGAAAACGTCTCAGTCTTTACGCTCACAGGCACGTTATCGCTTGTTCGTGTTGTGTTCTAAAAGTACTGAGTAACCGAACCACATAACACTTACTATACTTTTATTTATATATGAACCGAACCGCGAACGCGAATACCCTTGCGTAATTGAAACTCGGCTAATAATAGTAATGGGCGATAATTATCGATACTTTTTAAATGACGATCTTGTTTCTTGTTCAATCGATGTTTCAGATAAATGCTGAAAGTTTGAAGCAGTCTATTTTTAACTACTAAATAATTTATTTAGTACGCATTTACATGAAATTATGAAAAAGCCTGTCACGCACATACTCAGGCGTGATGTGTGATAACCATTATAGCATAAAACTAACAAAAATCCCTAGATTCTAGTTTCAAATATGATGTATTTTTGACGTTGAACTTTGTATGTTTCTAAATGTGTTTGAAATATAAAAAACGGTCATAATCTGTTTATTATTTATTATTCTTCTGTTAGTTTTTAGTGAATTCTTGCAAAAACCAACTATTTTGTATAAAAATGTATGCTGAAAACAGTGGTTGAAATGTGCATTTTGAAAGTGGATAATTCAAAAACAAAACGTCGCCGCCGACTAAATCTGACTTCAACTTCGTGATCAACAGCACAAAATCTACGAATTGGCCAAAAATTATAAAAAACGGTGACGGTTAGCTTAAACGAAAAATTACTGTAAATAATTACCATTTGATCTACAAATGATGGGTCCGGTAAACTATCCTGACAGACGATTTTAGCATATTTTATTTTTTTTTCAGAAAGTACCCATTTGTAATATTACATTTCAAAAATAAAAATTGTGAGATATTCAAGAGTTTTCCTAATTAATTAATTAATTGCTAGATTATTGGCGCGGATACTAGTCCATTTGCCAGATTGCTCTCCGTCCGGGGCTCAGAGTCGTTAAATCGGCGACCCTCGAAGTCGACCCTGCACCTTAATCCAGTTTGGAGACGTTACCGGTAGGATATCCGGATGGCGAGCTCGAAGCTCCCGAATACCCCAAAGCTCTTTTATAATTCCTTTTTTAAATTTTGAAATGCATCTTGGCTTCCACTAGATGCCCCTTGAGAGTACTACTGATATCACGAGATAACCCTTTCTTTCAAGCTATCACCTTACCCCTCCCACTCCCGCCACGTAGCGGCCGTTACGCTAATATTCTATGTAGAACTGCGGCAGACGAACGGGATAGAATGCAGGAACAACTAGGCCTCACAGCGTCTGCTCCCTTTCTAGCGGGGTCGTTAGTTTCCACTCTGAGCGGTTGAGTTTCCCGTTTCCCCCCGAAATAAAGCAGCAAAACCGAACACGTGGCACCACTTATGTTAACAACACAGAGTTCTGCATTCGACGAGACGAACCGGAAGACTGTCAAGAGTTTTCCTAAAAAAAATTAATTAAAAGTCACACTCGGTCACAATTTGACAGCCTTAAAACGAAAAATTTAGGAATGTTGCCAGATTTTAGATTTACCAATTTGTTAGAGGAAATGAAGTGACCAATTGAAAATTATTTGGACAACAGAATTGTAATTATTGTTACTATTATAGTTTTAATGAAGGTTTTATTGACGAACCTGGGCTAACCTAACGTTAGCGGGACAGATCCAACAATATAGTTTTTGTTACAGAAACATCCCGGTTTCAATATGGACTCGGAATTCGGTTGGCGTGCTTCCGCGCGCTTTTTTACAAAAAACCTAGCTAATCCTAACCTAACCTAATCCACATTTTTATTAATTATAAGTTTTGTTATAAAAAAAATTAGTTTTAAGTGTATCATAACTTATAGGTATTTCTTTAATTATGAATATGGCAACGTCGCACATCAAATTAAAAACAAGCATGGCGATGGGTACAGTCGGAAAGATGTTTGAAATCAAAATTACCTTTGATTTGTATAATAATTACATCTTAAAGTAAATTTTGAGTGCTGAGATTTAAGAGTGTCAACATAGTTTACCGAAACCCAAATGATCTGTAAATCATTCAAATCGGCCAGGCTATTTATGATTTTTAAAATATAGTCTAAGTAATAAACTAATTCTATCTCAAACTTAACTAAATGTGTTGGCATATTTATCAGAGAACGGAAGCCGCACGATTAGAAAAGAAGAGGTCTTAATAAATAATCTTAACCTTACAATCCTTACATCTAAAGACGTTTAATTAAAATGAAAAATGAGTAACTACGCTAAATATAATAATTTGATAAAGCAAGGCACTGAATATGCTCGTCGAATGAACCGCCTTAGCAACAGGATATTTGGTGAACCTGCAAGACACACTAATTCGAAATCCATGAGGGTAGTGAAGCTTTTCAGGTATTTGAAATACAGTAAAATACCCCTTCAAGTTAGGATAACAGCACCACAGAATGAACATTTATGATAAGTTTGTTGAAGAGGCCTCATACACGACTGGCGTACTTCACAAATGCAAATGAGTATCAATCACACTTGTATATTCGACATTAGGCAACTTTACTTGCAAAGTGGTATTAATGTAGTTGCAATGGATTTATTTTTATTTAAGCTTCTTCATGTAAACTGCCAAATTCCAACACTACTTCGTTGGATCACTCCATTTATACAACACACAATCTATATATTTAAAACACTAAGCCAGATTTAAATGATCGCCTGGTTACCAGGATCTTTCAAAATTTTTTGTATTTTTTTTATAAAACCAATATGTGTTTCTTTCAAATTTAAAACATGCTTTATTATCCAAAGAAAAAATGTCTGATTGACAAAGCTAAAAGAAATATACTTATAAGTTAAGAGTTCTTTAACAAAATATACAAAAGAATATATCAATATCCATAAAAAATCCAAACCTAATCAATATTAGTAACGAAATACAACAAAATATGATTTATTTAAAATATGGTAAAAAATGTAATGGTCAACACAATTAAAACATATTACATACCCTGAGTTCAACCATCAACAGCCCCCTACTGATCATCACACATTCTGAAAGTACTCCTCTATGGAATAGTATGCCTATCAAGTAATCATTTTTTAGTTCCTTTCGAAATCTCACATTATTTACAGGTGACCTTAAGCTATGGGAAGGTTATTAAATGCCTTTTTGGCACTATAAGCCACGGAATACCTAAACTGAGTGAAACCCTGAATAGGCAAATCTGCAATATTAGTTCTTGTTTGATAAGCAGGTGTATTAAATTTGTTTGCATTACTCTTATGTATTAAATACAGGGAGCACAAGTGAGTAAAAAATTTTTTGTTCTGGAAATACTGGTATACATGATTGTCTGTAATGCGCTTTTAAAACAGTTAATAACAGGCTTCTTTTGTAGAACACACACAGAATTAAAAACACAATTGCTACATTGCTATTGTCAAGTAGAATATTCTTTTAGTTCGCCTTTATAGTTCTTAATGTAAGGACGTAGCCGATGCATGCATCGGACAAGTAGCCCTTCAGAAAGTACACTACAGAATGCTAAACATTCCAAATGGTAAGAATTCGCAAATAACATCAAATAAATAATTAATGAAGTCAATAAATCTAAGAAAAATATGTCAAATCAGCAAACAAAAATTACTAACAAGGAGAAAAATTTTCAATTGAAGTAAAATAATACATGAATAATAAAACTACACAACTACATAAACAAAAACGAACATCAATATGGGCCAAAAAAAATCAAAAAACCAAGGCAATTTACTGCCTTTTTAGCTGCAAAGTGCTTAGTCAGAAAATATTATATTCTGAAAAGTGACAATTGTAATTGCAAACTAGTTGGTCAACAAATGCACTAAACCCATAATTTGTTTGGTGGTACCTTTCAACAAACAGCTGTGATTGTCAGTTACGTGTTTCGTATGTCACTTTATAAAACCTAGTAGTCTAAAACCCTACAAGTTATAGTATAATGTTATCAATATGTAGATTAAAAGTTAGATTTTTATCAAAAATAATGCCTAGGTCTGTGAAAGAACTAACAACTTCAAGACATATGTAATCTATGAAGTAGGTGGAGGATATGGGATTAATACGTTTGTGAAAACACTTTACATTTCGAGATGTTAAGAGAGATATAATTAGTTTTGCACCAATTGACGAGCCTTTCAATATCAGACTGCAGAGAAGTGGAGACTGGTCAGAAGAATTTTAAGTTGTTTGCATATAAAAGACATTCAGAAAATTGAAGTGACACTGATGCTTAATGACAATGATTTTAGGTTTTATAATAATTTGCATCTAAATATTATTAGGTAATTGGACATTGAATTTTCTAGCCTTTTTTTTGTCTCATCAGATTAAATATATATAAATAAAGGGGAAATTTGTCTTGGTGTATATGAAGAATTATAAGATCTCATGAACCTTATAAACCCGGGCATTTTAGTTTTTAAATGAGAGCATATGCTGTATAAAATAGATTAAAAGCACTTAACAATAGTAATTACTGAAAATTGAGAACTCAGGCACCTTGTTGGTTTGTTTTAGGAATTCAATTATTTTGATTTAATAACAGTAATTACTTTTTAAATGTACCAATCTGTATTTTATTAGTATATTATTTTTTAAAACATTCTGTTAGTTTATTTTTATGTGTAGTGTTTGTTTTCCTGCTTTTTAATTCTGTTTTAAAAATTTAAATTCTTTAACTTAGTTTATATTTATATATAAATAAGTACTGTGTACCATTTGGAACAATGTTCTGTAGTGTACCTGATTATAAATAAAAATTCTTTGGAGAACTCACTTTTTTCAGAAAAATATTCAAAAAAAACTCAAAATTTTCACTACTTTTCAATGCAAAACTTCTCTATTATGATTTTGACAGAATACAGAAATAACATTGTTGCAGCATTGCCAAACTCACCTTGCTTTCATTGTACAACAGATTGTTATTAGGGCTTCAATGATGATGATTTTATTATTTATTATGGCTTTAATGATGGTTTTATTGACCAATCTGCTGTTAGCCTAACAGGAAGGATCTACCTAACTATAGGTTCTGTTAAAAAAAACTCTTGTTTTGTGTTATATCCATTCCTACAAGCAATGTTACCTCCAAGCACAATGCCCTTGGTTCCTGGTCAGTTATCTCAAATAGAGACAGATGATTATGTAAATAAAAAAAAATTTTTAAATGTGAATTTTAAGTGTAGTTAAGTCTTGTAACTCAGTTATCTCACTAAGAATCTCAATTTCTTTGCTCCCAGGATTTTAATAAATCCATTTTTTTTCTGAGAAGTTACACAGTTACCTTTCAATTCATATCACATACGTGTTCCTAAAATAGCGCTTCTTAGATGTTTCTTTGTGTATTTTATGACCCCTGTTAATGTTGTCACACCTGTCAGGTAAATATCAAATATTTTGACATAAAAATTTTAATTATAGCCAGTTTTGTTTACCTAAAAAGCTTAACCAACCTTTTTTGTCTGTCTATCTTAGGACCCCCCTTTTCTTGTCTCACTCTGCCTATAACTGTTTGACAAATGCTTTCAGAAATGAATGTCATTTATAAATACATTAAGCAATATGTTAGCTGCATGTGACTCATGGGAAATGCTCTAGAGAGATTTATAATCTTATAAGGGTAAAAATTGCCTGCTCTAACAATCTGCCTTTGCTGGGACAAAGAGCTCTTAAACACCGAGAGAATAATATTGTCAGGGCATAACATTCCTTGTTTAAATAATGTATTAGAACATCATGAGACTGAATCAGTATTTTACTGGAATAGTCTGTGTGTAGACAGTATCAACATGATATTCGTTTTCCAAAGCATTCACCAGTGAGGAGATTTAATTCAGAACATTTTCATGGGCGGAAACCAAATTGTTGATATGTTGGAAGTTAATCAATGACTGATCTACCACTTTGAATGTATAGAATTAACTTTTCAGAACTTTGGAAAATCTCTAGCAGAGAGAGAGAGAGAAACAGAGAGTTAACAATATGTAATAATGAAATATTGATGGTATACTAGATATGAAATTCTAAATCTAGAAAAGAAACCTCGGGGTCAGTTGATAGTGAACTGGAGTCAATATGGAGGGTGGATTTTGGCCATAAATGAAGGAGTGAAAAAAGTCCATTCTATGAATAAGTCATGTAACTCTAATGCAATGTTTTGCATTGCTTGAACGTAATTGCAAATAGTTTTCAAGTGAATTTCTAAATTTCATATTGATGCAAACTGGTTTTTGTATTTTAGTGGCAGTAGAAGTTTCAATTTCTTTAGAATGGGTATAAGTTTTTAATAGCATGTATCCATAAATGTTGAATATTCTATACAGGCCAGTGGGCCACATACAGTTTGAGTAAATTAATAAAATTAAACAGCCTGTCAACTAAGTTCCCTTATAAAAAGTAAGTTTTATAAGTGTGAAAAAAATCCTTTCCGATATATTTTCAGATCTTCACGTTTTAGGGTCCCTAGATATCTGTCTGTTCACGGCCTAGCTAACAAACTGCTTATCCATTTGACTTTAAATGTTGGACAAAAATCAAGGGGTTTATAGGAATGCATCAGTAATACTTTGGTAAAATTCAACATATCGACCAAATAGAATGTTAAAAAAAAAGTGTAAAACATGTTTGATATTTTTGTTAAACTCTGAAGAAACTGATACTACTGCAATGTGATGCAACAAAATGGCAGCCTTATAAAATTTTAATGAAAACAGTTTTAAAGAAAACTATTTATTCAAGTGTTTAAAAATTATATTATGTAGATATAAAAGAAAATTAAAGAAAAAAATTATTTTTTCAGGGTAAGTAAATATGACCCCCCAAAATCACACTTGGGCCCATCAATTTTCTTGTTTAGTTGCACATGTGTTTGCATCAATATTAAATAAACGGGATGGGCCACATAGTAGATATGACAATGTTCAGGACTTTTTTAAATGTAATCCCCTGTCCCCTGTTAGTTACATTTTTAGAATTTTCAAAAGACACAATTCTTTTTTGAGATATTTATTGATATATTTATATGATATTTAAATTTTGGAACTAAAGCCAAACGAATTACATATTTTTATGGTCTTGGATATGAATATCACCTTTTTTGGATTTCGAAATATTTCCATTATTCCAAACTTTATCCACATCCTCCATACAAATTGTGGTATCTTTCATTTTTTTGAATTAGAGGAAGGATTCATTATGAGGAAATTTCCAGGTGGTAATTAATCAACCCTCAAACAACAGCTATACCTACAAAAACTTAAAGTAATTGACACAATTTTAACTATTTTTCTTGACATAAAATTGTATTTTTGTATATTATGTGGCGAGAACAATCATAGACAGATTAGACTATTATTATCTATATTATATTTTCAGTTAATGTATAGTTAGGTCTTTTTTGTTACAAAAGAGCCAAGAAAAGTTTCTGTATAGTTCTTAAGTTGTATTGTAATACTTAGGCAATATTTTATATATTTAAAAGATCTTAATCATGCAGTAGTATGCTACTGATTCATAGGCCTCTGTTTGAAGATTATAACTTTGATAGCTGTTCTTTGCATCCTAAAGCTTTTTTTTTATTAAGGACAGTTGTAAATAGTTTATAAACAATGAACAAGCAGGTGACTCGGTCTACAGTACTTTTATATAATATTCAGAACTATATGCCATTTTGAAATTTCCACATTGTTGTTACAGTCGGTTGCAAATCATAATTTCATAATATAGCAATAGCAACATTTTAGGAAATAAAATGCTTGCTTCCAAAAAATAATTTCCTAGAATTAATATACCTATAGTTAGCAATAGTTGATCGAAGAATATGGTGTAAACTTTGTAAAGGCAATTTCACATTTAGGAAACCACCATACACAAAAAAAAATTTGGAATAAAAAATGACGAAAACGGGGATTTAGAGTATGGCGTATTGGAATGCTACAGACATAAGATTAACACGGATATATTATACAAGAGCTTTATTAACCTGTTCCTTTCCTTATAATTTTTTTCTTTTGGTCGGGGACCGCGAAGATGTGTATTAAATTGTAATAAATTGTTTGAAAAAAAAGTAGATTACATAGAAAAAAGAAAAAAAATGAATCGGCTCACAGTTTTGAGGTAGGATAGGCTCGGCAGTCTCGAACAGTACCAAGGGTTTGCCTTGGTATTGGTGCTGAGATTTATGCGATACCGTCGTAAATGGCTCTAAAGTATTTAAACCAAAAGTTTTGAAGTATGGAACTGGAGCGTTTCAGTTTTGTGTTTTTCTTTACTGACATTAGCGGGATGGTTTTTACTTATTCCTCTATAGGCGTAAATATTGAGTAGGTTTATTACACCAGATTTTGTCCATATATTGACATTGACATTAATTGAATTGAGATTGGGGTTGTTGATTTGGATAAGGAGACTTCTATAGAATATTTTTGATTTCTTGGAAAATATGTCTTGGAGCTTTCCTTTCTCAAGCTATTTGTATCTTGGTCTTTAAGAATCCAGTAATATCTCAAGTATATCTTTAAGTATTCTGTTGCTGTTCTTTTTTGCTTTGGATTTTGTCTTGTTGAGAATGTAAGCCTTTTGGCCAGAGAATTCTATCACTACAACGTCTGCACAATACAAATATATGTCGTTAACGTGACTTACATCAGCTGGCTGTACCCTTAACACTTGACTTTCAGTTATATGGGCTTTACAAGATTGCTTAATTTTGGTATTTTTTGGTTTCTGTAGGAGTTTAGTTTCAATGTAATGTGCAATCAGCTACTAAGCTTCTCAGTTACACAATTGTAGCTAAGCACCATTATTGCTTTACAATTACTGGAACAGTTGCAACATCTGGTTGTTGATTATTCTGGAACAGTTTTTGTAGGACTTCAATATCTTATTATTTTCCTCTTAACCTAATTCCTGTCTCCTTGAGATACTTTTTCTTAGTGATAAGATTTTTGATGTAGATCATATTTCGCTCCAACATTTGTGTTTCTGGAAGCTTTTTTACGTTGTTGATGGAGTGTTTTTCTCCACCCAGGAAGTAGATCATCAATACCCTTATTTAAGTTGTAAGCGAAAAAGCCTCAGTTCTCCAGCCAAGTTAAATATACCTACTGTTCGATGACTATTTGAGGATGTAATTTGTTTTGCGGCAGGGTTGGAACAAGGTATGTTCTAGAAAACGTGGGAGTATGTGGCTTTTCTTCTGTCTATGCAAAAAACTAACAGAAACAGAACGCATTCTAGGTGATGAAATATGGCCAGTAAATACATTAACTTTACTGTAGCTTATTCTTAGAAATATACCTGTAACCTAGAACAGTGGTATCTATTGCACAATCACTAGGCAAACCAATATGGAAAATATTTCATATTTGTTCGATTGTCTTTTGTTTTTTATTAGTTTATTTTAATTGAATGAATATTTTTTTTTTGAATGAGCAGAGTCGTTATTTTCAATTTAACTGGAAAATTACATTATAATATTTAGAAAAATCATAATGTCAATAAAACTGAAGACAGGAAATTGCAACTACTTGTTTCTTTTTTATTAAGTAATTCAAAATATGTTTTATTGTATTTGAAAAAAAAACCTGAAAATACTGTAAAATAAAGTAAGAACAAAACAAGTACTATATAACTTCATAAAACAGAATATAAACGCAACAAAAACACAAAACTCTTATAAAAAGAGAGAACAGGTACAAATTCAATTCAAGATCACAGAGGTACTTTTTGAGCAGAAAGAAGTAAATCCTTACATAACGAACTTCAACTGGGAGAATATTAAATTTTTTACTATTGTAATAAATAATTGGATTGGTCAGTTTATTTGATAGGAATTATAATTCCTATGAGTCATAATAAAAAGCAAAGCAAAGGGCTCTAAAAATAAATAAACAATGTAAATTACGTTTTAAATAAAAGTCAAGTACGAGTAATATTTTAAACAAATATTTATTTCTCAATTTAAATATCCAAAAAATACAATACAGAACAAACATTAAAAAAATACCTAGATAAATATCAACATCTCAGACGCTTAATTGATCAACCTGATGTCACTTTTCACCTGAATCAACACATATAAACTCGTTATTTTTAAATTTGGCCCTTACAGTATACTTTAGATATCATTTAATCTCGAGTAAAGAAACAATTTATTAATTAAATATTTTTGTTTATTTTTGAAAATATTAATATTATGATAATCTGAAATTTTATATAAGTAGACCCTTAAAAATAGTTCGGTGAAGGAAAATATTTTTTAAATAATGATGTTCTGTGTGATGAAGGAAACAGACACTCTAGTATCACAAGGATAATTAATTCTAGGTTGTATTAACTAATTTCCTAACGCAAAAGTAAAGTACACCACACAGATCTAAAACATCGACGAAAGGGGGAGGTATGTCAAAAGCACGTCGTTTCCATAGTTACTCACATTCTTTTCATAGACTCAGATTTGTGTGCCAAACTTTACAGTATGTACAAGATAAAGTCACCCTATCTCCTTATCTGAAAAGGTAGAGAAAAGTTAAGAATTTTTCTTTGTTATAGCTCAAATCATAATTAGTTAATTCATTTAGATGAGGTACCTTATCTGGGCTGAGTTGATTCCGTTAAGAGCTCTTTGGTTCCCATTTATTGTTTCGTCTATGTGCAATTGCTCTTTTGGAAGGGCTAGTATAGAGGGTTATTCAAGCTCAGTGGCCTATTAAAAGTATCTGGAGAACTAATTAATGGATTACATTGAAGATTTGGTTCTGGCCACAGATGAACATAAACTTTCTTTTTAAAATATTTTAAAGCAGGCGGTGTTGCCGCTTCTACGTTAAAACGGTTTTCCTGGGTGCCACGCCCAAAATGGCCATTTTAAACCCTTTTTATGATGTTAATTATCGATAGCTTTGAAGCGTTTTTTAATGAATTTATAAGATTTTAAATATATTTTTTTTGTTCTTAAGAAAGGGTTATGTACCTATATCTTAAAGCTAATTTCGATTCTATTAGATCAATGCAAAACTGCTTCCGCCTACGATGATCCGAACACACTAATTTACATTAATCCTATAACAAGCGATAGACATCATTGCGTTGCCATAGCAACTGACGTAAACAAATCTAAGCGCGAAAGCCGTCGTGCGGGGGATCTGATGCGGACTTTGTTAATGCTGATTGTGATTCCTCAGCGGGGTCGCTCTTATGAAAAGGTGTTCAGCGCGCTACGTTTTTAAGTCACTATTATTTTTTGAGTATATAACGCACTAGTTTTGATAGAAAATAATGGTATAATTAAGTAAATAATGTGTATTTATATAAAACATACTACATTTTTATAATAAAAATGTAGATTATAAAATGCTTAATATTTAAAAAATATTTTTATTTTCAAGTAAATTGATTGGAAAATGTAGGTGAAGCGGTGCTTCACCCGCGTCCCCTTCCACGCCTCGTCTAGTTAATCTTAATTTTAATTTCCTCTTAAACTCTAAAACTAATGTAAACATTTAGGCTTATAGCTACTTTTCTAATAATATTTTTACTATAATAAAAACAATTTCTTTTTTGGAAATGATGGTGTCTTTTAAATACAAACATTTATTAAAAATTCAATTTCATTGTGGAATTGCTGTTAATAATTTTTCTCTAGTTCAGAAATGTTGTTAAGTTGTTTTTATCCAGATATATCTAGAAATAGTATACATTATCTTTTAAATGAAAGAACATAGTCGAATATAGGGACTCTTGGTTTTCACTAGATTTTTCTAATTTTTTTTTTGTTTGTATCAATTACATGGGCTATTTTTTTAAGCCTGCCAGATATAATAAAAAGTTGATCCAAATTTTTATGTAATATTAAAGCGCCCAGATTTCAGAGAAGTCAATGGGAGACAATAATAATATTAAAATAAATATGGACTATAAATAACTGATTACTTAAAAAATATTCTTAATGTATGTATTAAGGTAACAACTGTTAACAGAGGATGAATACAAAAATACTAAACAAAGTCATGCCCTTTTTATTAGACACTTCAAATGTCAATGGGGGGCTCTTTGAGGGTCTTTTTTTAATGTTAGACTCTTTCAATATGGGACGAATGACCACTTAAGTCGAAATAAATAATGAAATATATATTTTTGTTGGTTGTTGAGTAATTTTATGGATACAAAATGAATGTTTGAATATTGTTCGAGGGATTCGAGCATCTGTTCAGTTTTAGGTGACAAATGGAAAACTTTTATTATCGATTTTAGCAAAAAAATGTTCTACATAAAAAGTTTTGCTATTTAAAATTAAGTTCAGCTAAAATTTTTTTCCAGGCAAAATAAAAAAAACTTAAAATTTTTGAGATAGCCCAGTTATAATTATAAGTAAAGGTCATTTTGAAAAGTTATTTATGTTTTATAAGGATCGAAATAATGATCATTATGAGAATGGCCGTGAATATTATCAGATGACGCGTGAATAACACAAAACTTTATCTTCTGCTGTCAATTGAGTTAAACATTGTGCAAATTTTGTTAAAAAATCCCGGCAAAAATACATTGTCTTACATTCTTTTTATTGCTGTCCTAGAACGATAGGGATTCAATTACGGTCCTAGCACTATAATGAATTCATTAGAGTACTCAGTCCAAAAAATATATGATATCATTATGACACGTCAGAAGATAAAGTTATTTTTTTATACAAGGTGTAGTTTTTTTTTTTCCATTTCTTTTACATACCACTAATTCTCTATAAAAATGCATCTATTACCAAATCACTTTTAATAATTTTGACTTATTTATAGGCTCATTAGTTTAGATGTTTTTAAGTTTTTTTGTTTTGCTTACTTGTGTTTACATATTTTTTGCGCACCTTGTGTATTATAAGGGAACATTTTTGTAGACAAATTTATCTTTTCAATGAGTAAAAATTATGCTGCATAACTTTTTTTGCTACAATCGTTCTATATGTTAACTAAAAATGAGCAGATCTGGCATATGAGATTTACTTTCATTAGCTTTAAAACCAGCTTAAAAATAATACAATCTTTACAAATTGGGTAATGTCTAAAAGATCTACAAAGCTGGACGTTAGTACCCCACATAAAATATTCTAGATTCTTATAAAGTTATAAACAAAATACCATACTTTTGAATAGTGATGGTTGCCATGGTTTTTAGATTTTTTGGGTTTAAATCGGATTCGGTTTTTTAGCTTAATTGGTTTAAATAATGCCAGTAAGCGTTAAGGGGGTTCAACCTCTAAAAATGGATTTAAAACCAAGAAAGTTTGGGATTCTTCCTTGAAGTTATGGTTTGACAATTTTTAGTTAATTCCAGTATTTTTAAAATCCATTTTTTACGTGGCTAACAACTTAGGTATCTAAAAAATCATGTTTAAGTCAGGAATAAAGGCGGTTACATTAGAATCTTGATTTAAACTGCGTTTAAAATGAGCTTATTCCCAGTAATTTATGAAACCTAATTTAAAAAAAAAATTAAAAACAAGAATTCGTGATTTTATAAGCTAAGTAATTTAAAAATTAAATAATTATAAATATATTATATATAAAACATAAAAACAAGTGTAAATACAAAAAAATATACACAAAAAGTAAAATTGGTAACCCAGTCTGTAACATATAAATAGTAAGTGAAACAAATCACATGCAAAGTTTATTTAAAAAATCTAAAATTAAACATTAATTATATGCTTAAAATATGTATATATAGTGCATGGAAATAACAGAGTATTAATCATCATTCATCATGAGAATAAAATAAGGCGAAAGCGAGATAGATTTTTTGGTTTTTCTGAAGAATGTCTTACACATTTTTAATGATATAACATTCTACACACGTTTTTAATTTTTAATCATAAACTTGACAAAAATATAAATTCAACTGATCAGGAAAGCTTATAGAAGAAAAAAAAACATTAAGAACACTGCTATATTTCTAGTGAAAACAAGTGACAGGAGTTTAAAGAAGTAAAAAAGAAATATGTATTTAATATTTCTTACAAAAAGCCTAAAAAATTATTAAAATCATTTCGCGCAAAAAGGTATTTGATATTTTCTTTCTAAAGCTTTAGTGCCTATTAAAAAAATCTCATTTGTTGAATATAATTAAACTATTCTGACCCGAGCAATGTTGAGAGTAATATGTCATGTCTTAAAACTTATATTATCCTATGAAAATTGTTCCTAGAAACATACAATTCTTATTCTTTTGTTTTTTCATTTTAAAACATACTTACGTAATTTAAATTTTTATTTGTATGTTAAGCTACTGTGTTTTTCATGTGTCAATTGACTCCTAACCTAACTATTATGACACTTTAAGAATTATGATTTCCATTATATTAACCATTATTTTTTAAATTTAAAAGTTTCTAGCTAATTTATTTACTTGAGAAAATACAAGTGCGCTTTCCGGTGGAACGAAATCCCTTTCTCCTTTGTACTTTTTACTCAGATACAACCGCTCACCACACACATTTTTTATTCTCAGGACAACATAAATCACCAAAAATGTGTTTACACAATTTTTCAATCAGGGTTTATATGAATACGAGCGAAAATTATAAAATTTAAGATTAAATTTGAAAAGGCGACGGTTTGACAATACAATTCTTCAACAAATTCAAACAAACAAAATAGTCAACAAACCAAAACGTAATTATCAGGAAATAAGGTCCCAAAACTGACGTAAGTCCCGTCTAAACCTTCTATAGTATTTCCAAAACTAAGATGCATATAAGGAAAACAAAACCACCAGTGATTCAATGAATATTGCAATAGAACATGTCATATTGAAGGCCGTCATTAGCACATGTTCTATGGTAATGTTCATGGAATCACTGGTGGTTTTGTTTTCGTAATATGCATCTTGGTTTTAAATATACAAAGTTATGAACACATTCAGCAAAATAGCTCTAGATAACATGGTGAATGTATCAATTAGTTGTCTTCAGATCCGACACACTTGCCGGCAGCGCGCCCAGTTTATGCAATGGCTCCCGCTTGAGAGTCATGTTATTGAAAATTATTAATTATAACCGGTTATAAAATGTAAATTTTTTTGAATGATTCATAGCAACCATCTCTTTGAATTTAAAAGGTATGCTTTGTCTTAGCGATAAGTAAGTTTCGAGGACAAACCGTATCCATTGTTAGAATTGATCTAGGGATTCCCCGCTTTTTGGAAAGCCAATGTTGCCTTTTACAGAATTACTGAAAGACATAATTTATGTATTTCAGCACGAAAAGGTTAGACTAAAAATGTACCTACGTCTCGTTTCCACTTCGAATTCTATGTGCAACGAGGTGAGTGGGTTTAGCTAGTATACAATAAAATATACTTTTTATGTAAAATATAAAAGCCAGTATTAGAATAATTATTTTTTATAAGTACCTATTTGCACTCTGTTTCTAAGATACTATCTACCTAATAACTTACAGTCTCAGCGTTCGCACGTTAATGTTGACACTTATTGCTTTTCACTAACGAGCTCGAAATCATATTTACGTTTTTACACGGATTCGTGTAGAACTCAGTGCTGTAATGGAAGTAAAAGTAGAATAACAAGCTTATTAGAAATAAGGCGGGCATATCCTAATTGTGTAAAATGCAGATAATGTTTAATATGTTCCAGATTTGTCAAAGATACTTTAGAAAATTATCTAGTTACTCTTTAAAAAAAGGAACTTAAATACTTATCTTATAGACCATAGGTACTTTATCCAGTTATTTTTCTACTTTAAAACAAAATATAACTCTAAATAAAATAGAATATATAAAAACATCAAAACGTACAACATACCTCCAGCCTACAGCTATGCCGCGAAAAGACAGTCAGACAGACAGACCGACGGAATTGAGAAAACATATTTTTGTACATCTAGGGACCCTGAAAGGTAAAGATCTGGAAAAATCTCGTGGATGATTTTCTTTATGATTACATTATTCCCTTTTAAGAGGGAAATAAAAATGACTACAGTGTGTAACAATATCATTATTATCCTCGATTGGATTTATATTACCCTGTATACATACACAAAGTATGCTGTTTTAAAGTTGCTTCTCTTGAACCCCGCAATAAAATTCCTATTTACGGTTAAAAAATGTGTCAAAAATAAAAAAAAAACTTAGTTTTTATAATAAATCTTATAAAACACCCCAATAATCGCGTTTTTGTCACAACAATAACCTACAGTTTGTCTCAGTAACCTACAACTTGTAGGTTTTGATAAAAATAAATAGTTGAATCGATTAAAATAAGCAAGTCCTAATTTCTCATCCCACTCTATATATAAAAAAAGGAGTGAAAACTGTGCTAAGAGTTTAATTCCGGATTAAAGTACTTACCTTCTAGTAATCTGGCAAAATAGAATTTCACCACTATAGTACCAACAATACCAAACTCTAACCTAACAGCCCACTTGCTATTAGCCGGTGTTACTGCAAGTACCGGTTAACAGCTTACAAATAAGACGTCTAGCCGGGATTGTTATAAATCCCAGCTAATCGTGATGTCACTTGCTTGATTTCGACAATCAGTCAGAATTGAAATGAATACCGGAGCCGGGAGGTTAGTCACAGCGATAAAACAAAACGCCGCCAGTAATGACTTCGATCGCCGCTACGAACAAGCCGTAACTTGTCTAAAGGGGCTTTTCTCGGGGTAAATTAGTTACTTTTTGGTGTCTTAGATACTTTTCAGTATCTAAGATACCTTTCAGTATCTAAGATACTTTTTTATGTTACAAGATCCAGTTCCTTTTGAAGAGTATCTAAGATACGTACTAGTTACTTTTTGCCAAAAAATAAAGGAACTAAGGTACAGTGACTTTGATACTTTAAAGTAACTAAGATATTTCTTTCTGACAGTTCTGAATGTTCCTTCACTGGTGCAACCACCCTATAAAGTTTCCGCAACTTGTAACAAACTTTATTTTAGTGAGCAACCAATTAACTTACGCAAAGATATTCACTCGTATTATCCAAGGCATGTAGAAACAGGAAAGTTAATACAAAACTTACGATATTATGGTTTATTTAGAGATGAACATGAGGACTTTAATGAAGAAATGGAACGCTTGAGAGCACTTAGAGGTAAAGAAAAACGAAAATGGAAACTGAAGGAAGCATCTGTTAGTAGCTAATGTATTTTATTTATATATAGTATCATCAATTAAAACAAATAAAATATTTTAAGATCTATTCTTTTTTTATTTAAATAGAGTACAGTCAATTTCCTATAATGTTAAAATAAAATAAATCTACGTATAAAAATTATGTATGCCTTATAACGAAAAAAAAATCACAATAAAATTAATCTTTACATTGTTCTTGATATGGCTCACTATAAGAGAGTTACACCTATCACAAATATCAAAAACTAAATCTTTTTGATAAAACACCTCGTAGTTGGCACTTCAAATTTCTTGTTTTTTTTATTTGGCTTTCCTTTTCTTACCAAATTAGAACTGCATCTGAAAATATTCATATTTATAAAACTTTAACAATATATAGGGTCTCTGAAAACATGTGGGCAATCTCTTATATATAAATAGAGCAACGAAGAATAAACTGTTAGTTTGTCATATAAATTATTTTTCTAAACTGCTCACCAAATGAGATTCCATTTTAAACCTAGATGTGGAAAAAAATTGCAAAATAAAATTGTTGTTTGGTGTAACTTAATCACATTTGGATAGTTAATGCTGTAACTTGAGGTGTTTACAAGGAGATAAAAAGTCGATAGTTAACAGGCCAGGCATGAAGTACTCTTCATATATTTTACTACACAACTTTTCGAAAAATTAAAGCGTTTTCGAGGATAGCTTTTTATAAAAAAAACCCAGAGTCATACACTACAATAAATGGATCAAACTGGCTTTCGTCAATTTTTAATTTTTTTTTCTGTTAAATAGGACTTGATCAGATTTATGTAGTTTTGACTGCAGAGTTTTTTGACATCATTTTTCTTAAAAACGAGTCAATTTGAAACGAAAATCTTTTGCTTTAAAATGTCTGGGGCTATTCTTCCTTAAAAATATCTGGGTAACAAGGAAAAATATAAAATTCAGCAACATATTCCTATGCAGTTAAAAAATGTGCAGTACAAATTTCTAAATTATATTGAATTATAACATAGGAGTTTTTTCATTTATTACAACTTTATTATTATTATTACTTTTTATTGTTATGTTACATTCCATGTAATAAACTTGTAAAGTTGCTTTGGAATAAAACATTTTAAAGTAAATGTAAATTTAGACTATTTTAAGCAGCTCAAGTTGGTTCATCAATAGCCCAAATATAATTAAGTTATTAGAAACAATTAAAAAATTATTTTCCACATCCTAGAATTAAGATCAAATATTTTAGTTGATGAGCAGTTTAGGAAAAAAAATTATAAATTTTTTTTCCTAAACTGCTAAATTAAATTTTTCCGACACCCTGTATACAGGGTATTCGAAAACATCAAGAGACTTGTGGTGATTTTACATGAAAAAAAAGTCATTTAAAAAATGTTGTAAACAATATGGCTTCTGAGACACAGGGGTGCTAATTTCAATTTTTAATTTTTCTTTTCTTCATATTAAAGTTAATTTTTCGCGAATAAGTTGATCTTCGGCACATAAATTAAGCTTGGTAAACTCTAAAATCCTGGGTAACACTAATTTAAAATGTATTTGGCCCAGACCCTTTTCAGATACTGCAAAAACAAATTTTTAAATGTCATTTTAAAGGCAGTATAAAACCAAAGATTAAGTATTGGTAAAGATAGGGCAGCCGGTCAAATGCTGTTTTTCTTTTACTTCCAACCTGGTTGACCTCGGACATTTAAACCAGGGTAATTGCAATGTTACCTAGGCGTTTCTATTTAAGTAAATGGACCGGATTTAAGTGTTTTTCTGCATTTTTTATTGGATGCGAAAATAAATAGTGTTTAATAATCATACTTTCTGAATCTATAAGTAAAAATCAAAAAATACTTAACTGGATTTCTTAAAAACATATAATTAAGAAGTTTTAGTTGTAAGTTTAGTATAAAAACATATGTATAGGAGTAGTGAAATCAAAGTGTATACAGGGTTTCTATTTATATTTTGAACGGGGTCTACAAGCTTTATTTTATGGATTAGTAGAAAGAATGTTAAATACAAAAGTTTAAAACATTCGTTTGGACTTCGAGGAATCGCTAAAAAATTAAATACATGATAATTAAAAAGTAAAAGAATTAACATCGACTTTGTTATTTTAGATATTACATCTTTTATACATTTATCTTTAAAAGCAACATATAAATCAGAAAAAATTGTCAGCCCTTATAGATCAAGTATTTTAAAAATGTTCCTAAACTTTGCACATGACGAGTCTCCAAAGATATTCTGTCTATATCTGAAACATTTAGAAAATAATATAGTATACTATACTATTTTATCATACATTTATCTTGTTTATTTTGAATAAAATATTCTATATATTTATAAATATTTAAACTCAAAATCGTAGACATATTGTATGTAACAGTCCCAGCGAATTGTTTTCTTCTTCTATACAAGTGCCATGTATTACGAATATTTTACAAAAGAGAAAAAAATCCACTTTTTCTGCAATGTTTTTTGGGGCGTTTTGTTTCATCTAATTTCTTTAACGCCAATAAACTAGCTATTTGTTATAAAAAAAGCGCATACATGCATTCTGCAGTTTTTGCACAGATTTAGCCACTCTAGCGGTTAATGTAGAAACTTTTTTAAATTATATAATTTTTTTTAAACTGCACTTTATGTGTGCGAGGAATGTAAGACCTGCATCACACTAAATACTTAAGTTTTTTGCCGCTGTTACTATAGGTAATTCTACATTATTT
This sequence comes from Kuschelorhynchus macadamiae, assembly GCA_030620095.1. NCBI lineage: Eukaryota > Metazoa > Arthropoda > Insecta > Coleoptera > Curculionidae > Kuschelorhynchus > Kuschelorhynchus macadamiae. Next base: position 238,223 of record JAUTXW010000301.1, read on the forward strand.
ATTTTTATATTAGAATTTTCTAGCACGGTCTCAATTTGATTTTTACTGGGTCTAAAATAGAGCATACTTGCATTTAATTTTAAATTGTGATCTACTTCGAATTCGTTAATATTTTCCAAATCTTCATTGAAGTGCAATTGAGAAGTATTTAAGGGGAAACTGCACGCAGTATTACGGATCATTTGCAAGCCTTCCGCCGCTGCAATATTATGTTAAAACTATAAGAGATATGCATTAGCTTTAAGGTGATTTTAATAGGGAAATATGTATAGTTGGGCGCTAAATGCCAATTTTTATGAAAAATTCGAATTTAGAATGAAAAAATTAGTAGCAAACTTGTCCATTTTCGATCATTTTTTGTCGCAGATACCGCCCCATATAATTTTTTTTCACAAAATGACTGTTTACCGCCTTACGCGCGTGAACCCTGTTGAGCCGGTTTTTAACCGAAATGTATTTTAAGTTCCCTATAGACAGCATAATTTTTCATGGTCAGTTCACGTCTCGAATTGAGTTATTATGTTATACACTGAAAAAACTGCGACCAAAAATATTTACAAGTGACTTAGTAAAATAAAAGAAAATTTCTGTTAATTAAAAATAAAAATGTGGAGAAATATAAAAATGTTCTAAAATGTAAAACAGGTGGAAAGTTATGATAAAAAAATATATATACACTACGTCCTTTAAATTATGGAATATTTAAAACAAAAATCAGTTTTTTAGCCTCGAAAGGCTTTCTTGTGCAGGATGTGTCAAGCAAATTTTATAAAATTTAAGTTGGCTGCGTAGCAAATACCAGCCAAAGAAAACGTGATCTTTATAGTTTTAGTTTATTGTGAATAAGTTATGGGCTGATCTAGAGTAATTATTGGCCCAGGTACTTCATCATGCAATTCCAGGTACACGCAAAATTAAGTTTTGTATAATTAAGTGCGAGAATTGAATTTTTGTAATAAAACAATACAAAAAATTATGTTGAAAGGCCTCGGTAATCAGACCATTAAAAAAAATTCTCACGAACTTGCTGAAGATTCTGGCCTAGTGTTTTAAATATATATATTTTATATACCAAGTTTCAATACAATACGTTAAAGGGTTTTCCAAATATTAATAAAAATGCCTTATTTTAAAAAATATTTAAGGGGGAACTGCAATTATTGGCACAAGTACATTATACAGTTCCAGGTACATGCAAAATTATTCAAGTTTTGTATAATTAAGTGCAAGAATTGAATTTTTGTAATCGTGAAAAAATCACACTCCAAGATTTTTTCAGATTTTCACGTTTCAGGGTCCCTAGATGACGAAAAACATGTTTTCTCAATTCCGTCGGTCTGTCTATCTGTTCGCGGCGTAGCTAAAAACTACTTACCCGATTGACTTGAAATTTTGGTCAAAAATTAAGGGTTATATATAGTGAAATGCTAACAAAATTATTATTAAAAAACTACTCATCCAGTTTATCTAAAATTTTGCAAAAACATCAAGTATTATGTTGGAATCAACTGGTAAAATTTGGGTACGAATCTAAGATGGCGGAACAAAACAAAAAACTACTTAATGATTTCAAATTGTGTGCCATAACTAATTGTGGTATAGGGCTCAATTAGTAAAAGTGTGATACTAATTCAAGATGGCGGAACAAAATTGCGGCCAAATAAAATTTTTGTATCGTGAAAAAATCACCGACTCAGGATTTACATATCTTCATGTTTTAGTGTCCCTACATGCCAAAAAACATGTTTTATCAATTCCGTCGGTCCGTCTGCCGGTCTGTCTGTCAGTTCGCGACACAGCTTAAATACTACTTACCCGATTGACTTCAAATTTTGATCAAAAATTAAGGGTCGGTCGTATGGGGATGACCTGGTAATATTTTGGTAAAAATCCAATCCTGAACAATGTTAAAAAAAATTGATTAGGGTGGTGTATTATTTAGGGTTAAGATCTAGTAAAAAAAAAGTCTCTTGTCTTTTTTAAAATGTCGACGTTTCGGAACCTAATTTGTGCATCTATATGTGTCCTCCTCAGGACACATATAGATCCTATATCCTGGATGAAACCCATATTATCAGTCTTTACCTACTCCGTTGGTCCGCAAATATTTCCTGATGGATATTATAACTTTCTAACTGGTTTTCATTAACAAACCTCTTGTTGTCATGTTACAGTGGTCTATTATTTGGGGTTAGGGTCCAGTAAAAAAAACAAAAGTCTATTTTTTAATAGTCGACGTTTCGCAACTTTATTGTTGCAGCCTCAGGACACACATATAGTTTCTATATCCCGCATGAACCCCAAATTATCAGTCTTTACCTACTCCGTTGGCCCGCAGATATTTCCCAGATTTGGTTTCGTTTACGATCCTCTTGTTTTCATGTTAGAGTGGTGTATTATTCGCAACTTTATTGTTGCATTCTCAGGACACATATAGATTGTATATCCTGCATAAAAGCCATATTATCAGTCTTCATCTACTCCGTTGATTCGCAGATATTTCCCTGATATTAAGTTTCTAAATGGCTTCCGTTAACGATCTTCTTGTTGTTAGGGTGGTATATTATTTGAGGTTAGGAAATATCTGCAAACCAACAGAGTAAGTAAAGACTGATAATATGGGTTTCATGTAGGATATAAAATCTATGACCTCAAATAATACACCATTTTAACATAACAAGAAGATCGTTAACGAAAACGAGTTAGACACTTAATATCTGCAAAGTATCTGTGGACCAACGGAGTAAGTAAAGACTGATAGAATGGGTTTCAATTTAAGATTCTTGTTCTTGTTCAATTGATTTTGCAGAAAAAATACATGTGAAAGTGGAATAAACTGGTACGAATCCAACAGGACATAGCAAAATGGGTATGTGTCAATGTAAAAACTACTTATTGAATTTATTTTATTATTATCGAAAGTCAAGTGTGCAATAGGTAGAAAAAAATGGTAAAATTTTGGTAAGAATACAATATGATGGAACAAATAAAAACGAAAAGACAGTATATGTAATACATTATATACTGAACTAAATTAGGTCACACTTCACTATTCCTAACAAATGGGAAAAAATCATAACGAGGGAAGTTCCGGGTAAAGAAATTTTCCGTTTTTTTTTCTAATTACGTTTAAGCTATTGTAACAAATGTTGTATAGGTATAATGTGACACGCCAAGTTCTAAAAATTTTCATGCGGTGTGGCCAAATATCAGCCAAAGAAAACTTGATCTTTATATTGAATAAGATATGGGCTTATCTACTCCTTACTTTTTTTTATAAAATGGGTCCTAAAATATTTAATTTTGTAGATACAGGGTGTTCAAAATCCTTATTAATAATATTTTAAACACCCTGTACCGAAAAAAATAAACATTTTGATACTACTTAATGTTGATACAAAGTTTTTTTCATAAAAGCTATCTCATACCCAAATGTTGCGAATCCCCCCCCCCCCCCCCAACATACTCAATGGTTACAATGGTATGCATAAAAGAAAGCACTGCATCAGTTGAAAATAGTAATTCGCCATCACCCCCAAACGGGATCTATAGGTTCTCCCTTTATCTGTTTTACATGTTCAAATATCTTAATAAAATTCAATTACCAAAAAAAAAGTCTTCACTTTATACAAATTAAAATTATTTCGCCCCCTCCCACGGCATCATCCGACGGACAGCCATAAGCAAGTAAATTTCTAAATATTATCCGAGGCGCCGCCTCTCAAATAATAACTGTAATTTACTTTGTTAGCCGTAGTTTCTTTCAGTGTTATATTTGTATTTTCCAACACGTCAGTACCTTTTCATATTACTTTAAACGTGACTTGACCTTGTCGCTGATATTTTGTTTACTGTGTGCAGTTCAGCCTTAAATGGTCAACAGAAAATGATTGCATTTTTTGATAATCCGAAGAAATGGAGTTTGGCCAATAACATTTTATGACTTTTTGTGTCAAACGCCTTACTAAAATCTAATAGACCCAGACAAGTAATTTTATTTTTCTCTTCATTAAACCTTATATAATTAACAAGATTCACAAGACATGTAGTAGTACTAAAATTCTTCCGAAAGCCTTGTTGAGAATCCGGTATGATTTTAAAAATATAAATATGACAATTTGGTTGTAAATATGTTTTTCAATAACTTTAGAAATAACAGAAAGAATGCTAATAGATCTTAAGTCTTTATATTCTTTAGGGTTAGATATTTTAGACAAAGGTTTAATTATGGCCTTTTTCCACAAATCGGGAAAGACATTTTCCAATATACAGGTATTAATGATATTTATAAGTGGTTTATAGCAAAAAGAAAAACATATTTTTAAATCTCTTACAGATAACCCATCTTCGCCTGTAGTGTATGAATGAAAATTCAAGTCAGTTATGACATTAATATATTAAGTCCATAAAGCAATATTTTTTCATTTGAGGTAGTGTCTATCCCGTTATTAGAGTTAGCAAAATGATCATTAATGATGAACGGATCGGCCGCAAGTTCACATGGTATATCAGACGCAGCCTTGTGAGATAAATTTAATTTTTTTGCGTTTGTCCAAAAGTCTTTACCTTTCTTAGATGACATTAAATTGAAACAGGCAATGTTTTCACGAGCTATTGCATGTTTAGTATAATTTCTAAGTTCCCTATAAAATTGTAGCCGCGTTTCAGTACTGTTTTTTTTCACTAACATTTATATATTGTCAGTAATCCAGGGTGTAAATGGTTCTTCTTTATATTTTTTTCTCTGTAAAGGTGCATGCTTATTTATCAAAAAATATATTTTTTCGTTAAATCAAATTTATCATTTATATTATTGGTAAAATAACAATTGTTTTCCCTTCGTAAATATGTTTTGCTTAAAGGTTTCTTACTTAGAAAATAACAGATGGCGACCCTGCCAATAGCTGACTAAGAATGTTTTGTAACTATCAGCTTACACCGCAGACGCGAACAACACGTGCTCTGTCTATTTAAACTAGGGTATATAACTCCATCTTTCTTTAACTTTATTTGCCTTGTCCCTCTGAGCCCTCTTTTCGATAAAAGCAAGAATTTATTTTACTGACGGCATCAGTTGATGGAACAAAAATAAACTTTTTTACACCAATCCAAAAAAAAGGCCTAACATACAAAATTATAGGTTTTGATAAAAAAAACATCACCTGATGAGGATAGAACACACGACCTCAGAAATTGAAATCTAATAAACTACCAGCAAGGTTCTGACACACACACAGCTGATATTTTATCGACATTTTACAAAAGACTAAGTCAGAGGCCGCGCGGTGTTGACAATGAAATCAATTCTCGCTTGATATGACTGCACGATTCACAGCCGTTAGAAAATGCATAGAAGATAATAATGGATATTTTCAAAATTTATTATAAGATGCGTAAGTTGTTATGCCATTATTTTCATAAATATACAATATTTACTTTCTTCCTGTTAAGATAATATCATTGTTATTCTAAGGTCTGTACCTTCTTTTGTTAAGTAATAGGCGGGTTTTCATAATTCAGAAACTTATTAATTAAGTAAACACATTTTTAATATCAACGTTATTTAGTTGTTACATAAATAACTAATTATATAATTTTTTATGCCATTTAAAAATTTGATTTAATTTGATGAAAGTTTGAGGCTGATTTGTGGCTAAAAGGTGAAATTCATCCACTAAGAAGAGTACATTTTTACTGCCTTCAAAATGGCAATATAAGAAAGTTCTGTGCTAAATAAATTTGGAATTTCAGGTAGTGTCCTCCTCAAGTGAATTATTTTTATCACAAGATTCTAAAGTTTATGAATATGACGAAAACGGCAAAAACAGAATTAAACTTTGTATCCCTGTATCTTGGAACAAATATTTCCATTATTTTTTCACGTAAAATCACCACCTTAAGTTCTATGCCTTTATAAAACTTTGTTCTGAATATAATAGGGTATGTCTATGGGCAGGTTTTGCTGATGTCAAATTCGAGGTAAATTAGAGTCACTTAAAATGACAGGCTAACTACAAGTTTAATTTTCCCTTCAAATATAAAGTAAACCTAATAGGGTTTGACGTGACGTCATTTTCTTATATTTCTTTTTAATTAATAGAAAACATAGGCAATAAAAGATTTTAATATATAATGACTGTCGCTTCTACAGTCGTTTAATTTTTTTACCTCTTGACTACACTAATGTACTAATCAGGGTGTGGAAGGCATTAAAAGTAAGTCAAGCTACTTTGTCTCACAAGCTACATATCAGAAAAAATAACGAAATACAGAACCAAAGTTTCTAATTTTATGAAGAATAAAATTAGGGATACAATTTGATGATTTGATGAGACAATATGATGTATGTTAAAAAGGAATATGTTACAATGGCCAGTTAACACAAGAAGTTAAATGAAGAACTCGGCGGTTTTTTAAATTATTCCCTTTCTTCTTTGGGAAATTGGTGTCGTAGTTTAGGATTCAGATGGAAGAAACTAGTAATCGAAAATATATAATGGAATTACCTGACATTCCAATGAAGAGAATGAAATTTTTGCGTGAATATACAAGAAATATCGCATCGCGAGAAACTTAAAGTCCAGTATTTTTAGATGAAACATAGATATTCAGCAAAGGAGCCTTCAGACGTAGTTAGCAGGTTGATACTCCTACCAGTTCTACACAGACAACCGAGGGTAATAGTTGGATGATTTTAGATTTTTAGAAAGAAATGTATGGGACTTTCTTTTTCTGGTCACCGTTAAAGCGTGATTCACTTGGCAACGAGAATGGATTTATTAAAAATGCAAGCTTGGTATTTCGAAGCGGGACTAAAAAGGGAGACTATCACAATAGCATAAATAGAAAAAATGTTGAAACATGGTTCAAAACTGAATTAAATCCAAATTTATCCCCAAAATTTTTAATTATTAGGATAATGAAAGTTTTCACTATGGCTTTTCTGAGGAAGTTCTCAATAAGTCTTGGCCAAAATATAAACTGATTGAATGGCAGGAAACATTGATTACGCAGAATAGGCGATGAAGGACGAAATTTGGGCGTTAGTTCTTTCTAAAGGAATCCCGAAAAAATATATCATCTTGGTCGGAATGTAAGAGGAAATACGATCAGTACATATTACTCTTAAAAGGAACAATTAACGAAGTTCTAGCTACTACTAGAAATATCCAGTGACCACTGGAAGAAATATATTGCCCACGTACATAATAAAATCATTAGAGACTCCTGGGATATTACAAAAGCTTGGGATGCATCTGACTCCCAGCCACTTATTTTTTTTAAATGATTCTGATGATTATATGAAAATGAAATGACTTATAATCATTTATAGAAATTATTGTTTATTTATCTCAAATAGACATGTTACCTTTTTTTTAATTTCTAATAACCATTTCCTCCCTATTATTATTTTAATAGTATTCTTACAGTGTTAAACTTCCATTTTTTTAAGTTGATACAACATTACGTTGTTATTATACTCAAAATTTTGAACTGCTCCTATAAATCATCTGAAATATTAAAAAAACGCTGAGATATTCATTTAACTTCTTATGTAAACAAGCCATTTTAACATATTTCTCCTAAACATACATCATATAAATTGTATCCCTCTTCATAAAATTAGAAATTTTGGTTCTGTATTCAGTTGTTTTTTCTAACATGTTGCTTGAATATGTTTCGTCCGAACTGCCATTTTTTTTTAATTCGATACACAGTAGTTTGTTTTGTTTGTGTTGTGTTTACCTTTTGTTAGAACGTGTTTACCTTTTTTAGAACGTGTTCACCTTTTTTCGTGACAAATTAATAGTAAGAATGTTTTAGTGAAATAAATAACAATAATTCATTTTCAGAATTTGTTACGTTGTTTCTAAATTAACTTTACTGTTGTGACTGTATAGCATTTTCTTACACCTATGCTCTAATACTTTAGAATTTATTTAAATAATTACTGTTTTTATTACCTAACAAATCGTTGTTAAAATAAATTTTTGCTTTTTGACATTATCTGTTATCTCAGTTTGCTAAAAGAATTCTAATTGGTGAAGCTCAGTTAATACACAAAAGGTATACTAATACTGAACTTACAAGAAATGGATTTCATATCATTCATTCATTATATCATTCTCACTACTGTGTTGATGATGAAAGTTTTCCAAGACATATGTCCTTTTTAACCTTGAATTACATCATAGTCAATTTCTATTACGTTTACTTTAATAACAAGCATTTACATATCGGTTCTATTTATGTATGCTGAGTGGCGTTTATTCTAATTTACTTAATCAGGCACCTTATATGTGTCAAGAATTTATGTAGCATAAATGGATTCTGGTAAAAAAAAATACATAGGCAAAAGTACAAAAACGTGGTCAAAATGAAGATCCGATAAGACATACCAAAACAAATCTCTTGCGAAAAATTAATTTCGCTAATTCCGCGTACTCCTAAGTACAGCTGGATACTTCCATAAACTGCAAACTAACAAATTTTTGCACATTTTACTTCTCTTGCAAGAGAGAAGTTTTGTCATTGTGAAAAACCACCCTTTGAAATTTTTTGCAGATCTTTACATTTCATGGGCCATAGATGCCTAAAAACATGTCTTCTCAATTCCATCGGTCTGTTTGTCGGTTGTATGGTTGTCTCCATATTCGTGGCATCGCTAAAAACTACCTCTCCGAGGAAAGTTCCGGGTAAAGGAAATTTACCGATTTTTGGAATGAATGTTCATATATGTGATATTTGATGTTTTAACTTTATTTTAATGTTAAAATTTTTGCGCAAAAATTAAGAGTCATCAAGAAAAGAACTGGTAAGATTTTAATAAAAATCTAACAAATTATTTATAAAAACGGTAAAGGTTTTTACCAGTATTGACATCTTTTTGTCAAGATAAGCGAAAGGCAGGATAATTAATTATGTTTTAATTTAAAAAACAGAAAAAAGTTAGAGATAAAAATAGTATTAAAAATGAATGGAACGAATTATCAAAAAAAAAATAAATAAATAAAATCGAAATGTTTGACTAAAACCTTTTACTGTTCGGTAATTAACAGAGTGGGAGAGTCGAAAAACTATCTTTATGGAATATATGCATTATAGATTCTAGTTGCCATCATAATTGGGCAGGAGAAATTCATGCTTTTAGTTTGCCCATGGTCGATGAGGTGCTGTTCCGGATCGAAAAATTAAATTTTTAGTTAGGCTTTGAAAAGAAAATCACCTTGTAGATCTTGGCATGTTCGGACGCCAGATAATATTTTTAAGTCGTAAGACGTTCAGCATTCACCGACACATTTATCACGTAAGACAGCGCTTGCTCCGCAAATATCTGACCAAACCGTTACGAGAATTTTGCATACAGACGTGAAAGTACTCTCTTAACGACTGGGCCAGACCTTCGCAGAACAGTTGCTTGCTTTTCACTTGAATATTTTCTAGCATCTGCTCGACGTCTATCAGTTGATTTTACACTCAACGCCGAACCGGTGGCCCTGTAAGTTTCAACACACAACAATATGGTTTTTCCGAGTTTAATAATGTTCTGGTATATTTTACAATAGGTACTAAAATAATTTAAAAAGTTAATATTATAAAAAAACTAAAGCCGTGCTACTGATTTCTTTCACGCACCATAATAAACGTATGGATCCAGATAACGGAAAACCAGAAATTACTTAGTGGTATAACCTAACAAAAGGCAGGATAGATTCATTTGATGAAAACTGTGCAAAATATAATTTGAGTCGACGAAAACGAAGATGATCTTTAGCCATTTTAGGTAGAATATGCCATATTCTTTTAGTCCGTGTAGATGTTTACATTTATATTATTTAGTACTACTAAATAAAACGCATTTATGTTTTTTGGATAATAAATATTTTTAGCAATGAAATTTGCTGTTTTAATATGCTAAAGTTAAAAATATTGTTTTCTCTAGGAGTCTGCCAGCTCCATGTCAGCTTATGTGACAGAAAATTAGATGTCAACAGCAAAGGGTTGATGAAAATTGGTGCCTATATTAACTTTTGTAGGTTCTATAAATCACTATATATAAAGAGAATGGGAAAAACATATTTGCGTAGTTTATATCCAAATTATATTTATAGCATAATTCATTCTTAAGAAAATTGCAACAATAAATAATAGGAAAGAATTGCACGTTAATATTAGAAGATTTTCAATCGTCCCACAGTAGTAGTACATTTAATAATGAATGTTTTTGGAACCAAGGAATGTTGAACAAAAATACTCAGAAATGATCGACTCTTTTTCATCTCTCGAATGGTGCAATTTAATAGTATTCTGAATTATAACGATAAGATATTGTAGTTGATACTTTGAAATCAAGACTGTATATAATGAATACTAATAATGGAAAATTGATGATTCAAAGACCTAAGTATACAAGTTTCAGATTTAAGGTATATCTGTAATAAAAACTTATAAGCAAATGATTAGTTAATGATTTACTAAAAAAATTAAACAAGATTTTTTTGTATGATTTGTCAAAATTTTTAGATCTAAAAAAACATAGTTTTGTCATGCAGATTTTTTATATGAAATTAATAAAGAGACCCCGGAAAAAAATAAATCCTAGTAAAAAAAACGCATGTAAGCTCAAGATTTAAAATTTTCGCTAAAGTTATGAATTGTCTGTAACAGTTAAAAAAATAAACCCTTGAGGGCTTGATCAACAATAGCTTCACGAGTCAATGCAACGGGCAAGGGTTGTTAATTTGGCCGCACATGATTTGAAATTCACATGTTTTTGGGGCTGTTCCGTTCTAAATAACTTTGGTAAAATTTTTTGACGGACTACATCCACAGTTTCTTGAACAATTATTATACTGGTTCTAGCAATCCAGGGATGCTCTTAAAGAGGAGTTTTCAATACGTCAACGTGGAATTTGATGCTTTTCGGAGCAGATCGCATCGAGTGAAGCCTCATTAATTATATTTAATAAAACATAGTTAAATTCGGTAAGAACATTTTTTTTTCTGTAATTTTTAATATCAAATGCATTTCCCTTTTTTGTTTGGACATACTACAAAGGCCTGAAACCGAAGAATAATACACCGTTGCATTAAGCCGTGGTTGCCCTTTTTAGTGACTCCAATTACAAAAGTTTCCGTCGACATTCTTCAAGGACCGAAACGTACAGTTGCATTTAAACTATACCTTTATAGAGAACGCGGTAGTACTGCTATGGTCATTATTGTATATCTACAACTACTACCTATTGATAGCAGCTCTTCTCCAGATGGAGCACGGTCTTTCCCAGGTTGTCACCCATCCAAGTACTAGCCGCGCGCGTCGATGTTTTAATTTTCCGAGATCGGACAAAAGCAAGTTACTCACTCTGCAAAACATTGCATGATGAGAAATTTAAAAAAAATGATAAGCCTACTCTGCTACTACTACTACTACTACTACTACTACTAAATTTACAATGGGAATTGTCAATTCAATAGGAGTTTATTCAAACTCTATTATTTCAAAAATAAAATAAAATGACCTCTTAAAACATATTAATAATCTCAGAAAAACCTTTTTGCATGAAAACCAATCAAAATGATTTAATTTTTTGTATGTATAATGGTAGCTTACATGCCGTTGGTTATTTGGGGAATCATATTTCAACAATATATATTCCCAGAGCCATGATGTCTGTATTAAGTATTTTTTTTTTATATCACGAATCCGTTAAACGTTGAGTGTAAAATGTTGATATATTCTGAAGATCAACAGCGAAAAGTTATAGGGGTTTAAATCAATACATACAGAAAGGCAAGAATACCTCTAGATGCGACTCCTAAGAAATAACGATTATACAGTGAGAAAATAGAGCGCAGTGTTACAAACAGAAAAAAAAAGAATTTTTTATCATCTGAATCAGAAGATAAGAGAAATCAGAGGTCTGATAAAGTAAATGAATGTGATAAAACATTTACTAATTTAAAGAGTTACTTCATTGGTGACCTGTAAACAAGTGCCTGAATTATCCAATGTTTCCTCAAATTCCGTTATTTCATCAGAACTTTGATCTTATCTTTCAATTAAAATTATGAAAATTCTTGTTTTTTGCTAGTTTCTATTTTCTGTACGTTTACCGTTGTTCATGTCTTAATTAAATATTTTCCAAGGCATCGGATTTAAAGGAAGAAACTACTACAATATGATTCAATTGCCTGGGGGCTTATGCGGCGCAATATTTCAAAGAAAGCACTTCTGACAAGAAAATTATTATTACATGTATGTTATGGAAAAGATTTTTCTTGACAATGGAACAGAAGTGGTCACAATAAGTTGAGAAGGATGTTAGCAAGCTTTTTTATCCAATAATTAACTTACTTTAAATTGATCCTTTAATATATTAGTCTTTTTCTGTCTTGTCTTTTCAAATAGTAATAGAGAAACCTTTAATATGTAATATATATTTTCCTTTAGAGGCAAATATGCGATCAAATACCAATTTTTTTCTCCTAGAATTGTAATATGGGGTATCTGTTTTGTTTACAGGAATTACAACTACCAGTTTGCATGCATATCCGTTATTCTTACTAATTTAATCTAAAGTCTTAATAAGCACAAATTTATATAGGATGACAACCAATAAAAAAATTTCAAAGTACAAACTATTGGGTATTTTACCTTATGTAAATTATTTTAAAGTTCTTCTTTTTCAGACGTATCTCCACTTTTCCTGCTATTTTCTTGTTTCTTCTTATTACTCTTTACATTATCATGCTCTGTCTCCCCTTTTAATTGTTCGTTCAGACATGTTGCATCTTGTCCCTTTAAAACTATCTTTTCACATAAAAATGTTTTTAAGGGTTCCCCACCTTCCTGATGTTGAAAATACCACTCCTCTATACTAGCTTCATTTTGTTCTAAAAGTGTCTCACACTAAAAATGAAAATATAATGAAGACAAAAAGCAAAAAAAAAATGAAAGGTGGAATGATGAGAAGAAAGGATTGGTAAAATATATTCCTCCGCCAAGGAGTACGCAGACAGCTATGTTGGTTTTGGTACTATTTAACAGCCACTTTGTCCCGCCATCTTGAATTCGTACCACAATTTTATCAGTTTACCTATATCAATTCTTGCACAACCTTTAAAATCAACGTAATAAGTAGTTTTTTAGGCTCTTTTTAAATATTTTATTAGGCCGCCATTTTGTTTTGCCATCTTGTATTGTACCAAAGTGATATCAGTTCATTACTATGTAACACTCGATTTTTGTGTAAAATTTAAGGTAAATTGGATTACTTTTTTACTAATTATCCTCGATTATTGAAAAAAACTAACATTTTCAATTATTGGATCAACTATACGCGAGTTATAGATTCGAGCGATGCACCAACTACATGTCATTCAATGCTAGTAGAAAGTAGTATGCTTTTATTATATTTCCATTTCATTAAATGCAAAAAATACTCAATTCCAGCCCCCAAAGGATGTATATTCCTAAATTTATTAAGTTATCTTTATATTCAAAGTGTTGCTTTCACGGCTGTGGTCAATTGAAAAATCATGGTTTTTGGGATTAGACTATGTCAAATTGGAATTACTATTCGACGTTTCGCCTTCTATTGCACGAGGCATTTTCAGGGATTTTTAGTCCATGAGATCAGAATCATTCAGTGTTCATGACTCCCAGGAAATCCCAAGAATTTGCATAAATTCGCTTTGGAAATAAAATCATTATTAATGAAATTGGTTGTCCTGGCCCGCACTGCACTTATTAATTTTCGTGCACCATCGCGTGATATCAGGTTTGCAATATGTTCTCAATTAATAGGAGCCCCACTGATATTAGGAGGAACAATGTCATGAATACAATCATGCATTATTTTAACATCTATATTCCAACTAAATTTAACTTGCACCATTTTCTCTTCTTTGAGAGAGTTCTAAATGCAATTTTTTAATGTGGTTACATTGAGAGGTTGTCATGTCGTAGAGCAGAACCACTCACTATTGTCTTGATATAATACACAGTAGGCGAGATCTATCACCCACTCGGCCTAGTCTCAAGGTCTTGAAAGAACTATATTGAATATTAATTAAGTTCAACATGGTTTTTACTTCGGAGCAATCTTGGTTAACTCTTGCCTCGATATCCCTGGATAAACTTTCAGCAATATTGTGAATGATTTTCTTTTTATTATGCGCTCTTGCATTTTCTTAAGAACACTTTCGGTATTTTCACTATCAGCCAGTACAGGCATACCGGCGGTAACAAAATTATTTTGCTGGGCTTTAATACTGTGCAGCTTAGATCGGATTTCTTTCAGCTTAGTGTCCAGTGCCAAAATTCTATTTCTATTCTCGCTAGATTTCTCAATTCTTGAAGCATTGTTTGAATTGTTCCATTATTATTCTATGAAGCTGAGTTATAGCCAGACAGGCATTGCCAGGATTAAAATCAGATCTGCTCAGAAGTAAAGGTAAGTCGGCGTCAGGCCCTCCTGAATAAACACCAATGCTACTTAAACGCCTATTTGAGTTAATATTTGTAATAGAAGTGGTAGCTGCCATTGACATTGAGGTGCGAAGCTATGTCAAAACTGTTGCAATGTAGTGCAGCCATTTCAGTGGAGGGTTATCTATGTGTTCCTGTTCCTTATAGTTACACAATACCACGGTATCTTCTTACTTGAAAACACTTCAATTTCGCTTTCAGTCAACTCTACACATCTTGCATGGAACCAAGAATTATAACCCCTGGTACAACCAATTTTGTATGAAGTTTTACCAACAATTTTAGTACAAGCTTTGCATATTAACTTGTCCATTTTCCGTTGACAAATATCCAATAATGACGTGTAGCGCGAAAACTCTACAGAGTCGAAAAGTCATTTACAATTTAGTGCATCTAAGTTTTCTTATATAAATATTTTAAGTATTTTTGATAAGCAAAAACAGCAATGGATTAACACAAATTTGTTTAATTGATACAATATTTCTCAAATTAAACTACATAGGACGCTAGTAATCGACGGGCACCTTTAATTCCAAAAAAGGACGTAAAACCTCAAAAAAACTTTCGGCAATTTTAACACTTAATATTTGCAAAATAACACGGACAAAATCACAATCGGTATGCGTGTTTATAGCATTTGCAGGCAATATTTTAAATAGGATTTTTACAGATATATGTAACTTTTATATAGTTAATAGAAAACATATATAATGAATATTATAATGGAAAACTGGTTTAAATTGTAGTTAATGAATGTCCCTAAGCAACAATGAATTGTCAAATTACAGTACACAGATACACATCATACAGCAGGTGACCTTATTTGTCCTACCTATCAGCATAATATCAGGGTGTGTAAAAATAAAATAGATTATACAAGACTAAATAGCTAATTGTCCAGCAGAGGTCAATATTTTGAACGCTTTAGATGACTTGGAAAGTATGATACAGGAAAGGTCATTTTGTGATAATACAAATAGGGAACTTCACAATAAAAATAGAACTCTAACTTTAATACACCTAAATATGAGAAGCATTCAGAAAGATTTTGACAGTTTACTCATTTTAAAAACTTTTAATCTCTTTTTTTGCAATGTGATGGTGCTACGTGAATGTTGGCAACTGGAAAATATAGATTATTTTAATATTCCAGGATATAACCATTATTACAATCAAAATGATGGCAATGTTATCTTCACCAAGTCAAACATTAACTAATATTGACCAAATTAAGTTGACTGAATCTGGTATTACTCTCAGTAACCTGAGTTTTGAGTTGGATGGTATTACTTTTGGGTTACATATTGCTATAGATCCTCATCATCTAATACACAACATTTTTAAATGATCTAGAAAAATTCCTCTGGGAGAATAATAAACTGCAAATAAATATGTTTGTTTTAAATTCGTTTGGGTTTTTGCTTACAATAAATACTATACACATGTAACTTCAACTAGAAAAAGATGCATAGATCATAAAAGTCAATGTAGAGAAAATTCAACTAAATATATATAATTTATCTTAAATTTTGACATAACTAATTACTTTCCTATTTTGATAAACTTCACCACTGAGAGTCAGACTCCTACTCCCTCCCTAATAACAAAACTTACTTCTATTACTAAAACCTTTACCAACTATGATAAGCTTAACTTAATTAATTCCAAACCTAATGCATACAGAAAAAATATCAAAATTAAAATATGGATCACAACCGGTATTATTAATTCCATAAGGGAGAGAAATAAAATTAGAAAAAAACTTTTATTAAATTTTAATTTTAATGATGAGTTGAAATATAAAGTGTATAAAAACTGCTTGAACAAAACAATAAAAAAATGTAAATATGACTATTATAAAGAACAAATTGAAAGCAACTTAAGTATACAATAAGTAGTTATGATTGATGGAAACTGAATTGAATTAGACTGTGATGTATTTGGCTGAGATTGTCAATGTCTTTCCGATAGTTTATTGTATGTTTTTCTTTTTTTTTATTTCGACCATTTCTTTGAATGTCAGTCTATGGTAATCTTTTTTTTTTTTTGATAAGATCGTTGTAGCCTGAAAATCAATTTCATGTTCTATATCTCTTTCTTGCTTATGAAGTGCTGTGGAAGCATTTTTTGTATATCTATGTCCATTTAGTCTATTTTATAGGTATTGTGTGTACATGCCTATATATTTTTTGAGGCAGTTTAGACAGGGAATGCTGTAAACAATGTTTGATTGTTTTTTAACTGGTGTTTGATTTTTTAGTGGTGTATATAAAGATTTAAGGGGACACATTGTTTCCTATATTCAGTCCCAATTTTACAAACTTTCAAGCTTTTAATCAAATTGCTTATTAAAAATTACAGGCAGAAATGATCATTATATTAAAGATTCGTTAGAATTTAACAAGTTTATAGACGCCATTAAAATACCAATTTCCAATTATCTTCCATCTCTCTAGACATAATATCTTTGTATACAAACATTCCGACTAAACTTTTAAAACAAATTATTAAGGATAATTGGGTCAGATAACGAATCACACAAAACTCACTTGCACAGAATTCACCAAAGGGGTAGACCTCATTCTTTCAAATAACCATTTCCTATACAAAGATAATTACCCCAAAATGTCAAAAAAACTCCGTGATGATGGATTAGTCGACCATGCATTAACACTAACATCACCTATCACTATATACCGAGTTGACATTTTAAATAAAGTTAGAGACATTCTTTGCCATACACTGAAAGCTATTCTGAAAAGATTAAACCCATTCTTGATAAACATGATATAACCATATGCCACAAATCAAACAATACCCTTAAATCCTTATATACACCACTAAAAAGTAAAACACCAATTAAAAAGCCAATTGTCCAAATAATTTGGATTAACTAATTCATTCAGTAATTCTTGATTTTTATATTTTTTTCACAGACAAACAGTAATAGTTTTAGGCATCTTAATTTTCAGATTTAATAATTTCAGTATATCATGTGTTCATCGCTCGAGTAAGTCGGTTTACCACAAGTTCCACTTTCTACTAGTCTAGTAGTGGTATTTTTGTTGATAAAATTAGTTTTACCCTGTCCAGGGAGAGTGTGCATACATATTTTATCACCCAGGTCGGTTATTCGAAAAATTGTTACGAGTGGTGGTTGGCTATACCTAATTAAAAGCCTAACGAATTACACGGCTTGTGAAATTTGGATTAGTGAGTTCTCGTAGAATGGGTGGTGGCACAGTACAGCAAGTGGTAGTGGCCGCGCTGATGAAGACTATTTAGAAAAACTCATAACAAATGTTTGTGCTACACTCATTGATCAGCTTGAGAAAAAAGTGATGGACAAAATGGAGCAAATTGATAAGAAGCTGAGTCATGTCTGTAGGGCACTTGATGATGTCAGAGAGTCAGTAGAGTCCCATAAAAAAGACATCGAGAACATAAATGTCCGTATAGACTATCTGGAACAACAAGCAAAAACAACCTCAGTCCGGATTTGCGGATATGTAGAGACAGATGGTGAAAAACTAAACGAAGAAATTCCAAGGTTTATTTGCCAAAAACTGCAGGTGAAGTGTAGCAAGGATGACCTGAATTATGTATATAGGAAAACCCGCGATTCTGAAAATACGAATAAGGCAGCTCCTATTATTGTTAACTTTGTAAGTAACATTAAAAGAAACGAGGTTTATTGGGCCAAAAAACTTCTGAAAAGCTCACCTGTATATATATTTGAGGATCTAACCCCTATGAGGTATCAACTCTTGAGTGAAGCCAAGAAAAAATATGGAGCCACTAATGTCTGGTCGTCATGTCAGTTGGAAAAATCTTTCGTTGGAACCCGGTTACAAACAAGAAACTTCAAGTTAAATCAAAGAGTGATCTAGTTTAGTACAGGTACTCATATGTGTATTTAGCGTATAATGTTATGGTTTCGAACAGCATAGCATAATGTCAAATTTTTAACTGAACCAAAATTGTGAGGTAGGAATTCATAAAATGTATCTTTGATATTTCATAGTTTTCATGGGCTTTGTTGCTTTATAAAAAATAATATGGTTTTATGTTTTATTGTAACTTTACTGTAATGGAGTACGTATTGAGAATTATTGATTTATTGATGGGTATTAACTATTGTATACGTATATGGCTGGGTTGTTTTGTTTATGTTTATATTGTACTAAATGAATATCGTTTTGTACATATTGGTACTTCGGTTTGCTAATGGTACAATCTTTTTATATTTAATTTGTAGATAATTAGAATGTGTCTGAATTTTAAATTACAACATTTACACTACCTATAATACTTATTTTCACGCATTTGAATGTGGATCGCGTGATCGAGTATTATGGTTAAGAATGATGAGTTCTCATTTGTTCATTTTAATGTTCGTTCATTGTGTACAACTTTTCACGAATTTCAGGATTTTGATACGGAGGAAAAATTTCAGGTTGTAGGTTTGTCTGAAACTTGGCTGAGTGACACCATATCTGACCTGGGTTTAAATATTCCAGACTACAACCTTGTTAGAAAGGATAGGGATGGCCGCGGTGGTGGAGTGGCATTGTATATACATAACTCGCTTCAATTCAAAGTTTTAAAAGCACCAGATCAGCAAAGCCGCCTTGAGCAGGTGTGGGTGAGTGTTAAACTTCAAGGAAAGACAGTACATTTCGGATCTTATATATATATTATATATTATATCGACCTCCCAATATCAATGTCAATGAATGTTTGGAGGATCTGGAAAATGCTTTAGTTAGTTTTTTGCCTGCCAGCAGTAATATTTTCGTTGGTACTGATTTTAATATAGACGTTTCACAGGCGCATAATGCCGCCTGTAAACACTTTTCTCGTTTATTAAATAAATATAATTTAACACAACTTGTTCATGTCCCTACTCGGATTTCTGTAAATAGTAGTTCAATCATTGACTTATTAATCACTAATTCAGCTGAACTGTGTACTAAAGTAGAGGTTATTAATACGGAGGATATCTCAGATCATCATTTGGTGTACTCAGTTCTGAATTTGGAAAAGCCACGTAAACCAATTTCATTTCGAACATATCGTGATTTTTCTGGCTTCGATTTAAACAATTTTTTATTCGATTTGAACTCTGTTTATTGGGATTTTATCTATAATCTAACCGATGTAAATGAAATGGTCTCTTTTCTAAATACCAATATTATTCAAGTTTTTGATGCGCATGCTCCAATAAAAACATCCCGATTTACAAAGACACCGGCCCCTTGGATTACCCCTAACATTAAATCCATGATGAAACTACGACAAAAAGCCCTTACTAAATATAAAAAATTAAAAAAAGATGCAACATTTAAAGAATATAAGCAACTTCGAAATTTTGTAACATCCGCTGTTAGAAGTGAAAAAAAGGCCTTTCTTAAACACAAATTTAAAACTGACCCCAAGTTATTTTGGAAAACTTTAAAATCATTAAATATTGGCAGTTCTTCTAATACATGTAATAAAATACATGAAAAGGCACCTTTTGACTTTAATAAGTTCTTTGTTGACAGTTGATAACTAATTAAGGTGCAACTTGATGATTTTATTTCAAGTAATCATTTGCTTCCTATAACACAGTCAGGTTTCCTCAGGACATAGCACTTGTACAGCTCTTCTTCATGTATATGATGATATATTTGTAGCTCTTGATCAGGGCAAAACAACGGTTTTGGTTTTATTAGATTTTAGTCGAGCCTTTGACACTCTAGACCATTCCATTTATAATGTACTGTTTTGGCACTTTGTATGGGAAAAAAGAACTGCAGAAAATCACAAAATACTTGTTTGAAATTTTGCTTTGACATGAGAAAATTTGATCATGTTACATTTATAATAATGGATCACCTGATTTGTGTTACAGATGGCAATGCTTGTACATAGGGTGAAGCTGTCTGGAAAACCTGCATATATAAATTAAGGTCAAATTTTAGTGTTCACGGTAGAAATACCCGAAACGGTCAAAGTTTTGTCATTCCTAAGCATAAATCTGCCAAATTTCAGGGCTCATTTAGTTATAATGCATGTAATAAAATACATGAAAAGGCACCTTTTGACTTTAATAAGTTCTTTGTTGATAGTTGATAACTAATTAAGGTGCAACTTGATGATTTTATTTCAAGTAATCATTTGCTTCCTATAACACAGTCAGGTTTCCGAGCAGGACATAGCACTTGTAAAGCTCTTCTTCATGTATATGATGATATATTTGTAGCTCTTGATCAGGGCAAAACAACGGTTTTGGTTTTATTAGATTTTAGTCGAGCCTTTGACACTCTAGACCATTCCATTTTGTTAGCTAAACTTAAGTACTTTGGACTTCATACCTCTAGCCTTAACCTAATAAAAAACTATCTTTTAAATAGGTGTCAAAGGGTAAGGCTGAATTCTGCTCTATCTGAGTATGTGGAGTTGCAACAGGGGGTTCCACAGGGTAGTGTTCTTGGTCCGCTACTTTTCTCCCTGTATACATGTGACTTCCATGAACACCTCCGAACTTGTCGCTCGCACCAGTACGCTGACGATACGCAAATTTATCTTTCATTTGATTACACTGGTGTCACCTAATCCATTAATGCCATTAACTTAGATCTTTCCACCATATCCAATTTAAGTAAAGATCATAAACTTGTTTTAAACGCTGCCAAGTCCAAACTGCTCGTTTTCGGGAAACCCCTTCCTAATGGCATGAGTATTGGTATAGATGGTTCTTTTTTAGCTCCTTCCAATAACCAGAGAAATTTGGGAATTGTCATGGACACTGATCTTAGGTTTGAGGAGCATGTATCAAAATTAGTACAGGCATGTTTTTATAAATTAAAAATACTCTATATGAATAAAAACTTTCTTACAACCGATATTAAACTACATCTATGCGATTCCTTAATATTATCAATTGTTGGTTATTCTAATGTACTGTTTTGGCCAGCTTTGTATCAACGGGAAAAAAGAAGTCTTCAGAAAATCCAAAATACTTGTTTGAAATTTTGCTTTGACATGAGAAAATTTGATCATGTTACTCCACTTTTGGATAGATCAAAATGGATCACCTTGGACGAGCGATTTGTGTTACAGATGGCAATGCTTGTACATAGGGTGGCGCTGTCTGGAAAACCTGCATATCTGTACAGTAAATTAAGGTCAAATTTTAGTGTTCACGGTAGAAATACCCGAAACGGTCAAAGTTTTGTCATTCCTAAGCATAAATCTGCCAAATTTCAGGGCTCATTTAGTTATAATGCACCCAAAATATACAGCACATTGCCATTTGAGGTAAGAGGCCTCTCGGTCGTGACAACCTTTAAAGAAAAAGTAAAAAAGATTATTTTAGATAAACGAAATGACATCCTCTACTTTGCATTTTTATTTCTCTTCTTAATTCAATTTTTTTTTTCTTATCAGACAATGAACAGTGAGAATTTTTAGGGTTTACCCATATGGGCTATTATATGTACTGGAAAATATGTATTCTTTTCTTTTATTTTTAGTTGTTATTAGTTAAAATGAATGTGGTAATGATAAATATTGTTTACTTATTTTATGATTAGGATTACTTTAGGTAAGATGGTAAGATAGAGTAGCCATAGGCTAGATCTCGCCATCTTTTGTATGTATCTATTTGTATTTATGTATATGAAAGAAATAAAAGACATTTATTATTATTATTATTATTATTTGAAGATCATAATTTACTAGTTTGGATTTATCTAATGTAATTAGTTTTTCAATTTCCTCTTGCGAATTTGACTGAATAATAAAACTATCCCTCCATTTTTAAAATCTTTGACTTTATTGACAGAAAAATTTATTTCTAATGCATTAACTTGCTTCTAAACTTCCTCCTTTGTTTGGTTACTTTGTGATTTTTTTTGTCCTAATTATCAGAACTGATACATTTTTTTTAGTGGTAACTTTTTTTCATTTTTTAAAATATCTGAATTGAGATCTGAATAGATTAATTGCCTTTCTATGTTGTTCTTTCTATATTGATTTAATTTTTGTATTAAAATGTTCAATTTTTATTCTAATTTTCTTCAAATTTGTGATATTCAACTATTTCTAATATTTTTATTAAAGTATTTTGATGTTTGATAAAATCATCAACAATTCCTTTTAGTAATTTATTTTCTTCTTATAATCTTAATATGTCGTTGAAGATTTATTAACTTCAGAACTTCTTTACAATTTAGACAAATCCATAACATTTTTTTCTTCTTGTATTCAGAGCTTCCTTAGATTTTTTGGCAAATGATAAAAAAAACCATTTTGCACTTTTAAAACATCCATTTGGATATGAGTTTTTACTAAACTTACAGTTACATTTATCACAATTATTAATACTTGTATCATCTTAATTAAAGACTTGTAAATCTATTTCATTTGAAGGATCTCCTTCTCTTCTATCTGGGGAAATACTGAATGTTTTTAAAATTTAGTGATATTTTTGGTCTTCTGGATATTTCTCAGGTAAATAATTGCTCTCATTTAGACTTTTATCATTTTCTTGCATAATATCTTCGTCAAAAGGTTTATCAATGTCATAAAAATTTGACAATAATTTCCTTTTGTGTGATATTTTAAGGTCTAACTCCGAGTTCATAATGTAAAAAAAATCTTTTTTGTACAAAATATAATTTTCAACATATAAAATATTATGAATAGTGTGTCAATTTGTAAACGTTGGCTATATTGGTGTATACACTTGTGACAAATGGTAAGTGTAAGAGAAATCCTTATTAAATTATATAAAAATTATTTTGATAATTAATATTGAGACTGTTTTCATCAATAAATAATTTATAATGTTTATTTCAACATAAAGATTTTCAACAAAAAAAAAAATAAAAATATATATATATATATATATATATATATATATATATATATATATATATATATATATATATATGAATTTTTTCAGAATTTTTGATTAACTAGTTTTTGAAAAAAAAATTGTCCATTAAAATGGACACTGGGTCTTTGTCAGGTCATATTTTCAACTCATACCAAAAAATAAAAATGCACATATAATTTTAATGGCAAATGCATTTTCTGAGTTTTTTGGGTCGGGCTGGATCTTGGTGAATCATAACCAGCTAGGTTGTTCCTTGTTTTTAATCTTGTGAAGCTGGTAGTTTCAGCATTGGCATTTGGGTCATCTTTTAACAAGCAGTCAGCAACTTCAAGTTTAAATTCAAGAAATTTTAAAATATCCTTTTGCCTGTCACCTAGTTTTATTCGGTCTTGACGATACAAAATCCAAGAGTTAGCTATTGCTAAATCAAAAAGATGAAAGATGGTTTTCACAGTCCATTTTTTCATCCTGTAGTAGCTTATCATCCTGTCTATAAGATCGATGCCCCCCATGGAATCATTGTAACATTTAATTATGTGAGGTCGCGGAACTTGAATGTATTTAGATTCTTTTTTACACCATCTTTTGCAGTTATCTACAGGTTGCTCTCCTAGTTTAGTGGAACTTATAAAAATTGGCATTTGATCAAACCATTGCACGACTTTGATTTAGCCATCATTCCTAACCGTTTGTTCAGTGAAACCCCTAGGAAACTTTTTTACAATTTTTTCCGCAGTTAAATGCACCGCAGCAGGTATTTTTTTCATAATTGTTCCCGTGCACAAAATCTTTTTTTCTGTCAAAAGATACTCTAAGAGAGGAATTGTTGTAAAATAGCGGTCCATAAACACATGAGAACCTGGCCTTTTACAGCACTAGGTCCCACTCCTAAGTCAACATCACAAGCTTGAAGTAAAGTTCCTTTGCCCTGGTAAATTTCAAAGTCTAACACCAATCCTTCTGGTGTAGCACAAACAAAATTTTTGAGGCCTTCAGGATTAGGTTTGCCTCTGACAAATTGCTTAATCTTACATACACCGGTGAAAGGATTCATTTGCTCATCTATAGCTACTATGGGATGGCGTTCCAAGGATAAACAAGTTTTTTTTATTTTATGTATTAGTGGCCTTACTTTCCATAACTTATCTTATTTTTTCTTTTCCTCTGGAACATCATTGTCTACGACAACTTTTAAATGACTTCTGATCTTAAAAAACCTTGTCCTAGTCATATTTTTAGTTATTTTTTCTACTCTGGTGAGGGCAGCCCAGTACATTTTAATTTGCGGAAACTTTAGGCATGACATCAGAACTGAAATTCCAAGAAACTTTTTAACTTCTTCAACTGAATAGGTTGATTGTGCTCGGCGAGGTGGTACAAGCGCAAAGCATCAGAATCTTCGAAATACATTTTAAAAAGGGTTATACTCCAGCCATTTTTTGAAAACAATTGAAGCAGGTATGGAAAATCCAAATATTCTATAATATGTATTGTATCTAGGATTACAATAATCGCTTGTAAGTCGTTCAAAATTATTCACTGTTATACAGGGTGGCCAAGTTTTGCAAATTTACCTTGGATTGAATTTTTTTAAATGGAACACCCCATATATTTTACTGTTATATTAAAGATAACATCGCCAGCTTTCAGTCCATTTAAATGGACGCTGGATCTCAGGAGGATATATATATATACAGGGTGGTGCAACCAAGATGGGGTGGACGATTGTGGGCAAACGGAGAGGAATTTGAAAAAACATTTTTGGGATATGATTGATATCTTTCATTATATAACCAACAGTTTTTTAGTAAATTAATTCTCCTATTCGTGAAACCAAAATTTACTCATTCTAACAGAAACGTTATTATTTACGTTGCTTAAATTGACTACCATATATTTTATAATATAAGGAGGCCATGATATAATCATAAATGAACTTAAAGAAAGATATGACATTCTTGTCAAAACCCCAAAGTGTCAGAGAATTGGCATCAATTACCATTGTTTTTTGACGATAAGCCGAGAAATTGTTAAGTAACAATGAGTTTGAGTACTTCAGAGTTGATAAACATGACTTTTATGTTGGGCGAGTGTCAAAAGAACCCCTTACTAGCAAGCAGGTTTTATGCGGCACGATATCCCGATGCCGAAAAAAAACCAAGACCTGAAGCTTTTGCAAGTTTATTAGAGAGGTTTCAAGAAACAGGCAATGTTGCTTTTAAGAAACGTAAAGTAATTAATAAACCAGTTACCAATGAAGATAATGCTTTGACAGTGTTATTAACAGTGCAAGAAAATCCACACACAAGTACCAGGGAAATTGAGAGAGCTACTGATATTGAACGCACTAGTATTAAACGGATTCTGAAACAACATAAATATCATGCCTACCACATTGAATTACACCAAGAACTGTATGATCGCGATTACGTCCAACGACAAGAGTTTTCAATTTGGTTTTTAAATACAATTTGGGATAATCCAGGTTTTGTAGATAGGGTGCTGTTTTCAGATGAAGCAACTTTTAAAAGCAACAGCTTGGTTAACAAACATAATATGCACTATTATTCAACCGAAAATCCACATTGGATACGTCAGGTGGACCATCAAAATAAATAGTCAATTAATGTTTGGGGAGGTATAATTGGCTCTCATGTTATAGGACCATATTTCTTTGAAGAGCATTTAACGGGAGAAGTCTATTTAAATTTCTTAAGAAATGAGTTGCCCATATTGCTCAAAGACTTACCTTTAATGTTAAGAAATTCCTTATGGTTCCAACATGATGGAGCACCCCCGCATTACCATAGGCATGTAAGACATTTTCTCAATAGTTGGAAAGGAGAGCATTGGATTGGGCGAGGTGGACCAGTTAAGTGGCCTGCGAGGTCACCCGATTTAACGCCACTAGATTTCTTTTTATGGGGACATGTTAAAGAAGAAGTTTATAAAGAGGTTCCAACCACAGTGGAAGATATGAAGTTGAGAATAATAAGCAGTTTTCGCAACATTTCAGACCTGACTTTGAGAAAAGTGAAACTTTCATTTATGGATAGACTCGAAATGTGCCTTCAGCAAAACGGTGGTTTAGTTGAACATCTTTTATAAGTTTTAATTACATTGTTTTTGTTGATTTATATTAAATATATTTTTTTTTGTAAAAAAAGATCTGTTATTAATACTGTCAAAGCATTATCTTCATTGGTAACTGGTTTATTAATTACTTTACGTTTTTTTGAAAGCAACATTTCCTGTTTCTTGAAATCTCTATGATAAACTTGCAAAAGCTTCTATCTTGTTTTTATTTCGGCATCGCATCATCAAAGAACAATATTTATTTATTTACTGATGACAATATTCTGACACTTTGCCGTTTTGACAGGACTGTCAATCTTTTGTTCAATTTATGATGATATCATGGCCTCCTAATATTAAATTGTCAATTTTAACAACGTGAATTCAGAGTAATTCGTGTTAAAATGAAGAAATTTTGATTTCACAGCTAATTTACTGAAAAATTGTTGGTCAGAAAGGTATCAAATATGGTATTTTCTGAAAGCTAGTAATGTTATCTTTAACATGAAAGTAAAATATACAGGGTGTTCCATTTAAAAAAATTCAATCCAAGGTAAATTTGCAAAACTTGACCACCCTGTATAACAGTGAATAATTTTGAACGACTTACAAGCGATTATTGTAGTCCTAGATACAATACATTTTATAGAATATTTGGTTTTTCCATACCTGCTTCAATAGTTTTCAAAAAATGTCCGGAGTATAACCCTTTTTTCCACTTTAACCTCGTCCCATTCCCTTGGTATAAATTTTAGACCCAACTAACCTTATATCAAAATGATCGTAACGAATAGGAGAATCAACTAAAATAATAATAACCGGGTATCCCATTTATAAAGACACAAGTTTGGTTCACCACGAACTTTTCAGACCACCCTGTATAATGGGTATAATTTTAAAACACAGCCTTCTTGACTATCAATCATATCCCAAAAATGTTTTTTCAAATTCCTCTCCGTTTGCCCACAATCGTCCACCCCTTCTTGGTTGCACCACCCAGTATATATATATATATATATATATATATATATATATATATATATATATATATATATATATATATATATATATATATATATATATATATATATATATATATATATATATATATATATATATATATATATATATATATATATATATATATATATATATATATATATATATATATATATATATATATATATATATATATATATATATATATATATATATATATATATATATATATATATATATATATATATTTATATGTATATATATATATATATATATATATATATATATTATATAGATATAGATGTATATAGATATATATACCAGGTGACCACGAAATGACTAACAAGGCTGTAATTATTTTAAGATAAGTACTATTAACATATTTTACAGTGATATATGGTTACTTATAAGAAAGATTTTCGTTGTATAAACAATCGATTGTCGTTTCCGGTTTTAACCGGAAATGCTATCAACTATCAACTCAATATTTTAAAATGAACACCCTGTTTATTGATTTATTTTTGAATTCTACACTGAATTCTAAACATAAAACATGATTCATACCCTATGTCAATTTCTGATAGTTTTCGAGAAAATGGCGAATGAAACTTTAAAAATTTCAATGAATAATATCGTTTTCTGGAAAAACAAATGAAGATAGGTCCAATTTAATGCTGTAAATAGTGTTTGTATGAAATGAAAAATCCTATAAGACCTATAAATCTACTCAGCATCTAAATCTTCAAACCATTTTAAATACTACTATGTCTAATACCCTATACCTATATCAAGTACTTTTCGAGATATTTCCAATTGCACTGTGCAATTACTTTTTTAATGCTTAGGCTGATAAATGACAAATATTAAATTGCTGATCCAAGGTGGCTGTGAAATAAAGAAACACCACAGCTGCCATTCTTTTATTCACTTTCTAGTTTTTAAAGTAGGTACTTTAGTTCAGAATTATTGTTTTGTTCAATGTGCAAATAAAAAAAAACAAACTATTAGAATTTGCAAACATACTGCGCAAAACTGTTTTTGCAAATGGTGTATTTAACGTTTTGCGGTCATCAAATATAGGTGCTAAGAAAGGACTTAGTTTTTGAATTTCACATGATACTAAATTGAGTTCTTAACATATAAAAAAGGAATAAAATGCCTGATATGTTATCTGTAAGGCTAAGCATATTTTGTACTTGGCAGCAATGTAAATTGAGTAAAAACGAAAAATTAGTTAATTTTATAAATATAATAAACTTACCTACAAAGTTATTTCAAAATGACTGCTTTTTGATGTTTTTACACGCTGTATAACTAATCATTGTTTATTATTTACAATAAGAAATATTGCCAGCCTACTTAAATAGGTATTTATTAAGGACACTACTGAGTAGCTCCAACTATCATTACGGCACAAAAACTAATTTAAATGTCAAAAAACGGAATTATTCATTGACATTTTTAAAGCTTCATTCGTCATTTTCTCGAAAACTATCAGGACTTGACATAGAGTTTGATACATGTTTTATGTTTAGAATTTAGTGCAGATTTCAAAAATAAATCAATATACAGGGTGTTCGATTTAAAATATTGATAGCATTTCCATTTAAACCGGAAACGGCAGTCCATTGTTTATACAGCGAAAATAATAAGTAACCATATATCACTGTAAAATTTCATGTTAATAGTATTTATCTTAAAAAAGTTACAGCCTTGTTAGTAATTTTGTGGTCACCCTTATATATATATATATATATATATATATATATATATATATATATATATATATATATACATTATTTTCTTTGATTGACATTATATTGGCAAAACAAAATATTATTATTTTTTAATTTATCTATTGCCAGTGTAATTGCCTTGTGTCTTAGAAAAATAGTAGTATCTCGCCTTATATATTGAAAACTCAAGGTCCATTAAAAAATATATCTGCTGTAGTTAATAATAATCAATAAAAACACTATCAACGATCCTGATTATGAAGCCGAATGACCAATATCAATAACAGGAAACCATTTATTTTTTTAAAATCTTTTGCGTTTAAGTTTCCTGGATATCACAGCTACAATATGACATACCTGAGTTTTCATGTTGGTAACTTCAACACTTGGTTTATCCCAAAGTTCATATGGGATTCCAAGTTCAACTTTAACTCCTTTGTCCACTAGTCCATGAAGTGTTTGGAATGTTTGACTCATTCCTTTAGCAAACCTTGTGCTATCTTCTCTTTCTTTATGAATATTATACTCCAATATCCTTTCACAGACTCCATCAAGTGATTCTATAAGACGCAATTCTGATTTTTTATATTCTTTCTTCTTCTTTGGTTTAATATCATCAACAGAATAGCCAGTTTCAATTACTTCATGGGTCTTTCCTGTTTCTTCTAATCTACTTTGAAGTTCTACTGCTAGGATTTTACAAACTGAAAACAAAAAATGTATATTAATAAATAAAAGCTTTAGTTTTGCATTTCTTGTATCTGTAACTCATTGCAACAGTCGTTGAAGCGCTAGTAAAAAAACCACGACCATTTGTTTTTTTTTTTGAGTTTTTGTAAAAATCTCTTAACGAAACAAAGAAAAAACTTTTAACGTCATATCTAATTAGATTTTCAGGCCTAGAGTAAATAAATAAATATGTCTTAAAAGAAGTCCAAAACTGTCACCTCTGAACATGGTTTTTTCTAAATATTTTGGAAAACGTTAGATTATGAAATTTGGAAAGCCCGGTAACTGTTATACCCTGAATCTGAGCTCAAAAATATCAGTACTAATCTACAATGGGAAGTGGAGAGGGAAAAGTCGCATACATTTTTTTCTGCATAGATTTTCTCAATTTACCAATCCAAAATATTAAAATTTAGGGTTTTCTAAAAAGAAAGGTACTCTTACAAAATGAGGTTAAATTTGTTAGGATACACCAATTTTGAGAAAAATTGCTTTGAAAATGGTCTTACATTAAAAATTAAAGATATTTTGGCTTCAGTAAATAATTAAATAATTTTGTTTCCACTTTCAACTGAAAATTATGTGTTTAATGTCATGTATGACAATTTTCTAATCAAGTTTTTTCGAAAACGGTGTATCCCGACGAATTAAACTAAATTAGTTCCTCAGGTTCGTCTTAAAAATTATAAATAGGTATAGATCTCATTGTAGATGTGCTGCCTACTATTAATTGTAGTTTTTAGTTATACAGTGTTACCAGGTTGTAAAATTTTAATTTTATTAGTCATATGCTTCATATTTTTAATATTTCTATACTTTCCTGACTATACCAAAAGTAATATACATAGTGAACAAATCAAAGTCGGCACAATTACTAACATATCTATTCCATATATTATACATTTTTTTTCTTCAAATTTTATATGTCCATTTAGATTTTCTATTATATAGGAACTGTACTAGTGTTAAAAAAACTAAAACAGTTAAGTTGTTTTTCAAGTCAAATGTGAAATTTTAACTTTCAACAACAAAAATATTTTGTTCATAGTTTAGGCTTGATCTTTACCATTATTTTAACACCCTCTATAATATTTTTGCAAAATAACTTCATTTTTGAGAATTTATGACAAGCATATATTTTGAAGTTTAGTTATTTTTCAAGAATTTTGTATAGTGTTCCGAGGATTATTGCAAAACGAGGGATGGTTAATTCGCACAAATATGTGTAAACATAGAAATCCCGAAAATCTTTTCAAAATCCTTTAAAACTTCAAAATGTTGTAAAATCAAGTGAAATAATCTTTGAAATCTCTTGAAATCATCTAAAATCCTCCAAATTGCTATAAGTCATTCAAAATCTTCTAAGATCATTTAAATTGAGTTCATTTTCACACCCAATTGATCCCGCCACTATTTTGAATAACGCTCGGACAATACAATTTGATTTTTTTCATCAAATATTTTAACATTTCTTTACAATATACTGGGTGGCACAAATATCTTGATACTCATTTATCAACGTACAGAAAAAATTATTAGAGCTAGAGAAATAAAAGTTTATAAGTATATTTCTACTACAGTGCAGACACCCACTCAAGGATTTCTTTTAATTCGACCCCCTGACACAACAATTTTTATTATTTTATTATATATAAACGTTCACATTATACAGGGTAATACAAAAACGTTTTACTCATTACTCAATGTACAGAAAAACTGTTGCAGCTAGATGCATAAGCATTAAATGTTGCAGGTATATTTCTATTATAGCATGAACACCTGTTAAGAAAGCATTTTGTTTGTTTATGGTTTATTTATTCCAACATAGCAGTACAAGCAGCTAAAAAACCCTAAGGGCTTGGAACAATGCTATAAAATTGGAAAAAGTCGTCCATATTTCTCAAAGAGAGTTTATAATTCTATTAAATAAAACACAAAGCTTTGGTCTCAGTCAAATATTTTAAAAAACCTAAGGTGGCACGTGTTTCACTCTTGCGAGCCTACAATATTGGAAAAACCTAATGTACTAATTATACAATTAAAAAATAATTATAAGTATAGCTATCTTAACACATTTAAAACAACAAATCCAGGTACAAAATAAGAATAAATACAAACAACAAATCACACGTTACATCTTAGACATGGCTGGTCCCCAAATAAGGTTAAAATTAAATAAACAATGCTAATTATTAATTATGTTATTAAAGATAAGGTGGGGTTCGAAATTAAATGTCATTAACACAGGTGAGAACTTGACTTTGGTTATTTCCATTTTTTCTAATAAATCTAATTTCCTTCCCTTGGAACACTCATGCAAGATATTTATATTTTCAGGCACAGTAAAGGTGTGTGCTGAAGCTAATAGGTGGTTCGCAAATGCAGATTTAGTCTCTGTTATTTCCGAATTTTTATATTTATTAAAGAAATTTACATGTTCTTATACTCTGGTAGATAGATATCTTCCTCCTGGACTGGCCAACATATACAGCAGAACAGTCGCTACAACTCAACGAATACACTCCAGATTTTGAGAATCTCAGTCTTATCCTTAATTTTAACTAAATGTTTTTTAAGAGTGTTTACAGTTTTAAATGCAATAGATATGTTAAAATGTCTAAAGAATTTTGCCATTTGTAAGTAAATACTAACCAAAAAATGTTATACATCTATATTGGTTGTTCTTTTGCCAGACTTAGGGTGTATTGTATTATAAGAGAATTTATATTTGTTGACAAATTTAAAATAAAGCTTAGCTTATTGATAGAACATATAGAAGACCGTTATTAGCTGCCATCTGTTTTATTGTATTGAGTTCTTTATAAAAATAATTTTTAGAAAGGGGAAGTTTAAATAACCTAAAAAACAAAGAATTGAATGCTGCAAATTTATCTGAGTAGGGTGAATTAGAAGTAAATTGAATTATATTATCACTAGCTAACTGTTTTCTGTAAATTTCAAAATGTATTTTATTATTTTTTCTAATAAATAACAAATCTAAAAAAGGTAACTTATTTTGTGTTGCTTTTTCCAATGTAAAATAAATTTTAATATGTAAAGTATTGACGAAATTAAAAAAATTGACCAGTTCCTTTTTACTATTATTCCATATTATAAATACGTCGTCCACGTACCTTTTATAAATTAGTAGAGAATTCGAAAATGGGCTGTTCATAATTTTATTCTCCAAGTTTTGCATAAAAATTTCACTAAGGAAGGAAGAAAGACAAGAGCCCATAGCCAAACCTTTTTTTTGTCGAAAAAGCTGCCCATTAAACTTAAAAAAGTTTTGATTTAGCACAATTGCTAGAAGTAAAATAAGATGGTCTATAATTAAATTAGGGATATTTTTATGTTTCAATAACCTTCACAAAGTCAATTCATTCCAAAGGTGGTATACTGGGGAAAAGTTTTTTAACATCCAGTGAAATAAGAATTGCATCATTAGGAATATTAATATTTTTGATAGAATCAGCAAATTCAATTGAGTTTTTAGTCGAATATGAGTTTTGAAAACCCGTCACCTCTCTTAAGAATTCTATTTAGCCACGATGAATGATGGTAACAAGGCGAATCAATAAAAGAAAGCTCTGGCCTGATAGGTGAGCCTTCTTTATGCACTTTAGGTTACTCAACAATATCCTCCTGTATCAACACAGAATCATTAACAGAGTGAACTGTAGAAAATACCTTTAGATCACCAGCAAATAATAAGAAATTACAATTTTGTATGTATTTACTAATGTCGTTCATATATACGCTAAATAGTAAGGGTGATAGATGTGCGCCCTGAGGGACACCAGATGTTACCCTGATTGGGTCAGACAAAAAGTTCTTGATTTTTACTATCTGAGTACGCCCAGTCAAATAGCTAGAAAGCCATTCCAATAGTCCATCAAAAATGCCAATTGCCTTCAACTGCCTTGGAGACATCCATATAGATAGTGTCCACCTGGTACCTGCTGTTTAGTGCGTACTATATTTTCTAGTATTGGTGTTATTTTAGCAGTCACTAGAGATTCAAATACTTTGGCAATGAGAGACACCTTACTAACTGCTCTATAATTGTTAACCAATCAATTATCTACATTCTTAAAATTGTTATGTATGATACTTTCCACCCATCTGGGTAAACACCCTGTGACAAAGACATGAAGAATTTTAAAAATATATAAAATATTACAGAAATACCATCAGGTCCCTCAGATAGACGACTACTCAAAATATCAATACATTTATAAATTTCAGGTAAAGTTATATCACAGGCATTTATATCAACGCTCACATTAGTAACACTGTCAAGAAACACATTGCTAGACTCATTACCACAATAGACAGTTGAAAAAAAACTGGCAAAAGTTTGAGTAATATCAGAAAAATTATCTGCTGTAGTATCATTATGACATTGACTTGGGCAATTCAAACTTCCTACTTTTTCCACCAACGTACTTCCGAAACAATGTGCAATCGGCATTTATAGCATTCTCCATGTTATTTATATAATTGGCATAACTTCGCTTACTATTTTACGCTGACTTCTAAGATAAGAAAAGTTATTGTAGTCTTGAGGAGAATTACTATGTTTGTATTTTTTATGTGCTGCTTTTTTTCAAAAATTAAATTTTTTAGCTCATTTGAATACCATCTTGGAAATGTTGCCGTCTTTGATCTTCTTTTGGGTACAAATAAATCTATTACTATATTAATAATAGTTCTAATACCCGATCAATATCATTTGCACAGAACAATTTATCCCAGCTGATACTTGCTAAATATAAATTAATGAGATCATAATTTGCTAAATGAAAATCTAAATACTCATAATCAAAAGGCATATATTCTTGTTTCATCGCCAAATTACATTCAGAAGTCAAAGAAGGGTGATACTTGTCAATAGAAATAATAGAATTGCTGGAAGTTGAGACATGAGTATCCCTCATGTTAGTAAACACCAAATCTAAGTAATTATTTACAACATTGGAAATATTATTAATTTGATACAGATTCAGATACGCTATAAAGTGAGATAAAATTTTTGTTTGCTGTGATAAATTGCCTACAGCTCTACAACCATAGTCATCATTCACCCATGATACATTAGGTAAATTAAAATCACCAACAAGTATAACATTGTCTATGTCATTATGACTCAATATATATTCTAACGATTTACAATAAGATTCAAAGAGATCGGGCGACGATTTTGGTGGTAAATAGACAATACTAACCAACGTTTTTTCACCATTCATTTTTAATATGACAAAAAAGCTAGGAATTCCATGTAGATATGATGTTCTTATAGGAACTTATCTTGAATGCTGATATTCATGTGACCATAGATGAATAAAAGTATTTTGTTGAATTATAAAATCATTCAGAATAGGTCGATTATGTCTAAGGGCTGGTCCTATCAAAATTAAATTTGTATTTGCCGTTTCTCTAAATAATTGCTCTATCTTATTCTTATCTATACCCTTACCAACCATGCAATTCTGAGCGCCCAAAAACAAAAATACAAAGTCCTTCTTAATGTTTTAGTTCAAAGTATACATGTGTCAACTAGTTTATCAAAAAGGCCTCCATTGAGCCACTGGCAATTGACATCCATTGACCCTTTTGTCTGTCGCTTAAAAATTGATAATGTTCCTCTCGCAATATTATCTCCTACAATCAAGATCCAGTTTCTTTTCTTATTAACCTTTTGAATCATTATTTGTGCCGATGAAACTGCTCGGTTCATGTCTTCAATTGTTACAACCTGATTCGGTTTGTCATGAGAGGTGGGTTAATTTTTAAAGTTGTAATGGCACCATTATTTTCAAGATTTTTCTTCGGTGACGTCGGATTTTTTTCTTTAATGTCAAATTATTCTTTTTTAGTCCTCTTTAAATTATTCCACAAATTATCTCTATCTGCAGTTAAGGTCTCAATACTTGCAAGAAAGTTCTTTTTTAGGACATTTAATTCTGCTATTTCAGAGCTCAGGTGTTTATTTTTTTCATCTAAGAGATTTATTTGTTCAATTTGTTGTTCATTTTTATCCATTAATTTACACAGGTTTTGATTTAAATTTGAAATTTCCCTTTTTTGTTCTTCCAGCTTACTTGTAAGATTTTGCTGTGAAGAAAAAACAGAGTCCTCAAAATCCTGAGTTTGCCTTTTAAGACGCGCGATATAAGTGTCTTTTGCTGTCAATTCAGATGAGAGTCTTTCAATTTCCTCTTTCAACTCCTTTTCTCTTTCAATGTTGTCATCTTGAAGTTTAGATATGTAACTGTCCTTCCGTTTACTATCTAATTTGGCCTTTTCCAGAGCTTCCAGTGCATGCCGTAGGTCTGAGACATCTTTTAGTAATGTTTTGCAACCTCCACAGAAAAATAACACTTTCCTTTTACTATTGCTTATAACAATGCAGTGGCATTCAGTAGTTATAAGGCCAGCACAATTTTTACAGAAACTCGTTTTACAAGAGTCACAATTAGCACCAAATATTTCATCCTCCTATGGACGGGCTTTAAATATGCATTTATTATTATACTTTGAACAAGTTAGAATGGACATCTCAAAAGAAATGTATACACCCTGCAATCAACCCCTTAATCACAGTGTTCCAATTAACAAATTCTGAAATCCGGTCCTGTGTTTCATTCATTCAAGATGCTACCCAAATGCAACACCTTTTGAACAGTTGTTTTATTCAATGTTTACCAGTTTGTTTTGGTTCAATGACCCTTTCATATGCTATATTTTGTTTAACAATACACAAAAAAGGGGATTCCAATAACTAGAAGATTTCGAGTATGGAATTTAACTACTGATAAGACTAATCCTTATAGAGTTTTTATGTTTATTGTAGTAGTTTTTACATTCTTTTGCAAAACTTGATCTGAATTTTACAATGTTTTCGAAGTTTTCTCTGCTTTGTTTTAAAAAACTAGATTAAATGCTTACATAATCAAAATATACACATTTTTACAAACAAAATGACACCAAATACTCAACTAGTTGGACACAATAAACACACAAAATAAACAAAATATATTGGAGCAAACTTTTTAAACTGTACAACTGTAAATATTGCAATACAACAATATTCGACTAAAAACTCAATTGAATTTGCTCATTCTATCAAAAATATTAATATTCCTAATGATGCAATTCTTATTTCACTGGATGTTAAACAACCTTTCGCCAGTATACCACCTTTGGAATATGTTGACTTGGTGAGAAGGTTATTGAAACAAAAATATCCCTTATTTAATTATAGACCACCTTATTTTACTTCTATCAACAGTGCTAAATCGAAACTTTTTTAAGTCTAATGAGCAGCTTTTTTGACAAAAAACAGGTTTGGCTGTGGGCTCTTGTCTTTCTCCCTTCCTTAGCGAAATTTTTATGACATGAAATTCTTTAGACATTTTAACATGTCCATTGCATTTAAAACTGTAAATACTCTTAAAAAACATTTAGTTAAAATTAAGGATAACTGATAGATTCTCAAAATCTGGAGTATATTTGTTAAGCTTGAGCGACTGTCCTGCTGTGTATGTTAGCCTATCCGGGAGGAAGATACCAGAGGACAAGAACATGTAAATCTGTTTAATAAACATAAATATTCGGAAATAACGAAGACTAAATCTGCATTTGCGAACCACCTATTAGCTCCAGGACACACCTTTGCTGTACTTGAAAATATAAATATCTTACATGAGTGTTCCAAGGGAAGGAAATTAGATTTATTAGAAAAAATGGAAATAACTAAAGCGAAGAAAATTCCAGTTCTCACCTGTGCTAATGACGTATTTAATTTCGAACCCAATCTTATTTTAATAACATAAATAATAATTAACATTGTTTATTTAATTATAACCTTATTTACGGACCAGTCATGTGACCATTGACACTGACATGTATTCTTCTATTATATTTTTATTAACACACTTAACTACTTGGGCTCATTAAGCTACAAGCTCATTATGGCTACATTAAGTTTTGTGAGCATGTGCAACCATCAATACTCAAGGATTCAGCCTCTCCTTATTATTGTTGTACGTCTAAGATGTAACGTGTGATTTGTTGTTTGTATTTATTCTTAGTCTGTACCTGGATGTGTTGTTTTAAATGTGTTAAGGTAGCTATACTTAATATTATTTTTTAATTTTGTAATTAGTATATCAGGTTTTTCCAATATTGTAGGTCCGATGATGGTCGCAA
Organism: Kuschelorhynchus macadamiae; assembly: GCA_030620095.1. Taxonomy (NCBI): domain Eukaryota; kingdom Metazoa; phylum Arthropoda; class Insecta; order Coleoptera; family Curculionidae; genus Kuschelorhynchus; species Kuschelorhynchus macadamiae. Next base: position 276,357 of record JAUTXW010000301.1, read on the forward strand.
ATGCGAAACAGTGTCACCTTAGGTTTTTTAAATAATTTGACTCAGACCAAGAACAATGTTATAAGACAACTATATTAAATACAAATATCTAAAATCTTAAACAAATTTGGATTGAATATATTTAAACACATAAGAAAACATATAAACAAATTTGCTATTATACTACTACTAAATTATCTCTCATTATCACAAAAAAATCATCTAAAGAGTATATATATTATATACTGTACTAAAATATTCTTAAGACTATTTTTTATTAGATTACATATACATTGTGGAAGCTATTAAATATCTTAACTATATAAGATATTGCACATTTTCCTGTATATAGGAAAAATGACATCTTTTGGAAAAAAGAACATTCTTATTTCTAGTATCATATTGATGTTGATCACAGTTATGAAACATATCACTATTGTCATGTATAAATATCACAGAATCAATCATATGTGTACAAACAAACCAATGTTAAAATATTTCTTTCAATAAAGACACTTCTACTGCTTTCATATTGTTTCATTTTATATATTCTCCTAATACATCTTTTCTGCAGAACCATAATTCTGGACATATCAGTGGTTTTCCCCTAAAAAATTGATGCAACACCAACAAATGCTACAATAACTCTTAAAGCATAGCACTACCTAGAGATACTCACTGCAATATGCTCTCTCCAATCCAATCTGGCATCAATATGGGTGATGTTGCTAGGGTTAATTTACTTACTCTTTTAGAGGATTATAGACATATGATTTAGGCAAAAAATGCCAGGAAATACTAAAAGCTAAAAGGAAAAAAATATTATAGAAAACGGATCGTTACGAGAAACTAACAAAATTCACTCACCAAGATCAAATTTTTGAGATAATTTCAGTTCAGCCAGTAGAGAATTTGGGACATCTGACTGATGTCGACGTGGATGAACCGAACAATGAATACGGCGCACACCACAGTAAGGAACACTTTGAAGCAGTTAATACTTCCAGATTTCTCAGACTTAAGCCTTAAAGATTATAGGTCCGAAAATATTAAAAGCATGACAACATTCTTAACAATTATTAAAAATAAAGATAAAATTATAAGATAATCCAGCTTATGCTGGCTTTTGAGGAGAAAAAGGAACGGATAAGCTTTTCCGGGTCCGCAGCCATTTAGAAAAAAAATCTAAGGAAAAAAAAAAAGAATCAAAATGATGTAGCTAAAAAAGGCACACAATTAAAAGTAGGGTTTCCGTCCCAGGAGAATTACACTGAACATTGCCGATCCTGGGAAAATGCATTCGGGAATTCTCTGTTGATGGGGAATACAAAAAAAAATTTCTTGACTTTACATTTTCAAATAAATTTCAATCTTGATCAGACATAGAGATCTCCGGACAAATCAAATAACTCTTTCTTCAATTTCTTTAGTCAGTACAGTCTCATTGTTTAACCGCTTCTGTTCTTACTTTTTATAAACAATTTGGTTAGTTTTTTGGATGTGGATGAAAACTCTAATATAGTACTTTAAGCTGATGATAGCCCGATTATTGTATCTGGACCATATTTTGACACTGTTGTACAAAAAGCAAATAGAATTCTAGAAGATTTTAAAAGTGGTGCTGTAATAACAAACTGATAGTTAATGTAATTAAAACTCAGTATATGATATTCTTTAAAAAAACGTTTTGTACTAAATTTTAAACTATATATGGATGGCATAGAAATAAAAAAAAAACAGAAACAGCAAAATTTTTAAGTTTACTGTCTATGTAGCTTTAACTTTAACAATAATCACACTGATCATGTGGCAAAAAAATTTAATTCTACATACTTTGCAATTATAAATTAAGAATGTCTTATAAACAGTCAATTAATTAATGTTTACTATGCTTGATATTCAGGTGTCTTCCAAATCAAATCAAGGCCAATCTAAACATATAAAAATTATCTGCTTTTGGCTAATCAGGACCCTCGAAATGCTGCTAGAGTTCCCCACAACAGTAGTCCATATGACAAGCTTGTTACATACATAGGACCCTCCACTGCGACTCTGTGGTCTATTGTGGCTCACACCTATGTTTACACTTCCCCAAGCAACTCTAAATCCTCAATGAGTCTTATCATTGCATTTTGGGAGGTATTCTCCTCGGGCAGCAGGATATCTCTACCGAAAATAAAGAACCTGATCCTGGCAGCTGCCGGGCATTCACATAGCACATGTTTGGCTTTTTCGTCATTCTCTATACACAGGCGGCATTCGGATTCGTCTTCAAACCCCATCCTGTACATGTGATGTCTTAAACTACAATGGCCAGTGTATAGGCCTACTGCTGTTTTGAGCTTAATTCTGTTCATATTTAACAGACTTTCTGTTATCCTCTTCTTCATAGTAAGGGGGATCAATGCCTTTGCATGGGACAGGCCTGGCCAAGCTAATAGTCAAAGTCAAAGTCAAAGTCAAAAAAAGCTTTAATATCATAAAAATCAAACATTTTCATTGACAAAGCTTAACTAAACAATAATCATATAACTAAAACTACAGAGATTTATATGACAATACTAAAATATATGATAAAAACGGTCATGAAATTAAAAATGTACAGTGTTAACAAAAAAAAAAACATAAAAGTTGTAAAAAACGCAGAGACAATATTACAAAATAAATCCAGGTGCAGAATAATAAGGCGCAAATACAGATATAACTAATTCCTAATTAAGACATTGGCTAATTCTGATTATCATTATAAAACTCATCAACTGTGTAATAGGCCTTCGCAACCAGCATTTTATGGACCCTTCTTTTAAATAACTTATATGACTGAATTTGTCTTAAGTGGGCTGGAAGGGAGTTAAATAACTTTCTACCATTATAAAAAATTGAATTTTTAGTTAAGGTTGATGAAGGAATTGGTAGAGATACTACATGAGTGGTACGTAGAGGGTAATTAATAAATGATCTGAGCTCCACCTTCTTCCTGATCATAGATACTGCCTCCAGGACAAACAAACAAGCAAGGGTCAGAATTTTATGCTGTATGAATAATGGCCTACAGGAGTCACGAGCCTTCGCTCCACACATAAACTAACAGCTCTCTTTTGTAATAAAAAGACCGAGTCAAATAAAAATTTGGCACAGGTTCCCCAGAAGCAGATGCCATATCTCAAGTGAGACTCCACCAGTGAAAAATAAACACTTCTTGCCATTGATAAATTCAATTTCAAGTTTCGGGTCCTGATGGATTTCTGGAGGGTGCATATCTGAGTTTTTTTAAGTTGAGAATAAGTTTCAAATTTTAACTTAGCATCGATAAATAAACCATGAAATTTATTCTCCTGCATAGCCTCAAGGATTTGATCTTGCAGAAACGATATTATTAATATGACATTTAAAAGAGTACAATGGGTGAATGATTTTGAGATATTAAGAGACAAAAAAATAGCATCACACCATTCCTTGAAGTAACTAGGTTTGTTTTGAGAGAGCTATAAACTCTCAAGGATCTCAGGGAATGCATGTGGCAAATTATAAATCAAAAAAGGGGTAATACAAAAAAAGGGGACCAGCACATCAATTGTCATATTCCACCACAAGAATTTAATGACTTTTTTGTGGCAGATCATTGACATAAGCAAAAAAGATATGCCACATGCTACTAAAGATCCCCTGCTGGAACACCTGATATTGTACTTCTTAAGGTTTAATTATCAGGAGGTCACTTTTGTACAAACAAGAACAGTTTGATAATTAAAAAATAAAAAAATGCTGAAACCATTTCAGTGAGATGAACTTTTAAAATCAATAAAAAATATAATCTATATTCCTCTCACTAAACTTTTCAACCATTGATCCACACAGTGTAACTTTCCTGATAGATCACAAAACGGGCCTTAATAACACCTCCATTTAAAAAAGGAGACAAAGTTCTTGTCACAAATTGCAAAAATCCATCTCCGATTGTATCAAAGGTTTTAGAAAATCATGGCAGCACAAATTGTAGAACTATTTGAGAACGGACTGTTTAGCAATAGAATATTATACCTGTCCGGAGAGGTAAGAGCACCATTCTTTCTGGATCTTTTGGATTATTTTGAGACATTGTGATGCCCTATTTTGTGAAATGGGTCTAAAGCATTTGACTGTGTCACACACGATTTCTCTTGTTAAACAAGGGAAATATTGTTCAGTGAAAACAGCATTAAATTGACACAGTCATATCTCGATGAACGTTACCGTTAATGGCCTCAGCAAACATTTGCAATGCATGACCAGGAAGTGCAGCAAAAACTCTCACTGAAATATCATCATATCTCATTTACATTAATGTTGCCACATAGCTGTGAAAACTTGCTAATTTCAAACTGTTTGTGGATGTTTCATCTACTGATAAATTTAAATAATTTAAAGCATTATTAGGCTGCGGATAGGCTGGATATGACGTGTGATAAGTTTTTGGCGAGAGAGCTGAACGCTGATAAAAAAGTGTTTAATGTTTGGGTTTAAGAGATCTTGAGGATCACCATCCCAATTCTGTCAGATTTCCTTCCACCGTGGGAATCCCAATGGAGGTGGTGAGAGCAATTAACCAACTCTTTTTTGCTTATTATTTGGTAGGGTGTGGAAAAATAAGAGCTGCTTTAAAAACTTTCTTATATATGCAATATTTCATAGTGTAATGATCTACAATAATTGCTTGGGGAGTCTGAAAATACTTGCTAGAGTATTTGGGTTACAGAGGAGGGCGGTGAGACTTTTGACTGGGATTGGATACAGGGAGGACTGCAGGGCTGCTTTCTCGGAACTGGGCATCTCTTCTTTATACATATTTGAACATTTACTTAATATAAAACGCAGTGAAGAAGATTATTAAATAACTTAACTATAATTGTACAGACATCACCTGTAACATCTTACTGTAGACTGGGAAAGTGTCAGAGTAAGTCGAATTCATAGGTGTAAAACTTATTAAAATTACGAGTTGTGAAAGTCAGGCCACGTCCTTTGGCACAATTTAAAAACAAAGTAAAAGGCTTTTTAATAAAGAAATCATTTTATAGTGCAGAGGAATATTTTGACTTGAATTTTAATTTTTTACAGTTTTAAGTGTGTATGTTCTTCATTGTACAAGTTTTCTTTGGAACTGTAGTATATAAATAATTGGCTTAGAGCAACAAAAATTATATGCTGCCATTTATTTTATTTATGACTTGTGTAAGTGCTATTGTACGTTAACATTAATAAATTTTGATTTGATTTGATTTGATTTGAATTCGCTTGCTACGACTCTCACTGCGTAGCAGCCTCTTGAGAGTTTTTTATTAAGTTGAAGAATAGTTTCAAATTTTAACTAGCTAATCTAAATAAATGAAATTTATTCTCCTGCATAGCCTCAACAATTTGATCTTGCAAAACGATATTATTAATATGACATTTAAAGGAAACAATGTTTGTTTTCTGAATGGACCAGAGACAAAGTTAGCATCACACCATTCCTTGATAAATAATCAAGCTGACAATAATTAATAAATTTATCCTTGTATCCAAAAATGGTGGTGTCACGCAAACACTGTGAATCTTCCCAAAATGTTCAACTGTGGCAAATCATTGACATACAGCAAAAACATAAGGGGACCAATATCGATTCTGTGGAACACCTGCTATGGTTCTTAAAGGATTAGATTTTGTTTTCCATTCACAAGAACAGTTTGATAATGTTCAGATAAGTATGACTGAAACCATTTCAGTGATATGCCCCTGAAGCCATAGATCTCTCAAGCTTGCGCAGCAGTATTCCATGATCCACACATCGAATGTCTTTGATAGATCATAAACAGGTCTTTGCACACTCTCAAATTGTACATTAAGTAAAGTCTTTAGAAATACAAAAATCATCTTAGTGTTTATAGATGACTGAAACCCAAACTGAACGCTGCTAAGAATACATACCTGTCCAAGAAGCCAATGACCCGCTTTTTAATTAAAAGACGGTAACATGGACTAAATGTTAGTTGGCACATCCACACCATTTCCTACCCTTAAACAAGGGAAATATTGTTGCCATTTTCAAAAAAAAAAAAAGACCCGTTAATGGCCTCAGCAAACATTTGCAATGCATGACCAGGAAGTGCAGCAAAAACTCTCACTGAAATATCATCATATCCAGAAGCATTTTTGTTCCTTATGGCGAAAACTTTCTAATTTCAAACACATTCGTAGGGTAAAAATAGAATGTTTATCTACTGATAAATTTAAATAATTTAAAGCATTATTATGTGGAGTAATATGACTTGATAAGTTTGAGGCGAGAGAGCAATAAAAAGTGTTTAATGTATCTGGGTTTAGGTTGTGGTTCTTATCATCCACTTCCCTTCCACCACCAATCAAGTCATTGACAATTAACCAACTCTCCTTTTGCTTATTATTAGCAAGTAAGATCCGGTTGGAAAAATAATTTTGCTTAGCTGCTTTAATAGCTTTCCTATATAGCAAACGGTACTTATTAAAATAAGTCACAAAATATAAATTGTCAAAAAAAATACTCCTCAGAGTATGCAGAGAACGCAAAAATAAGCCTGCAGTAAACCATCTCTTCTTTTTTCTTTTGTTTTTTAAATATATTAAGGGGAAACTAGTTTTAAATAACTTAACTATAATTGTATGAAACCTGTCTAATGGTTCTGCAAACTAAGAATATCACCCCAATTTAAGTCGTTGCACAGTCGCGAAAACCTATTAAAATTACGAATTGTGAATAGTCTGCCACGTCGCTTTTGAGATTTAGGCGCCTTGGTTTCAATCTCAATATTGCATATTACCGCCTCGTGGTAAGAAACGTTGTCCTAACATTACAATCGATAAGGTTTCTATCAAAATTGGAACATAGATAGTCCAGAATAGTGGCTGAGTGCCCCGCATACTGTATCACGAACTAGGTGCCTCTACATGCATATATAAGCCAAACGTTAAGTCCAACAAATTATTTACTAAATTAAAATTTCTGTGGCACTATATTAAAATCTCCAACAATTACTATACGTGCATGTATAGGCAACACTGGACAAAACTCTTTCTAATCTATAAATGAAATTTACAACAAAGTCCAAATTGGGTGGTCTGTCAAACAATAAACAAGTTTAACTTTTCACAAAGCAAAATTCAAATTCCTTTTCCACTATTAAATAATCAAGCTGACAATAATTAATAAATTTACACCTATCTAAAAACCTGTTGTGAACCAATATCAAAGTATCTCCATGTATAGAAGACCTCCTAGAAAATCTTGACAAAACACTATAATTGGGGACGAATATCGGTTCTTCGGTCGGTATCAGTAATAGAGATTAGATTTTTTTTCGAATAGGTCCAAAATTGGGCGCTTGGCAATTTCGTGGGGTACTCCTAAAGCTGGATCAGGTCCTACGAATCTTGTCTCTCCTTTCTTTGCTAGAAGGTCCGCAGATTCATTTCCCTCCAAACCTGCATGTCCTGGTATCCAGATAAGAGTGATTTTATTGTCGCTCCCCAGGCCAACAAGTCCCTTTTGGCAGTTCCAAACTGTTTTGGATGTACAATGACTCACTTCAAGTGCTTTAAGGGCCGCTTGACTATCCGAGAATATTTTTATCATTTTATGTGTTGTTTGTTGATCCTGCAACATTCTAGCACACAATTAGAAAGCATGGACTTCTGCTTGGAATATTGAGGTGTTATTTCACAGGCTTACTGACAGATCAACCTTCGGTCTTACCCCATGGATTCCAGCTCCTACACCTTTAGTGGTTTTGGAGCCTTCTGTGAATAGGCACAGCTCTCCTTTAAGTAGATCAGATTTATCCCACTCTTCTCTCCCTGGAAAGATCACGAAGTAGGGTTGCTCTGCACTAACAGTTTTTGGTAGCAGGTCCGATGGCATTCTTAACATGTAGTGGTTTTTCAGAAATTTCAGCATGTTGGATGATTCCATGTGAGTCGTGCTATCCACCATGCTGCTGGAAACATGGTGGAGTCTGTATGTTGTTCTCATTGCTTCCCCTTCCACAAATAGGTGGAGTGGTGGAAATTTCAAAAGGAGTTCCATGGCCGCTGTCGGAGTAGAGAAAGGCTGTCTCTGCAGTCCACTCAGTTCAGCTTGGGCAACACTTTGTTGTCCCTTGCTCCACCAGGCTACAGAACCATAGACTATCATAAGACAGCCAATATAGCTGTTTTGGTCTCATACCCCATAACTTCCCGCAGATTTTAGGTCCACAGGGATAGTTTAGTTTTCTGAACTATTTTATTCAGATGAGCACTCCAGTTCAGCGTTTTATCCAGGATAATTCCCAAATATTTCACTTCAGCTGAAAATGGCATCACCTGTCCCCGTAAGGAAGGTGGTTGAAGTCTCTCCAAATTCCTTTTCTTTGTGAAGAGGACTACATACATACTCCACGTGGCTATTCCAAGAAAGGTGTTGGTCAATAGTAATGCCCAAAAAATGTACTGCCTCTACTTGCTTGATGTTAGTTAGTTTATCTCTTATCAGCAGAGATCTATCTAGATTTACCCTAATAGGTGTAAAAATCATAGTGTTACTCTTAGTGCCATTTAGACACAGGCCATTCCTGTCGAACTACAGGTAAACATCATGCACACATTGATTAGCTCTAAGATAGAGCAAATCATAATCACTTGCACCAACTATTGTAGAAGTATCGTCCACGAATAGGGTTACGTAATTGTTATTTGCAAAAAGTGGCAAGTCATTTATAAAGATTTAAAAAAGAATAATCCTTCCAGTATATAGAGTTTTAAATTGAACCCAATAGCACATTTAACGAGTGTTTGTTAATCTGAGTCTGTAACTTGAGATTAATATTAAAATCACCACAGATAAAACAGAAATAACCTAGCCTGTCAATATAGTTTAGAAATTTCTTCAGTATCTTTAAGAATGCAGCAGAATCACTGTTGGAGTCCCATAGATAGAGCAGACAATAGTAGTAAGGTTTTTATTTGATTTTATTTCAGACACAGTCATCTCAAAATTTATCAAAGCAAAGAGTTTCAAGTGGTTGTGTAATTTGATTTTCCTGTGCCAATATCATAACTCCACTACTAAGATTTGTTTTTGCATACTTATTAGCAATTACATAACTGGAGAATAAGAGAACCGAACAACTACCAAATGTGAACCAAATAACATTTTGTTTCAATTCATTAATTTCTAACTCAAATATACGTTTATTAATTAGTCCCGGCACATTTAGATTTATGATTGAAAATGCTTTTTTATCCTTTACGTATAGCTTGTTGATTTTCTGATGATCTGGATTGTTCAAATACAATGGATCTATCTGTGATTGTGAAGATTGCATTCCTTCAGTATAGGTTTTGTTAAAAAATCCTTGTTTTAATATAGATTTGGAATCTTGCTGCTCCGCTACTGCACTCTTTCTTTACACCAAACCTAACCAATCTTAACTTAACCTAATCCACATTTTTATTAATTACAAGTTTTGGTAAGAAAAACTAAAAAACTCATCTGCGTGAATGGGGTTTTGAACATATATGGGCAACAGCGCTTGCTGCCTGACTAAATGACAGTTAATTTAGATACAAAACAAAATGTCATATTATTACATATTATGTTAAAGAATTAGTCATATTTGTAATAAAAAAAATCTAATATATATATATATATATATATATATATATATATATATATATATATATATATATATATATATATATATATATATATATATATATTAATACATATGATATATATTACATAATTAATATATCAGAATACAATAATTGCTAATTTCTAAATACATCCTAAATATATGTATATTCTTCAAAATAATGCCTAGATGAGAAAACATCTGTGTGCATCATATGCCTGTTTTTTAATTTTCCTATTCTTAGTTTTTTAATTAAGTTGACAATAAATAATTTTAGTCAAGCAGCAACATAACAATGGGAATTGCTTAAATAAGCTAATTCTTTAGTTTACAGTAGTTCCAATTATGTAAACAAAGGTGCAAATATTTCATAATGTTCATAAATATATGTGGCACATGCCTTCTTAAATTTTGCTTTATTTTTAATTTCCCTAATCGTAGTTGGAAGTAAGTTGTACGTTTTGGGAGCCAGATAGGAAAAATATTTTATGTTAATATTTTTAAAATTTAATGGAATTGAAAGCTTTTTGTTTGTTTTACTTCTAGTGTTATACATATGATCTAGATTATTCTTTAAAGATTCATGAAATTGTATGTATATGCAAATTGTTTTAATGTATATTGTACGTTTGTTCTGTAAATAGAAGTTCAGATGGGTATAGTCTAGGTTTCTTGTAAATCACTTTTAAAATGTATTTCTGCACTATATTAAGCTTGCATAAAGCAGTGTTGTAGAGACCACCCCATACTAATATACCATATCTTATTAGTGTTTCTATAAAGGATTTATACATTATAACTAATTCTTTAGAATTCAAAAATGTGTGTATTAAAAAAAACTTATATACTAACTTTCTAACTCTATTAGCCAAATAGTCTATATGTGCATGCCATTTCAGATGCTGATCTATAACAAGTCCTAAATATTTGGTTTGTGACACTTCTTTTATTATATTATTTCCTAGTACTATTTGAGAGAAGTTAGGTCTATTGGCTGCCATTAATGAAAATGCTATATAATTAGTTTTGCTCATATTCAGAGTTAATTTGTATGTTTTTAACCAATTTATTATATCCAAACCCTCCTTAGATTTTTCAAGTACTTTTTCCCATCTCTCGCTGCTAAATATAAGTGCAGTGTCATCAGCAAAGGAGATAATTGACAAGACAACAATATATATAACTAAACTAAAAAAAAAGGCTCAAAGTACACATATATATCAATCACAATGACATGCATAAAATGTAATGGAATTTTAAGCAAAAGGTATTAATAAGCAGTAGTCCAACTTGACAATGAATTCTAATTTGCATTATTTTCCACATTTTTTTTTTTTTTCATTTTGCTTAAATATAGTAAATTTATGGTAAGTTTCCTAATAAAATAAAATAAAGGTCAAAAATCAAAATGTATATTGTATAGTTTTGTTCTTTCTTTGTGACACAATCTATACCATTTGGTAGAATATATATGGATCTATTTTTGATGAAATAAATATCAGAAATCAGAACCAAGTGTGACTTCAGATTCATAATCAGGGCCCGAAAATCTACTAGTGTACCAAAAATCGTTTAGATATAGGCGAGAGTACGACTAACTGCATTTTTACCGAATTTTTAATTAAAGAATAGAAAACAATGAACAATTACCTTCACATTTATTGGCGTATTTAACACCCTCATCCTCTTCTGTTACGGAATTTACTCCAATGAAAATCAGAAAAAATATACAAATTTGCCAATTCATTTTAAATCATTAAAACATAATACGATTATACGGATCATATACTACTTGTATATATTTGGTGGGTATCTATTTTCCTCTATGTTTTTATCACACTACAATCAACAAAACATATTTTTTTCAAATTTAACCTAAAAAAGTGCTGTTCTCTCTCTCTCTCTTCTAATTACTTTGAAGTTTGGCTTTTTACCTGTCAGCATCCGGGCAGTATTTCTTGTTATTTTTTTTTGTTCTGCTCAAAGACGACTTGTCACCTCAAGATCTAATGCATCTTAATATAATAGGCTTTTTGTCATTACATTCTCATTTAAATTTGCCTTGTCCGAAATAGGGGTTTTGGTATTTTATTTTAGGGTAAATATTTACTTATACTTACCATCGACTTTCGGTACAAAGGTTAATTTTCAGACGCTGATAACGAATTCAAAGTCACGTTTTTTCAGTGATGTTTCATTTCAGAGATATACGCCATCAAAGTTCACAATCTTATAAACCCACAGTTTTTTACTTTCTTTTTTGTTTCCTTGAGTAATTTTCCCATCAATTGTTTGGTATTGGCAACCATTGTTATTCAAAGAAGAAAATGCAGTAAATATTTTAATTCAAAACTCGGCAAATTGTATGAAAGTAACAGTTTTAAAAATAGTTTATTATGAATATTTTGTTAGATAGATTGATCGGTAAACGATTAACAATCGATCAAGCGCTGCAGCGCGGAGGCACCAGGTGGATGGGTACCGGGTTAGCCCTAACCGGAACGGAGAACGGGGAGGCACCGCCTTTACAGATATATTTCTAATGTATTATAGCGTTAACGAAGATGCCTTCGCGTTTTGGCGCCTAACATGGTGCTAACCCGGTGCCGATCCACCTAGTGCCTCCACGCTGCCGCGCTCCAACGCCATGATACTGATCCACTTAACAAAACATCAATAAAAACAATACGTTTGAATATTTCTTTCGTAGGGCATTGGTTGTCAAAATAAAAAAATCCCTATTAAAAGTGGCAATTTACGGATACAATTTGATTGATGTGATTTTTAGGTAATATATCGTCATAAGTTGGAAAATGTCTCTAATTTTGATATTCTAATTGTGTATTCAATAGTTTTCTTATAAAAATTACTGAAGGAAACAGGAAAGAAAGTGAAAAACTGTGTGTATAAGATTTCGAAATTTGATAGCGACTTCGAATCCGTTATCAGAATCTGCAAATTTGCCGGTTGTACCAAAAATCATCAAAATCGGAGAAGGTAAGTATAAGTAAATATTTAACGTATTCCGTATGTTGAGATTAATACCGAGATTGATCATTTCAATTTAAAAAATAAAAGCCAAACCAATAAATACCATTAAATTGAGCGACATACAATAGATTAAGCCAATCTCTTACCAACCTCATCAGAAAACCTATTTACCTGGATTAAACCTCTTTCTCATCACCCACCCAGAGCCTTACCAGTGTTCCATTTCCCCTCGTCTGGGTTCCTCTGACCACGGTATAATTACTGTTTTTTGTCCCAGACAACACGAAGTTGTAGAATCCATACCACGTCGTACTATTTGGCACTATAATTCCGGTGACTGGGATGGTTTTCGGGATTTATACTCTTCCTTGGAATGCCTGTTTCCCTACTAAGAATCTTTCCGATATGTGTTCACAAATCTCGGATGTAATCCGATTAGATATAGAAACCTCTATCACATTCTATTAAGACTTCAAAATCTCCCAACAATAAACCTTGGTTTTCAAAATCCTGCGATAATGCCAGACTAGAGAAAATTCGCACTCATAAAAATTTCCTTAACGACACAAAAACATTAACAATAACTCCTGCAAAAGCTTCATTCCTCCCTTAATTTCTGGTGAGAAAACGTCTCCACGTCTATAGCAAAAGCTGAGCTTTTTGCAGAACAATTCTCCGCAAATTTGAAGAAGAGGGATTTTCTTCACTACAGCGTATTCTCAAAACACTTAATACCAAAAAGTCCTCTTGCCCTGATGGTAGTTTAGCCGTAGTCCTGAAAAAGTGCATTTCTGAACTGGCCCCTGTTCTTATCAAATTATTCCAAGTGTCCTATGACAAGGGCATTTTTCCTAAAAGCTAAAAAAAGGGATCCAAAACTTTTCGTTCTAACTAAAGATCCATATCCCTACTCCTAATTATGAATAAGGCAATGGAGAAGTGTATCAATACTGGTCTTTTAAATCATCTTGAAAGGTAAAAACTTATCCATGACAGGCAATACGACTTTCAGCACCACAGATCCACAGTAGATGTTCTTACCTTCATAACTCACACTAACGACGGAGAGGTCCAAATTATTGCCCTCCACATATCCAAAGCATTTGATCAAGTCTGGCCTGACGAACATCTTATTAACAAACTTCCTGCCTATGGTCTTTTTCCCAAACTTTGTATTTCTATTGTCAATGTTTTTGTTGTTTGTAGTGGTTAACGGCCATTCAAGAAACATTCACCAAATCAACGCAGGCGTTCCACAGGGTTCCGTGTTAGCACCTGCCCTATTCCTCTTACTTTTTCACCAGCATTCCTATTCACATATCTATGTTGATGATAGTACATCCCACTCCAATATACATCTTCCTAAACATGTTTCCAAAACTGAAATTGATAATAAGCGTAGAGTAATGACTGTATCTCTAACCGAAGTCCTCATTAAAATCGCAGAATGGGAAGCAAAAAACCTTGACCAATTTTTCTCCACTAAGACACAATCTTGTTTACTATCGCATAAATGTTCACCCCATATCCACGCCATTCAAATGAATAATCAAATTCTTGAAGCCAAAGATTTCTTTAGCCTAGTTGTTTATAAAAAGTTCTTTAAAAAATGAAGTAAGTAGATGTAAGACAAGCTTCTACTAAGTCTATTAAGTTAATATCAAGATTAATATGTTCTAATATGTTCGAATATGTCTGATATAATGGAAATTGAGTCGTTAACAGGAACATTTATGTATAGTGATTCTATATCGAAACTGTCTAAAATATCGTCGGGATCGAACTAGATAGCCCTAAGTTTTTTAATAGGCCGCCATTTTGTTCCACCATTCGATATCGTACCAATATTTTACCAGTTTCCACCTGTTACACTTCATTTTTGGGCAAAATTCTAAAACAATTAATTGAAAAAGTTGTTTTTACATTAATTTTTCAAAAATTTATTAGGCCACTATTTTGTTGTGCCATGTTGAACTTGTACAGACAATTTACTAGTAAATCCTTATGTTACAGCTAATTGTTGTGCAAACTTTGAAGTAAATTGAATAAATTATAGTTTTAAAAAACTAGAGAACACGCTCTTGTAAATAATGCACTGAAAAATACTAAATAATGTAAATTTACTTAATATATTTTGTTTCGATATGTGCATTCTACCCTTGAAAATTCACTGACTGTGCCAAAAAGCGTGGGACGATTTTTGGTCACGTTTTTAAGAAGCCTACACTTTTAATTAATTATTCGACAAACCGCCCCACCCCAAATATTTTAAAGGAAAGGAAAATTAAATTATTATGCACTTGTTAGTACGTATCTTACAAAAGTGTGTTTTCTAGTTTTTATTATAATTTATTAGTTGGTAAGTATTAGATCAGATCGGTGTTACCAAATTATACATTAAACTCGTCAAAACAAACAAAAGGAGCCCAAATCAAGATCAAGAGGTTTCCTAGCTAGTACAGCGGTACCATTTGGTAGTATTGAGCTAATCAGATCAAGAAATCGAAATTGTTGTATTTTCATCCGAATTACATACACTTGCAAAGTTTCAAATCGATACGACAACTAGAAGGTTAAAAACGACCCCTACCATTTAGTACTATCAAGTACCAAATTAATGTATTGCCGAATTACCATACTTGAAAATTTTCAAATCGATTCGGTAATTATTAGAAGTACCTTGAAATCGACCAGTACCTTATTGTATTGCCACCCGAATAATATACACTTGCACAATGTCAAATCGATACAGTATCTAGAAGTGGATTAAAATTATTATATTGTCATCCGAATTACATACACTTGCAAAATTTTAAATCGATACAACCAAAAGTGTGTTAAAATCGACCAGTATTACAGTATACAGTAAATTACTGTATTGTTAGCCAAATTACATACATCTGCAACATTTTAAATCGATACGATAATTGAAACTAGGTTAAACTTTGGTTACTATTTGTTACTGATCCGATCAGCTCGAAGGACCAAATTATTGTATTGTGATCCGAATGACACACAAATCGATACAATTAAGAGTAGGTAAAATTGACTTCCTAGATTTGTTTAAATTCGTAGTTAGTTGGTTGGTTGGCAGGTTAGTTAGTTACATGGAAGTGAAGCTAACAAAAGTGTGTTATTAAAAAAGTTTTTCTATGCTGATTTTTTATATATTTTATTTGCCACCATTTTGTTTTATATTCTTCAGTTGATACCGTTTTATCTCTGTATCACACATGATTTTTGCCCAAAGTTATATGACACTTAATTTTTGTGACAATTTTTTACATATTAGAGCGGGACCTGAAAAAATAAAACCAACTTAAAAAAAAACTTTTTGTCTTTATTAGTTTGAGGCCGATTTCATAAAGTTAAATTTTTGAACATGGAATAAAATGATATTTTTTACTTTTTCATAGATTTTGTTATCTCTTTTTGTTATATTTATACAAATTGTTATTGCAAACGTCAGCCTTAAAGTTCTCTCTCTCTCTGGGATCACTACCAGAGCTGTCGAGTAATTGAATTAAAAAGTTGAAAGAGAGAGTCAATTACTATGGGTACTTCAATTAAAAGTAATTGATAATTGAATTACTTTTTCAAAATAATTGCAATTGGTGAATGAATTCGAGTATTTTTACTTTCAATTCGGTTTTTATTATTGAGTAGTTGGATTTCTAGACGCTTTCCATCGGCTTCTCATTGCATTATGGAGCTTCCAGAAAAAGTACATAAGCTGTTGTACGGACATAATGTAGGTACCATGCAGTTAATTATTCCGAAAAATCAAAAAGATTATATATATATATATATATATATGTTGATTTTTAGTCCTTCACGGATGAAAAAATACGATGTGTTTTCATTCCGGGTGTACATTCGTTCACTACTGTCGTTCTGAAAAGAACAGTTTTGTTCACGTTTCGCCAAAATCACATTTGGCATTTTCGAAGTTTTCTTTCTCGCGTCCGAATAGAGACTGAGGTGTTGGTGGCTGCGACGCTTCCTTTTATACCCTCCACTCGGGGCCGAAGGTTATATCTGCGCAGGCGTTGGTCGTTATTTATGTTTTCCGGATGTTGCTGTTGTTGTTGCGCTAATTGCGCTTCAAAAACCTTGTTTTTCAATGTCTATGGCTTCTCGGATTATTCTGATTTTATAATGTTCTACATTGGCAATCTTCGTACACCCATCGAAATTTATTTTATGGCCGGTTTCCTGATGATGTAGAAATAAAGCTGAGGTTGTTTGTTTATTTCTGATGCTGAGTTTATGCTCTTCCACTCTTGCCGATATTCGCCTGTTAGTTTGCCCCACGTACAACTTTTCACAGTTCTGGCACGGAATACTGTTTACCTATAGTTGTTTGTGGTTTGTGTATTGTTTGTATGTTGTGTTTCCTAAGAATTCTTCCGGTTCTGTCTGTTGTGCCTTTTACATATGGTAAGAATACTTGTTGCTTTCCCGGTTCATAATTCTTGTTGTTCGTTGTTCGGGAAACCTGTGCATTAATAGCTTTCTCTATGGTGCGATTTGTGTAGCCATTTTTCTTTAAAGCACTAGATATTACCTTTAGTTCGTTTTGTCTCGTCTGTGTTTAAGTTAAACGCACGGATCTGGATTTTGTCACAGCTTGAATTTGTGCTGGGTGATGAAGTGATTTTGCATTTGAATATCTGTCTGTATTTGTTGGTTTTCTATATACGGTATATTCGAAATGTCCGTTATGCAGTTTTGTGGCCAAAACATCTAAAAATGGTAGTTTGTTGTTTTCCTCTAACTCTAAAGTAAATTGTATTCTGGGGTGGATTGAATTTATGTGAGTCAGAAATTTTTTGAGCTCTGCATGACCATGTTGCCATATAATAAATATGTCATCCACATAACGAATCCATAATTTGGGCTTTAAACTTGCTTTCTCAAGAGCTTCTTTCTCGAAGTATATCATAAATAAATTCGCGACTACTGGTGATAGCGAGGACCCCATTGGAGCACCATCCATTTGTTTATACATTTGCCCGTTGAATGAAAAATAAGCATTTTTAAGGCAATGCTCCGAGAGTTGTATTATATGTGCCTGGAAATCCTCGTTCATAGCAATCTTGTCATTGACATCTAGGCTTGCTATGATATCATTTTTTTCAAGGACGATATCTCGTATAGTTCGAGTGAAATGCTCCGAGTTTTTTACAAATGAATCAGCTTTTTCTACAGCTGGTTGCATAATTTCAGAAAGGTATTTCTCCAGTTTTTGTAGCGGCGAATTAACAGCACTAACAATAGGTCTGATGGGCGCCCCTGGTTTGTGTATTTTTGGTAAACCATAGAGTCTAGGACATCTGCTCGACTTTTCCCGTGGTATGATTTTTTGTTGAATTTCGGGGTGTATTGGTGAACTTTTTATTTTATTTTTAGTTGTTTTTTCTAGGTACGTTGTTGGGTGCCTCGGAACAGGCCTATAACAATTGTCTTGTAGGATATCCTGCATTTTTTATACGTAATCTTGAGTATTCATAACCACAGTTGCGTTTCCTTTCTCTGCTGGAAGGATTGTGATGTCTTTATTTTTTCGAAGGTTTATTAGGGCCCTTTGTTCAGTGGCATTTAGGTTTTGTTTTGGTGTTTTGCTTGATCTTAAGATTCTTGCCACCTCTTGTCGAATCTCCTCTGCTTTTGTTTCTTCAGAGGAATCCAGGACAGCTTCCACTCCAGCTATTATTTCTTCTTTAGTGATTTCCTTAGGAGATATCGCAAAATTAAAACCCTTACTCAGTACGGATTGTCATCTTTTGAATACCCTTCACCCGGAGATTTACAAGTTTCCTAAAAAACTTTTTAGGTTCTCATATGTTACACATTAAATGAAACAAAGCCTTTATCTTTTACATTTATTGTAGTAAATTTCATTCATATACTTTTAAAATATGTATATTCAAACAAAAATTTAACAAAATCATTAAAACAAATTGATTGTTAAATGAATATCAAAGTACAAACACAACTGCAAAAGTTGGCTAAAACATTTAATTGTTCTTTTAGACAAGACAAAATGTCATGTTTATTTATACTGGCTAGCATGTTTAATATAAACATATAATGACGAACAAAATAAATATAAAACTCTGATTTGAAAATGTAATGTTCGTCTTAAGATCATCCTCATTTTTTACAAATAATTTTATGACAGTTTTCTTCACTCAGTTCTGAAAAAGTTTTTTACAAAGCAGCATAATGAAATAGCTTTGATATACGAAACTCATCCCTGAATTTTTTTTTTAAAGAAGTTTCCCCGGAGATATTGACGTCAAACCCGGGCTCATTTTTTGTTCGGGGGTTCTCCAGGTGGATTCCATTTTATTGTGCTACGAAATTCTTAAAGGGCGGGGTTAGAAAGAGGGTTAATTTGTTAAAAATTACAAATTTTGGAAATTAGCCGCCGATTTATCGGGAGCGCCTAACCGATTTTAGTGTGCGGGAGCTCGCCAAGTTGCTTGTATTTGTTTTGTACTATAAAATTCTTAAAAACTGGGAGTAAAAAGGGAGTTAATTAGTTCAAAACTTACAATTTTTTGAAAATAATAGAAAAATGTTCCATTTTAAAGATGTTTGGATTACGCAATATTTGTGTTTTATGATTTGAGGTTTTAATTAAAAAAAAATGGAGGGATGAAAGGGATGATAGGGGTAAAAAGGGGCGAAAGGGGTAAAACACTGAAAATGTGATCCATTTTTATCATATTTATTATATCATCAAGATTTAAGGTCAATCCGTATTTAGTTTATCAGATGCAATAAGGGTAGCGGGAGAGGTGTGGCGGAGTAAAATATAAAATAATATCTTAGATGTCATTTTATAAGTTTTTGATGTCAAATAATTCATTTTCGGGAATACAATATTTGTATTGTTAGCTTTCTGTATACAGGGTGATTAAGAAATATGTTAAGGGGTAAGAAGGGGGTTCTGCTGCACGAAAAAAAAAGGGAAATTTTTGGAAAATATTTAGTGACATACAGTTTGATTATACCATCAAGAATTTAGGTTAATCCGAATTTATTTGTCAAATGCAACACTCCGCCTTAAGGGTAGCGGGAATGGGGGAGTAAATATGATGTTGCGTGTCATTTTATAAGTTTTTGAGGTCAAATAATTCATTTTCGGGGATACAATATATGTACAGTGACCGGCAGTAAGTGCGCATCATATGGGAAATATTGTTATCATTAGATTTTGACAATTTTCGATATGTGCAATTGCTTCTGTCATCAAAAATAACCGAAAAAAAAAACGTTGAACAGTGCCGTCCGTCATTTCGTGTTTGGCGGAAAATGTTCAAAAATTAAAAATTGTCTCAAAAAACACTTATTTGAAAAAATTGCAAAAATGTTATTAGAAGAAGTTGTTCAGAATGACATTATATTGCTATGTACGGTTTTGAAAAAAAATCTGAGGTAAAAAAATAAAAATAATTGTTTTGCCATAAACAAATTTTCAGTTTCGAAAAATATATTTATGATAAAGAAACTCATTAGTATAGCCAACAGTGATATTTTAAATAATATTTTGTAAAGATTCGCAAGCTATTTCTATTTTATTCGAAGAAAATTTGAAATCTGTCAATTTCCAGGTCTTCAGCTGCTTCATAAAAGGTCACTGAAATATATCTAAGACATTATCATCTCGATACTGTTTATTAATAATCAAAGACCATGCATCCACGCAATTTGAATTAAAGTTTTTTATTCGAACAATTAGTAAATTGACTTTTGGCAAATTGTTGGAATTGTATCTATTATCATTGTTGACGCGTGGATCGACGAAGGATATGGCCGAGGGGTAAATCGCTGAAGCAATGTGGTGTACAAGAGCTAGAAAATGTAAAAGCAATGCGAGCAATGTATTGAAAATGTAAGCAATGCACAAGCAATGCGAAAAATTGGGAAACAATGCGAAGCAATGTGAAGCAATGTAAAGCAATGTGAGCAATGCGAAGCAATGCAAAGCAATGTAAAGCAATGTTAAGCAATGTGAGCGATGCGAAGCAATGCAAAGCAATGTAAAGCAATATGAAACAATACAAATCTATGGTTTGTATCCTATTATTTTGGCGCTCGTCTCGTTAAATTATATAAATAGAAGAGAGATAACCTATGTATATCTAACGTCGCTTGAATGTGTGGATTTTTAATTTATTATATCCTGCCTGTGTTTGACGTATTTTTTTTGATGTTGTGATATTTGAAAATATCTTAAAGGATAAAGCTATGTTAATATTACACATATCAAGATCTAATAAATAATGGGGGGGGGGGGAAACTTAACAATGTAAATGAATAAGTATGTTTTATTTTGTCTGAACGCCAGATGTGTTATACCTGTTATTCTGATACAGAAATACGGTAAATTTATTACTTATAAAAATTTAGTCGTTATAATTTACTTACAGGGTACAATGTGAATGATTTTGTTTGAGCATGATATCACTTTTTGAATAATTTGTTTTGCAACTTAGTAAGAGGCAAAATACTGATATAACAAAACATAGAATCAAAGTAGAATCGTGTTTAAAAAAACATATAATGTTTTTTTTAACAAACAATTTTGTGGTATTGTAAGTTTTGGTGTCCTTTGTGGCCTGATAGACATTTTAATTCTCTATTTGCTAAAATTCGCAATTATAACAAATTATAAATGTATAATAAATTCGCCTCGAAGTGCAAAAAAATATTTTAATGGAAAATTTTGATAATCGTTACGTCCAACTCTCAGAATCAATTGAACATTTTTCCCGTTCTGTCTGTAAAAATATTCCCCAGTTCAGGGGTAATAGCCAACAAAATATCAGAAGCATCTTCTAATATTATAACCACCTTTAGTAGGATTAAAAGATTTTAAGGAAAACTTTATTTTGAACGCTCTGCAGAACTGAATTGGTGTTGGATTTCTAGCATTTTCACAAGCATTTCTGATGATTTTCAAGCGTCGAGTTGCAAAAATCGGTATTTTTTTTGTAATATTTTCCGTAACACTAAAACCGAAGAAATAGTCAGCTTTCATTTATAGGTTGATTACATTTGATGGTATTAGTCACATTTTTTGTAATTTTTAACAATAACTTTTAAATTTTTAAAAATTATTTTATTATTTTATATAAAAATTCATTTTGTTCCGAAACATCCATAAAAGCCTGACAAGTTTCCAAGTTACCCGCATTTAGAAAATCAGCTAATTAATTATTCTCTTCAATAAAATTTGCAGTTTCATTGGCTGTATACTTAAGCTGATAATTTTACCCTCGATTTTACCTTAGTTTTTTTTTAATTATTTGGTGTTCATCTGTAATCTATATGCTAACCTGTACTGCTTAACCTTATTTAGATTATACACGTTCTCTTAAAAGCATTTATCAGATTTTTTAAAGATAAATATATCTAAAAAAGAAGTTATTTGTTAATGATTTTAGCAAATGTGGCACGCCAAATAAATAAAATATTGGTGGTTAGCGAGGTGGTTACTAGGGTTTTTTCCCGGGTTCCCGATCCCGGGAAATCCGATTAGGCTTTACCTGGGAAAAAAATGCCGATCCCGGGAATTCCCGGTTACACAATCATTAGATGTTTTTTATTTATATTACGTTCTAAAACACCGTCAGTGACCGAAAGAGACATGCCTATTGCCTATAAACATAATCTTAATATACAGAGCGTTCGAAAAATAGACTGAGATACTTTAGAGGCTGATTCCCTGCCAAAAAAATATGAAAAAAGGTCCTATAAACATGGGTTCGGAAATGCAGAGTTTTCAAAATACAGGGTGTAAAACTAAAAAAAAAAAGTTTTTTTTTCAATATCTCAAAAAATATTAAGAGGCTAATTTAGCCCTAAAAATATTAAAATTATTAAGTCTAGTGGAGTCCCGGGGGACACATTAGCAAATATTATTGACGTATGCTACTGCCTTTTTTTGAACTTTTATATATTTTTTTATTAACCATCTAAAAATACAACTATTTTGTCTCTTGCTTTTTTTTCGTATCTCACTTCGTTTTCAAACACACAAAACACTTTATTGCGTGTCATTGGACAAAATTGGATTATGCATTTTTGTCTCGATTTTTGTTAAACAAATCACATAATAACTTAACTGGACTTACTACTTTTATTCCCTTTATGGCTAAATTAGCCTTTTAATGCCCCAAATAACATTGCCAAATTTCAACAGAATCGAGTTATGTTTTAAGATATTAATAAAAAAACGTTTTTTTGTTAAGTTTAACACCCTGTATCATGAGAACTCTGCATTTCCGGCCCATTCTATAGGAACTTTTTCATATTAAGGAATCACCTTCTGAAATATCTCCGTCTATTTTTCGAACACCCTGTATATAATGCCCTGTTAGCTGCTAGACCTATTCAATCGACAGTGAAATGGTATTTTTCTCGGTATTTTCTCTTGCGGGAAATTTTGTAACAAAATCTGATTCTACTCTAAACGCTTTAGTATTTTTGAAATCCATTTTTCTCTAGGAAAACAAATTTAGGATTTAATTTCTATTTGACATTTCATAACCCTTTTTTTAATTCTAAATTATTTTTAATCATATTGAGAATGTTGAGTTTTGTTTTTGTTAACGGACGCTGTATGTGTAGATAATTCTGCTATAAGGGAATTTGTTTTTTTGTTTTTTGTTTTATTTGATTATATTTACTGACCAGGAAAAAATAAAATACGTCTTTGCCTAATAATTTTTCAAAATGTTTTTATTTAATGATATTTTCCCGGAGACCCGGGAATTCCCTGGAATGTAATAGGTACTTGCTTCCGGGAAACCCGGGACCAAAAATATGCCGGGAAATAAAAAACCCTCAAAATGTTAAAAAATGCGATTATTTTCAAATCATAAATGTTCGTGGAATTTGTTTTGTTAAAGACTTCGTTAATCTAAATACAGTGCCTTACTTGTTGAATTTCTTTTTTTACTCTGTTTATATATATAGTCGGTTACATTAAAATATGTAAAATTAAATAAAACCGAGAATAAACCTTTCATTAGATGTATTAGTGTCATAGTTTATAAGAATCTAAGATAGGCATGTGCAAACTGATTTTCTTGAGTTTAAACGGTTTAGGTTTTACAAACTGCCAAAATTCGTCAATGTTGTCAATTTTAAAATGTCAGTAATAGGTAAACAGCAAAAACATAAAAATATCTAAAATTTTTCTTGTATTCTAAAAATTCACTAATATACAGGGTGTTCCATTTAAAAATATATAACAGGGCCATGTCTTGTCTTCATGCAACACCCTTGTCCTTGTATACAAAAAATATATGCCTCAAATAGCTTAGAATGTACTCTAAACTTCCGTATTCAACATTTTTGTCGAATGACAAAAACTAAAAAGTTTGGGGGGTGACTTTTAATATAATATTTATGGTTTTTAATAAAGGATATTTATTTTTTGGTTTTTATGTTGATATATACTTTATAAGTGTTGATAGAATTATTTATTATATTTATGCTATTTTAGTTTTATTACAAACCATAAATCCTCGAGGGGTAAACCGCTTGGGACAGCAGGGCGTAAGCTAATATTTAAGTCGATATTTGAGTAATGAATTTTGCTTTTTAAACATTAAAAACAACCATTAGCAATGAACAGCAATGCAAAGCAATGCGAGAAATGCAAATCAATGTAAAGCAATGCAAAGCAATGCAAAGCAATGCGAGCAATGCAAAGCAATACGAGCAATGTAAAGCAATGCGAGCAATGTGAAGCAATGCCAAGCAATGCAGATATATTGAAGCAATATTAAGCAATGTAGCAATTGGTGTACAAAAATAATTTCTGCGGTTTACCCCTCGGATATGGCACAATTTAAGAGCAGTTTGGCCTTCTGCTGATTTTTATGAAATTTGAATATGTTGTAGCCGATACCAAGAGTTTTTCTAATTCCGCGAAAGTTCTAACTCTTCCGGGTGTACAAAAAAAAATGGTGTTAAACTACCAGTTTTACTATTTCTATCGCAACTACAAGTACAAAAAATTAAAATAAATATTTGAAATTGCAAAAATTGTAAGCTTTTTTACAAATATCGAGTTTAGTTTCACATACCCAAGTAAACCACAAATTATATTGAAGGAATTAATAACAAAAATAGCAGTTAAATAGATAAAATAAGTGGTTAGGGCATAAACTAGATTTATTATAGTTTGGAAACGGCAAGATGATAAATACCTGGAAAATTAACAATATTCCGTGCGTGAAAATTCAATTATTTTTGAACTAAATATTTAGGTCGAAATGGTTGGCCGTTAAACTAAAAACAGATTGCATATTTCACATGTGATGTCCTTTCTAACATATATAGCATTATAATGTCATCCTGAACAACATTTTTTGTTATTTTTCCAAATAAGTGTCTTTTGAGACATAATTTTTAATGTTTTTAAATATCCCGCCAAACACGGAATTACGAATGCACTGTACGTTTTTTGGGTTCTTTTTGATGCAGAAGCGATTGCACATATCTGAAATTGACAAAATCTAATAATAAAAAAAATTTCCATATGATGCGTACTTAGTGCCGGTCACTGTATATACATATTAAAACACGTTCTGTATACAAAGGATACCTTGCCGGTTACATGAGAAAAATGGTCCCGGTTAAAATCGCGAATTTTTTTATATATTTTATACTTTGGTGAAGGAAATATATTCTGCGAATTTTAGGAAGATCGTATGTCTACGACCAGAGATAGAGTGTCCCAAAAAAGCCTATCTTTTTAGTGTATTTCTTTGTAGAAAGTAAGAAAAACATATATAGAACTCGGTACTTTTTTATTACCAAGTGTCCCAAACATATCATAGCTTAATTTTATTTTTGAAAAATTCTTTTCCTATCTTAGTTCTACATTTTCTTTTACCCAGAATTAAAAAAGTGTATATGTTGTTTAACCAAGATTTAGTTCACCAAGGTACGGTGTCCTTTAGCGACATTCTGTCAAGCACATTACTTTGGTTTTTATATCATAAAATTTAATATACTGGGCGATAATAAAAATAAAAAATCACTAAATGATTTAAAGTTAAGCTTTGTTAAGAACATTTCTTAATTAATTGTTCATTTTAGATAATTTATTTATGATAGCGTTGTTCTTATTGAAAAGTTAAATTTACAAAAAATAAAAATTTTAGTACAAAGATCAAATAAACAGCCCGCATGGAGGAAATGTTTTTTCGGATCAAGAATATTTGAACAGTCAGCATGCAGGAAATATTTCTTCGGATCAAGAAGATCCTGGTTACATAGAAGTTCCACCAGAAACTCATTCAAAAAAGATAATAGAACTGCCTAACTCCAAACCAAGTAATATAAGTAGCCCGCGTGGAGGAAATTATTCTTCTGATGAAGGAAATGACGATTACGTAGAAGCTTCACCAAAAAAGACACTAGAATTGTCTAACTCTGAATCAAGTAACAGCCCATCTATTTGTTCAGATACATCTGACTGTAGCATGCGAATGGCAAGTTGCAACCTGTAGTTATAGGCAATTCTTAAAACGAAAAAATGTTTCATTTTATTACATCACGTTATTCTTTTTGTTTATTTCTAGACGCCCTCACCAAATATTATTCAAGAAGATCTCAGTCATAAAAGTTCAAATCTCTTGCCCATACCAAATATTTTTTATCATGACGAAAACAGTTCATCAGAATTACCTCTTACCAATATAAATGTAACATTGACTGGAGATGCTGAAAAAAAAATCTTAGCCAAAAAGAGGCTTTTGGCAGATCATAACTCAAAATCATACACTATTTTGGAGAACGTTCTCGAGGTACGTTATTTAGCTTATTAGAATTTAGTTCATGGTACAGATAAATGTGTTACAAGTTTACTTAAAGTTTCCTTAATACCTGAAGTAATTTAACATTCTATATTTTTGGTTAATTTCCCACAAAATTTTCTCTTATAATAATTTTAGTTTTATCAGTCTGAGAGTTACGTTTATTGAACAAAGTAATAGTATATTATGTTCTTTAGGGTCCAAATTCAGTTGAAATCATGCATACTATACATAAACCTGTGGTGCCCAAAGTAACTACTGTTAAGAACACAGATAGAGTTCTTCATAATTTTGGAGTAGTGGTTGCGGTAATGTAATGAAACATTGTTTAAATTAGATATTTTATTAATTTTATTTTAGGATGAGCAATCTTCAAACTTAGAGAAAATTGATAATCATAGACGCTGGACAAAAAAAAGCTTTTGTTCATATTGCTATATTGAGGTTACACATTTTCCACGGCACTTAAAACGAAGACATGAAAATGAAGGAGCTGTGAGAGAAATATTAACGTTGACCAAAAATGACAATAAACGAAAAATTTTATTAGACAGCCTTCGTAGGCAGGGAAATTTTTTACTTAACAGTCAAATGGAAAAAACTCGCCCTGTTAGGCGTCCAAGGGCTGAGGAGTCTAGAAATGATTACTTTCCCTGCAATTTCTGTTTAGGGTTTTTTAAGAAAGAATACCTGAGGCGACACAAAAAAAAATGTAAAATGAATACAAATAAAACAAAATTAAGAGAAAACCACTTATCAGAATCCCAAGCTTTTTATATTTTGTACAGGTCAAAATAAAGAATTTTATGACTCTCTTCGACTAAAAACAGAAGTTTTAAATAAAATGCGTGTGGACGAAATATCTAGAACAGTTATTGGAGATATATTAATTTGCAGTTATGGCGAGAGTCAGCTGAAAAGACATAAACGTGTGCAGTTAGCTACAATGGTATCTAATAAACTTAGAGAGCTGGGAAGGCTCCTCATTGCTTTGAAGGAAACAACTGGAATTCAAAATTTAATGGAAGTCCTTAAACCCGAGTACTTTGATAATATTGTAAATTCTACAAAAGTAATTAGTGGATACAATGAGGAGACTAAAAGTTTCAAATCTCCTAGTTTGGCACTTCACATGAGCACTAGATTAATTCAAGTTTGCGATATTGCAAGTAAGCTTATTATTAAAAAAAGCAGATTCATAAACTGTGAAAACTCAGAAACTGCACTTAAAAATATCAAACGTCTAAGGGCATTAATTTCTTGCCATTTTAATTCAGAAATTTCTAGCCTTGCTCTAAAAGATCTGAATGAAAAGCAATGGGAGAAGCCAAAAATATTTCCTCTTACTTCAGAACTTCAGCAATTTCAAAAATATGTTATGGATCAAGCAAATAAAGCTTCCGAATATATCAAGAAAAATGAACAGGTGGATATTCATTTTCGGAAATTATCAGAGTGTGTTATGGCTTTGACTTTACTAATCAACAGGAAACGCATAGGAGAAGTACAGTTTTTAAAGCTAAACACTTACACAAGTAATACAAAATCTAACAACGCTGAGGAGTTTTTAGAATCTCTCACAGAAATCGAAAATTTGTTAACAAAACATTTTAAAAGAGTTATAGCTGGGGGTAAAGGTAGCAAGCCTGTGGCTATTCTCTTTCCCAAAAAAAATTCAACTTCTCATTGATACCATGTTATCCGTTAGGTCGAAATGTGTACCTGATTCAAATGAATATTTGTTTGCTAATCCAAAAACTACAAACAGATGGCTTAGTGGTTATCACATTTTAAAAAAATTAGCTGATTTGTCTGGTGTTACAAATAAAGACCTGTTTATATCTACTAGACTTAGGAAACAAATAGCAACAGTCCTTTAAGTCATGAATGTTAGCGAGACTGAAATGGAGCAGTTTGCCAGTTTTATGGGCCACACAAAAAAAACCCACCAAGAATATTACAGGTATTTAGAAATAGTTATACTCGGCGCACGATTTTCTAATTTTAGTTATGTATAAACAGTCACATATTTAATACAAAATTAAGTTTCAGTTATCATCAGCTACACACTATTACTATTACAATTAGCTTCCTGAATTTTTATCAAGTAATCAAATAATAATTCAATGTTCATTCGTTCTCTCTCAAGGATTTTTAACTGATGACCAGAAAATGATTCTCCACCTGCCTTTCCATCTCTTTTTACTGCTATCATCTTATCATCATCTCCTCTACAAGTGGGTCTACTGTAGGACATTCTTCCTACTCTCCTACAAACTAGTACCTATGTATACTGAAGTCGCAGAGGGCAAAAATTACGACACACCTATCCGTTCTTATCGCATAGATTAGATGACTAAGAACCCCGTTCTTCTAGTGGAAGTATATAACCTCATGATTTAGGAGCACTCAATGAATTCTTGGCTCTACTCGTGCGTGTGGATTTTAAGATCCTGATGGCATTTACAGTTATAGCCTAAAGGATCTTGCTTCTCATACTTCTTCTTCATACTTTTCTACCTCTTATACCTTCCCTTGTATCTTGAAATTTTGCTGAATAATAATTAATACTTGTCATTTTTAAGACAAGCAAACGGATAATATATAAAATTCTTATTAATATTATTATTTAGGTTACCTCAAGATGTATTTCAAACTGCAAAAGTTTCAAAAATACTTATTGCCATTAATAAAGGTAAAGGAGGTCAATACAAAGGAAAATCCCTAGATGAAATTAACCTTAGTGATATAGAGTCATCAGATGATTCAGACTACGAGTCCAGATATAATTCGAAAGTTGGTACTGAGTTAAAGGCCGATAAATTTAAAGGTAAAAATGATGAAGCTTATAATTCACTGAGATCACAGAAGAAGCCTAAAACGGTTGCTGGAAAACAAACGGCAATGAAAAATGAAAATACAGTAGAAAGTGACTCTTCTTTGACTTCTTGCAGCTCTAATGAAGGTATTATTTTATAGCGCATATTTGCTTAATAAATATCACTTCCAGCAAACTGACCTTTATCGTTTTAGACGTAGTACATATATTATTTGGTTTTAGACGTCCGTACACCACGCCCAGCTTCAAAGAAGAAAAAGACTACTCAAAGACAATCTTGGTCTAAGGAACAAAGTAGAATTGTAAGGCAGTTTTTTGATAAGCACATAGAGGAAAAAATTGCTCCTAAAAAACATGAAGTGGAAGAATTAAAGAGAAAATATTCAACACTTTTTAAAGACAGAAACTGGGTTGTAATTAAAGCATACGTTTACAATTGTTTTAGACAAAAATAATTTTACTACTTTTTTATTTTCACCTGTTGTTACTGCTATTTTGACAAAATTTTCAAAGAAATGTTTCAGTTTGTTAAATTACATTTTTTAAAGAAATAAAACTGTTAAAACAACCATTGATTTTTTTTCGAGTTGGAAAGGAAAAAATACAAAAAAATTTAGAGTCTGTCTTCAAATTATATATTATTATGTAATCTTTACTTGGCAATCAAAATTTGGTTAAAAATATAAGGGACCAAATATATTGTATTATGCGAGGTATTTTCTTTTCATAATTTAGTATCGCAAAGAGCTGGAGATATATAATATCAAATTCAAATATTCATGGGAAATTATATAAAATCCAGGGTTGCCAGAGTGTGGGCTAACCAAAATGCTGTACGCTAAAAGCGTTTGTATAAAATCGGGCTGACCAATAGTCTGTTCACATCATCTATGTATAATGTTACAAGAGCGCCCCCTAAATGAAGGTTGCAGAAGTAGATAGCATATAAGCTACGTATAGAGGGTACAAATCTCGGCCCAACCTAAAATCTGCAAAATATCATTTTGAGGTTAATTATGTCCAATTATCACTATATACACTGGGATACGTTGGTGAGCCCAAAACCGGGCTACCCTACGTTCTCGCGGGCTAACTAAAGAACGCTTCATATATTGTACGGGCTGACCAATAGCCGTTTACATATATATATATATATATATATATATATATATATATATATATATATATATATATATATATTTTAATCCGATTCATTTCATTGTTAGAACGTTCTTTACTTAATGGAAAATTGACTAATCTGTGAGTTAAGAAATGAAATGCTGCCATTTTGTGTGGACGGCAATGAAAAGGTAAATGCTTGAAATTGAAGCATACGGATTATTTAAAAAACTCACTTATAAACTTAGTAATTTAGAATTTGAACAATGGTTAGATTTCCAAAGAAAAATGTTCGTAGTTATTGATGCCAAATTTAAAAAAAAAAAAATGTGTTCACTTAAAACCAAACTGAGAAAGTTGAAACCACAAAAACAAATTTCTTCGGAAGTCGAGAACATTATAGAAACCCTTCTTCTCAGTCCTTTGATAATAGAGAAATCGGCCTTTTGAATAAAGGTTTGAATTTTGCAGAGCCTCCAGTAAAAAATAGTTTACCAACTATTATAGCGAATATCGAAAGTTCTATTCAATACGTGCCAGAGTTAACTAAGGGATTCATTACAGAGGCTTGCAGAAATCAAATCTCAAAAAACGTTGTTTACAAGAAGTCAAAATATGTTTCTCGTAAAAATACTGAAGTTATCCAGGGACTGAAGAAAAAAGAATGTTGTTATTTAAAAGCTGACAAAGGAAATAAGGTTGTTATACTAGACAAAACAGATTATCTTGAAAGAGTAGACCATTTGATTCAAACTGGTCCCTACGATTTAATTGAGAAGAACCCGTTATCAAAAATGATAACAGAAGTAAAAAATACCTTAAAACAGTGTAAAAACCTTGTGTCCGATAAACTAAAATTTAAACTAACACATAGTAACCCAGTTATCTAAGCTGTTTTGCCTTCCCAAAATCCATAAACCTGGGAAGTCCATGAGACCTATTGTTTCAGCTGTTGGATCAACAACGTACATTATTTCAAAATGGTTAGTAGAAGAATTCAGCAGATTAGATATCTCGTACGATAACTTTGAGTTTACTAACTCGTTAGAGTTCTTAGATAAAATTAAGAATGTTCACTTAAAAGAAAGTGAAATTTTAATATCTTTTGATGTAAGCTCATTGTTCCCTAGTGTACCCATACCACTAGCTTTAGAGTATCTAAAGGAACTACTTGAAATCAATAATTTGAAGAAAGAAATTATTGATGAATATTTACTTCTTACAAAATTATGTATGAATCAAAATTTTTTTCAGTTCAACAATAAATATTATAAACAACTTGAGGGAACTGCGATGGGCAATTGCTTATCTCCGTTCCTTGCAAATTTGTTTATGGGTAGATTAGAAACCTAGTTCAAAAAAGAACTCAAGTATTTCCCAAGGGTGTGGTATAGATACGTAGACGATATATTTGCTATTTTTGATACTAAAACAGAAAATTTGGACACTTTCTTAGAAACATTAAACAATAAATATCCTTCTATTAATTTTCCGTACGAAAAGGAGAACAATGGGCAATTACCTTTTCTCGACACGTTAGTTATTAGAAATAACGTATTTATAGGAAATTTACTAATACTTATAGGTATATAACATCCGACTCATTTCATTGCCGTCAACACAAAATAGCAGCATTTCATTTCTTAACTCACAGATTAGTCAATTTTCCATTAAGTAAAGAACCTTTTAACAATGAAATGAATCGGATTAAAAATATAGTTAAAAGTAATGGATATAATGGTTATTTTGTACATAAATTAGTAAATAGACATAAGCATAAGAAAATGTTAAAAGATGCCACTACTCTTCAAGCACCTGAGGCTCCCAATAAGTTCATAGCAATCCCATATGATCCCAGATATATGAGAGGTCTAGAAAAAATATTTAAAAATGTAGGTTTTAGGGTAGCCTTCAAAACGGAGAACAGTCTGAAAAATCTCCTTGGAAACCCTAAAGATAAAGTCGACTTGAAGGAGAGGAGTGGCATCTATGAAATTAGCTGTAATGACTGCGATCTAAAATATGTTGGGCACACTAAATGCTCCATAGACATTCGTTTTAAAGAACACATGGCACATTTCAGATACGGAAGAACAGAAAAGTCAAGTGTTGCCCAACATGCTTTAGAAAACTATCACCAAATAGGAATAAATAATCTTAAGTTGATTAAAAATGTATCTAATAATAGATTATTGGATGCATTTGAGAGTATAGAAATAGTTAAATGTGGTAAGAAAGCACTAAATAAAGACAGAGGGCCTATTCCCTATAGTCCCCTCTATTGTTTACTTGACAACGGTGCAGTCGGGCGTTTACCTACTGCTGATTTAAAAAAATAGGCTTTTCATGAGAATACATCCTAATATCTCAATTAATATTAGTGCGAATTCTTTCAAATTTGGATGGTGATGTGGTGTATGTCGGTTTTCAAGACAAGACCAAGAAGGTACAATTTGAATCAAATACACTATCCAGACGACGAACGTATCTTGGCAGAATTTAGAAACAATCCAAAAGCTAACATAAGGGCAGTTACGAGAATACTGAATATCTGACTCACGCAAATTTAACGCATCCCAGAATACAATTTACTCTAGAGTTAGAGGAAAATAACAAACTTCCATTTTTTAGATGTTCTGGCCACAGAACAGAAAACCAACACATACCGACAGATATTTAAATGCACGATCGCTTCATCATCCAGCACAAATTCAAGCTGTCGCCAATACCCTAATATCTAGATCCGTGCGATTAACTGAAACACAGACGAGACAAAACGACGTTAATATAATATTTAGGGCTTTAAAGAAGAATGGCTACACAAATCGCACCATAGAAAAAGCTATTAATGCACAGGGCTCCCGAATAAAGACAACAAAAATTATGAACCGGGAAGGCAACAGCAATCTTACCATATGTAAAAGGCACAACAGACAGGATCGGAAGAATTCTTAGAAAACACAACATACAAATAATACACAAACCACAAAAAACTATAGGTACCACTACTTGGAAACCCAAAAGACAAAATCAAATTGGAAAACCACGGAGCACACAGCATTCAGTGCCAGGACTGTGAAAAGATGTACGTATGTAACATGCGAATATTAGCAGTAAGAGTAGAAGAGCATAAACTTAGCATCAGAAACAAACAACCTCAGCCCTAGTCGTACATCATCAGGAAACCGGCCACAAAATAAATTTCGATGGGTATAGGGAGATTGCCAATATAGATCATTATAAGACCAGAATAATCCGAGAAGTTATAGAAATTGAAAAACAAGGTGATTTAAATAAAAGGAACGAATCATTAAAACTACTTACAGTATGGAAGACAGTAATCGACAAATATTATATCACAAAAAACAAGCGCAATTAGCGCAACAACAGCAACATTCTTTTAAGTAGTCTACATCACAAATAAAAAAAAACAACTTTTTCCGAAAAATTTGATTTTGTAATTTGTGTATTATGGTAATTTATGTATCCAAAGTTTAAAAGTGTTAACCTAATATTCGTGATTCGAAAAGGAATAAATCCTAGCTAAAATATTCACAGTTTTTATCAATTCTTTGCACCCCACTAGCCGAAAAAATATTCAAGCTAAAAACTAATATCTAGTAAGTAATTTATAGGATTTAAAAAAATAAAGGTATGGTGTATGTATGGTAAAAGGTAAAACAAATATTTAGACTTATAAAATGTAACCAATGATTCTTATTTGCTATAACTAGATACTTTATTTCTATATGAGTTTTCGGTTCTGTAATTTTCATCTTAAAATAATTCTAGATTTTTAAAATTTAAACCTACATATTCCAGTCTTTTAAAGACCATGTATACCTCCTCGGTTATAATGACGTAACAAAGTTTATTTTGATGATTTCATTTTTTGTTAAACTTTTGCTTTTCAGAAGTAACATTTCCTGAGCAATTAATATTACAATAATTTTTAGATTTTTCCCTATACTACTTGTATTGTATAGATTATTAAAAAAGTATACAAATCAAAATCCAATACCGTAAATAATTATATCTTTTCTTGCATTTTATGTTTATAATTTTTAATTCATTATTTATTTAGTTTATTATTATTATTATTAAATGATGCGAGCCCATACTTGTATTTATTTATCTATAGATAAGGGAGAATAAGGGACCAATAAATAAATAATGATTTGGAATTATCATTTTTTCCAATGTAAATATTTTTCCATATTTTGCATTACGATTAGGTTATTTATTTTAACTTATTGGTTGTAGATATAAAAGTTTATTTTGTTTGATATCTTAGTAATTGGATTAATTTTTAGAACGGCATTAGGTACCGTGTCACCATTCGAAAAGTACCACCCCATTAACTATTTTGCTTTACGTTGTAGAAAAAAATGTTAAGTACAAACGTTTTAGGGTTTAGTCTATATTTTTTTAATAACATATTTTGATATATACATGGTGTCGCAATAAAGCGTTTTTGGCCAAAGTTGTGTTTTTTAACCCTTTCGCCGCGGAAACCGCACATGTGCGTCTTCTTGCAACTCTATAATGTGCGTAGGACGCGCAAGAGCGTCCAACGATTACATACATTTCCAATGCTGGCATGGCTCTCGCATTTCTAGGAAGTCTTTAAACTTTTAACCGCATATAATATAACATTTGAACTTACGAAAATGAATATTCGTTTCCGGATTTGTTGCTTTTTAGTTAATACGGCTGAAGAGCCATAGTAACCGAAAAGCATAACGTTTTTCGTTACTTTTTTTTATGAATAACCAGTTGTATTCTCTTTCTTTCATTTTTTTATGGTTTAGTCTTAAGTTTTCTTAACATTAGTTCCATAAATAAGCGATATATACTCAAACGCACAAGTGCGTTTTCCTCACCTCGATAAAGATTTGTAAAAATGTGCGGAAGACGCACATGTGCGTTTTACAAAAAACAAGTAACAGGTACCTTTTTTTATAGTTAATTAGTAATAAATAAACATTATATTCCGAAATAATGTAGTTTGCATTGAATATTCTATATCCGCACATAATAATACTAAAGCCAATTTAGCCCTCAGCGAAAGGGTTAACGGAATACCATGTATATATTACATTTCTGGATTTTAGGCGGAAGTCTAAGCACATTTCATAAATCATGCCCTATCACCACCCTAAATACTTTCTGAAAATGTCATCCAAATTGGTCAAAGCATCCTGGAATAGTTGGTAAACATACATAGAAAACCAAATATATAAGGTCGAATTGATAAGTTTCTCCTGTTTTTGTTGGTCGAAAAATAATTTCCTACTTCGCGAGAGCCGAACTCCTGTATCTATAAAAATAATCTTGTTTTACGCACTTTGACAAAAATATGTGATAGAAAAGTACCAGATTTAATTTCATAACGCGCCGAGGTTGAGGCAACACGAAAGTGTGTGTATAAAGGCTACGAAAATGTTAACCATTTTTAATTAATACCGACTTAGATCTCCGAATTTAGTTAAACTTAACCCAAAGCCGGTTCGAGATTTCGTGGGGCCGGGTGCAAATAATTTTACGGGTCCGCGCCTTTTAGAAATTATAATAACAGCAATCAATTATTAACTAGCCGACGACTAAAAAAGTCCTCCCTTTTGTACTGGGATGACAACCAGCACCTATCTATTATAAATGGAAGAACAAAAATCAGTAAATTTCCTTAACCCGGAACTTCCCTCGTTACGAATCTTTTCTTTTATTAGAAATAGTGAGGTATGACCCACTTTAGTTCAGTACATAGTCATTTAATAGCATATATGTATATACTTTTTTTTCAAGCATATTTATTGGGCGCCATTTTATTCGATCTTATTGGATTCCTACCAATATTTTACCAGTTTCTACCTATGCCACACTTGATGGCATAAATAAAAACAAATTCAATACGTATTTTTACATTGACACACACCGCCATTTTGTTTCGTCATGTTGTGCCCTATTTCGAAAACATTCGATTGAACGGGCTTTTGCTTTGCGTTGATTTCGACCACAACTTTACCTTTATATCACACTTAATTTTTAAATGTGTTCAGATTATTTGTTGCGTTTAGATTGACAAACAAAAATCTTTTTTGGCTTTTTCGCAACTGAATAAAAATATTTAACTTTAAATTAATTGAAGCAAGTATTTAATATAATTACATACCCCAACATGTAGACTAGTCTGTCTACGGAATGTTTCGATACATAATATAAACAATATTATTTAAGCAAGCATAAGAAATTATATCATTTACCTTCAGTTTTTATAGACACATAGTAATTGTACAAATACTTTCATCCTATCGGGACTCATCAGTGTGCCGATTAATGTTTTTCTCTTACCATGTAATTATATTAAATACTTGCTTCAATTAATTTAAAATTAAATATTTTTATTCAGCTGCGAAAAAGCCAAAAAAGATCACACTTAATGTTTGCATACATTTTGAAATTATTCTAATGAGTAGTTTCTTCAGGCCTATTTTTTAAATATTTTATTAGGCCGTCATTTTGTTTTGCTATCTTATACTCATACCGATATTATCAGTATATTCCTATGTAACACTTGTTTTTTGTGCAAAATTTGAGGAAATTGGATAATTAGTCTTTTTAGTAATATTTTTTTAGCGTTTCTCTAAGCCACCATCTTGTTCTGGCATATTCGATTTTTAGCAAAATATTACCAGATTGATGAATAGTTTTAAGCCATGCCGCGAACTGACTAACAGACCGACGGAATTGATAAAAAAATATATTTGGCATCTAGGGACGCTAAAACATGGGAGGGTGGTTTTTTCACGATTGTAAATTTTATTTCGCCGCCATTTTGTTCCGCCATCTTGAATTAGTACCACAGTGTTACTAGTTCTTCTCTATGCCACATTTAGTTATGTCATGTTAGTCCTTGGATATCAATAGTTATAAATTAAAAAAAAAATAAGTTAAATGCTGGCCTTAGTATTTTTACACGCTTTTATTAGCTTCACTTGAATGAAATAAAAATCGGAAAGACCTTGTGTTGCGTTTTCCGTTAGATGTAGCGATAAGTTTCCAGTAGAATTATAAGGATATTGAGCGCATTCACCACATCGCCCAGAAAAGAAAAAAACGCAATAAAACAATACCAATAGTTCTTTTTTAATGTGTTCAGGTTATTTGTGGCGTTTAGCTTGACAAACAAAAATCTTTTTTGTATATTTTTTGCCCGCATAGTTTCTCTAGCCCACGCCTGATGTGTCATTTAACTAATTATGTATATAAACAAATCTAGGAAGTCGATTTTAACCTACTTCTAATTGTCCTATTGAACTGAAATTTTGCAAGTATATATAATTCGGATGATAATAAAATAATTTGGTATCACCGAGCTGATCTGATCAGCTCGATAGTAGCAGATGCATGGTACCGGCCGATTTAAACCTACTTTTAATTATCGAATCGATTTGAAATTTTGAAAAGGTGTGTAACTCGTCTGACAATACAATAATTTGGCACTCGATTGTATCAATGGTATCGGTCGACTCTAACCCACTTCTAATAGCCGTATCGATTTGAAGCTTTGCAAGTGTATGTAATGAAGGATGATGAAAATTCAATAATTTGGCACCGGTACCCCAGTGTTTGGGCGCATTTGGTTTGTTTTGATGAGTTTAATACATTACCAACCATACGTTAAAGATGTTTTATGATTAAAAATTAAAAAAATTATAGTTAAAAAGACTAGACCCTTCCCCTTCTCAATATTTCATCCTGTTGGAAAAGTCGTATGTTATTGGTTGCCGTGGTACTATAATATTCAGATCATCATTTCAACTGTTTTCCTTGCATTGAAGAAAAACCAGGTCATTTTTTTAGTTATCAGTGAACATTTTATATTTTTATGTCATTGAATAAATAATGTTTTGGTAAAGTTGAAAACCTGTTGGCAAAATTGGAAAATCCGTTGACAAAATTGTATTACTATCCTCCAATATTTTGTTTTCGGTCCGTCCCTGACTCCATTTGGGGTTCAAACTCCAAAAAAAAAACATTAGCACATTTGATAATATAATTTGACTCAGAGTTAGTCAAAAATCTCTTTATTGTATAAAAAGAAAACTTTTGTAAACAGCTTCCAAAAACTTACGAAGTCGTAGAAACTAAGATAGCTTAAACTAAACATACAGACTTAAAAATGACATCACAATAATTACATAATGCTAAAAAAATATTACATAACGGTTAAAATTACAGTATGTGGTAACAAATTGGGCATCAAAAAATAAAACGGCTAAAATTACTAATATAACAATAAATTGGACAATCACAAGTGGATGTCATAAAATTCCTGCAAACTGTAAAATTATTTTTCTATTTAAATACGTTTTAAAGAACTTCTTAATAATTTAATGCTTGTTTTTTTGTTTTATACCTAGTGGAAGGTGATTATATGTATATCTTAAGCCCCTCAAAGAAAAATGAATTTCTGATGGGCGCTGACTTAGGAATAGGTAAGGGTATCAGTGGCGGCTCTTCCATAGGATCATTTGGTCAATGACCCCCCAAAAATATTTCAGAAAATAAATTATTAGTTTGACCGTCCCTCCTAATAGTTGTAATAAAACGCGAACCTTGAGAAAAGTTAAATACGCTACACTAATAGCCGCGCGCGGCGGTTCGAATGGTCTCGTTGCTTTTCTTAGGCATAGTAAAATACGCTATACTAAGCTAGGCTGGGGAGTCCGAATTGCCCTAATTACCTAAAAGCTTGACGAAAGTACCCGAAGATTTCACAGCTACCGAGCGGCAGCCAAAGGTGATAGCAAATGGAATATGAAATCGCGATTTGGGTCATCAGCCGGTCTCTTCCCATAATTCGATCGATCGGTCGCGGCATTACGTCGGCATACGGAAGTTCAGTTGTTCAGAGGTCGCTCGGTCGATATTCTAACTCGATATTGTTTCGGACGTTTTTAATCGATGAGAATTGATTTATATACTGTTTCATGTGTGAGTTGGAAATATACAGGGAATAAAATGTTGGTAGTGACTAGTGCAAAAAAATAAACAACTAAAAAGTACTTACGAACTTAATTTTGCAAAAATAACCAATTTCAAGGTGGTCTATGTTTGAGTTGTGAATGTAGATAGAATAAAATGTCGGTAGTGTAAAAACTTAAACAACTAGAGAGTGATAACGAACTTAATTTTGAGAAAATAACCGAATCCAAGTGGTCGCAATTTGCCAGAACTTAGTATACGACAAACTAGTAAAGACAAAAATAAAGAGGTTCATCGAAACTTTCGCAAAAGTATGTACGATTTAGCTAACTGTATATGTGGTTGTGAAGTCTCTAACTCATTTTACTGTTATGTTTGTTTGTTGTTTTCTAAGGACTCGTCGGACTAAAAAAATAAAAAAACATGCGTTTTCTGCAGATCACATGAAATGGTCCATGGACTATGCTATGGTCGGAATTGTTATTCGCACTCAGCTAGATACAGCTTATAGAAAATCCCTTAGAGATTTTAATGAAAATGTATTCAAAAATCACTAAAAAATTATAGATTGTGTAAAATTTTGTGGGGCATTCGAGCTGGCACTAAGAGGCCATGATGAAACGACTTTGTCTGAAAATCCAGGGTTTTTTCGAGGGCTTATAAATTTTGTTGCGGAGTTGGGCCAAGA
The DNA here is from genome assembly GCA_030620095.1 of Kuschelorhynchus macadamiae. Classification (NCBI taxonomy): domain Eukaryota; kingdom Metazoa; phylum Arthropoda; class Insecta; order Coleoptera; family Curculionidae; genus Kuschelorhynchus; species Kuschelorhynchus macadamiae. The sequence continues at coordinate 316,473 of JAUTXW010000301.1, forward strand.
TAGACTATCCGCTTTAGCAATGTTAAGAGTAGACGTAGAGTATTTTTAAATTTGTTATTGACCTCCCAATATAATTCACCACGAGCCGCCACTGATATACTATCAGAGTTCCTTGTTTTATACTGACGACCCATTTGTATTCCCATAAATCGCTCGTGACTAAGGCATATTTTCAGAATCAATAAGCAAGGCAAGGTAAGATTTGTTGTTATTAAAAAAAGGCCTGCAATGATTTTTAAACTTAGCCTGACATATACAGCGAATTGCTCTCTTTTGCAAAATAAAAACGGAATTAAACTGATACTGACAGCAAAATCCCCAGAACGGAATTCTGTATCTCAAATGGGTTTCCACCAAACTGAAGCAAACATTTCTAGTCATGTCACTTACCAGCTCATTCGAAACTATGCGAACTGCATAGCAACCAGATGCCAACTAGGCATTAAGTGCCAGAATGTGATCACTAAATTTTAGCTCGTTATCTATCTAGACACCCAAGAACTTGATACAGTTTTTACTAGTAATACGTATGTGTGTCTCATCTATGTCAAATTTGAAAGTTTAATTAAGTCTTGTTAATAATGAAACTAAGAGGATTAGTCTCACACCAAGACTGGATCCTCCGAACGTCAGCAGACACACTGCCCATAAAACTACCCAAAGAAGTGTGATATCATCCGCAAAAACAATAAACTAGCCTGATATGTTAATAGTAGCTAGATTGTTAATATATATAGGAAAAACAATAAGGGTCCCAATACGGACCCCTGTGGGACGACTTGCCTAATATTCATCATCTCGGACATCCCATCCCGACTCCTCACTATTGTTGGATGCATTTTAAATAGGATGAAAACCACTCAAGCACTATTTCCCCTAAAGCCATAAAGACAGTTTGCCCAGCAGAATCACGTAACTTACATAATCAAACCCCTTTGAAAAGTTGCAAAAGACTGCTGCTGCTAGGTCGCCCTCATTGAGCCCCAGATATAGGCGCTCCAAGAAATGAAACACGGCTTTAGTTGTATTTTTATTATCTTGAAACCCAAATTGTGACTGTTGTAAGACATTGTGACAATTGAGGAAGCTTAACATTCTCCCCTTTACAAGTTTTTCAACTATCTTGTATAGGGTTGGCAGAAGGGAGGTGGGGCGAAAGTTTTCCGGGTCATCTAGATCACTTCGCTTATGAATCGGCTGGACAATAGTTTCTTTCAAACACTCGGGGAAGGAACCGCTGTCAAAAGAAGCATTGATGGCATGAACAAGAGCTCTCAGACAATTGCCCTGTAATTATTCGAAAATTCTAGCTGATAGTCCATCAATTCCTGAAGAATTTTGGTTTCTTATGTTTTTTATTATGGCTTTGATCTCTGTGATGTCAGTGCCATAAAAGACAAATTAATCAGCTATAGAAGTTTTAACAAATGACAGAGGATCAAGCTGTGAATTTAAATTAGATGTTAGTCTCTCAGCTATAAAACAATAGAAAGAGTTCAGAGTATTGTAGTCTAAACCAGACCCCTTTGTTAAAGTATGTGACTAGCCACTTGCCTCTTAGTTCATCCACTATTGACCAGTGTTCCTTGCTCTTATTCTGATTGCGAGCGTTGTGGACTCTATTATTTAATATATTTCTAATATTTCTGCTTAACAGATTTTAAAACTTGTCGATAAATGGCCCTATATCTACTGAAAGTTAGAATCAGTTTTCAACAGATTTGTTGGGGGATATTAGAGGAAATAAATAAGAATTAAACAACAGACCTATTATTTTGTGTCGAGAATTGGGCAATGCTCTTATTACGCGAAAATTTGTTATTTGTCTCTCGAATAAAGGTTAAAAAAATGTATACTATGTATACTACCGCTTATATTGAAAAGATTTTTTTTCAAATCGCAAACGGGAATGAAATTGTTATTATTGGTAATAAAAACAATACCTAACGACTTACTTATCTTAAAGCAACTATAGCAAAATCGAAGTTGGTTTCAACTATAGCACTAAGAAATAAAATGGGTGCTATAAAATAAATAACACGGCATCAGTATAGCGCGCGTCGTGAGATCAAGAAAAATAAAATAATTGCTAAATAAGTTAAAAAATTAAAAACTAAAGACAAAGTATCAAATCTGCATCTGTTTCTAAGACTTTTTTTCGTCCTTTCGACGCGAATTGATTGCTATATTCGTTTTTCAGATATAGCGGATCATTTAGTAGAACTAGTAGAACGATGTTCTAATGACTTATTTGGGACATAATTTTTTCAAATAATAACATTTTTTTTATATTTTTGATGTTTTTGTCTTAAATTATATCTTACTATAAAATACTATAAATCAAAAAAAATCAAGCTTATAAAAAATCTTAATTACTCCACAAACTAAAAGGTTTACAAGTGGATGTTAGTAGGTGTAACGCGAATGTTAGTTTTTTTCTCTGAAAAATCCATATAAATATGAAATTTTGGATATTTAACAACCGTGAAAGATTTTTCAGTGGATGATGGTGTGAGTAAAGTGTAGGTCTGGAAAGGGGAACTTTTCTATCTGGATTGTACCTTTTCAGGGAAGATTTTAATGTAGTCGAAACGACTACCACTAAATAGAATCTCAGTTAAGGCAAAACAGGCACATACTAATCTGAATTTAAATCCACGTTGAACGAAATTGAACTGATTCATTTTTAAATGTTTTCTCTAAAAAAGGATAGTCCATTGTTTTAATTAATATTTCAATGTGTCAACAGTAATAAGTCCAGTAATTATAAGTGAGAAAGTGTTACGTCCGTCACTGGCAAGTCTTCAATCGAGCATTTCTTCTTCATAAAGGGTTGTGGGTTATATGTGTTATTATAGTTCCTTAAAAAAGTGAAAATAGGTTATTCCATTTTAGTCATATCAGAAATGGTTTCTCCCAAAACAAATTATTAGAAAGATAGTTACCTATTTATGATCCATTATTCTCTTTCTATGAAATTATTTAGTACAGTTAAATTTCTTTAGCATGCTGATAAGAAAAGTATTTACAAATTTTTGAGATATATGGGAAATAAAATTTAACTGATAAATGCAATAAGAAACTGATTCTCAGTAGTTATTTTAGTCACTCCTCTTAAATAAGCGGAATACTAATACTCATACATGTTTCTCAAGTGAATTACTTTAGTGACTAAGCTGAATTATTAGACAAGAAGTAAATTTAGCAGTTTTATTTTTACGGGAAGTCCTGGAAAAAAATAGAAGATTAATTATATAATTAAGAATCTCAGACAAAAAATATTTTTTTTTCTAAAATCCCAGGAAGTTGCGCTCGCCGCCTGGGATATTGTTTAGATTTTTTCATAAAACACTACTTATATTACATGTTTTTCTTGCAACCAAGACATACTTGGGCTAACTTTTCATAAACTAGTAGGTATTTGTTAAATTTCTCAAGAAAGGCAGCTTTTTACTTCTTTCGTAAAAAGACTGTAATCGAGAAAAAATCACCCTCACAGGTTTTTACATGTCGTCACGTTTTTGGGCTCCTAGGTGCCAAAAAACATGTTTTCTCAATTCCGTCGATCTGTGTGTCAGTCTGTCTGCCGGTTTGTTTGTCGGTCTGTCTGTCAATCTATTTATCGGTCTGTCTGTCGGGTTGTCTGTCTATCTGTTCACGGCGTAGCTAAAAAACTACTCAATTGATTGACTTCAATTTTTGATCAAATATTGAGGGTCATAAATGGAGTTGGTGAAATGCTAAAAAAATATTACTAAAAAGCTACTAATCCGATTTACCTCTAATTTTGCATGAAAATCAAGTATAGCAATAAAATATTAATAACAGCCTGAATAAAGTGCTTTTTAGATTGATTTTAAACTTTGTGCAAGAATTAAGTGTGGTATAACAATGAACTGTAATGTTCCAAGATGTCAAAAAACATGTTTAACCAATTGTCGGCCTGTCTGAATGTCTGTTAGTTCGCCATATAGCTAAAAAACTACCCGATTGAATTTTATGGTACGCCCCAAAATTAAGTATCAAATTCCTAGAATTGGTTTAAATTTGTGTCTTTAAATATGTGTGTTTTGTGAAAACTAAACATTTTATTTTACAAAACCATATGTAATATTACTAATAAGTACAATTTTAAGTTTTTAAACCTTTAAATGTTTCTAGTATGTATATATTTTTCCTTTGTTTTTTTTAATGAAAAAAACACTTTTTTAGAGATCAAGCAAACCAAAATAAAGTCGAGAAAGTTCAACACAATAAGCGAAACGTTGATTGAATATAAAAAATTGTGTTTTACTAATAACCTAGGCCTAAGAAAATAAGGTTTCCAAATATAAATATAAGGTTAAAGAAAAATCCCCGATTTATATATATATATATATATATATATATATATATATATATATATATATATATATATATATATATATATATTCTGATTATATGGCAAATGGTTTGACATAAAAAAGTCATTTATATAGACACATTAATTTTTTGGATTAAATATATTTAAATGATGGGATTGGTTGTTTTGAGATATAAACGCTAGGATTATTGAAAATTCCCGTATTCCCTTCTATGAAACCTGCTTCTGTAAACTTTCTTTTTCATCAGTAAGTCATATATTTTCTCTGCTTTATTAATTAAGGTAAGCTCTATGTTTCCTCTGCGTGATACACCCAATATAACTATGCCTAGTTTTATTTGGACGGCCAGTTCAATTTATCCCTCCCGGATTTTTACAGATCTTCCGATTTTAGGGTTTCTAGATGCCAAAAAACATGTTTTCTGAATTCCGTTGGTTTGTCGGTCTGGCGTCCTAGTGAAATGTGAAAAATAATAATACTAAAAAACTATTTATCCAATTTACCTCAAATTTTGCCTAAAAATCAAGTATTATATGGGCATTAACTGGTACAATTTTAGTACGAATCCAAGATGGCGAGCAAAATGGCGGCTTAATAAAATATTTTAAAAATCAGCCTGAAAAAACTACTTATTAGAATGATTTAAAATATTGTGCGAGAATTATGTGTTATATAGAGATAAACTGGTTAATCTATAGTACGAATTCAAGGTGGCGGAATAAATTAGCGTCCAAATAAATGTAATCGTGAAAAAGTCACCCTCCCATGATTTCACAGATTTTCACGTTTTAGGACCTCTAGGTGCTAAAAAACATGTTTTCTCAATTTCGTTGCTCCGTCTGTCAATTCGCGATATCCCTAAAACACTACGAACCCGTTTAACTTAAAATTATGATAAAAAATTAAGGGTTATTGGTGGATTACTGGTAATATTTTATTAAGAATCCAATATGGCGGCCTAGTGTAATGTTAAAAAAAAATATTACTAAAAAACTAATTTTCCAATTTACCACAAATTTTACACAAAAATTAAGTGTTACGTAGGAATGAACTGGTAATATTTTGTATTTATGAGTGCAAAACAAAATGGCGACCAAACATAATATTTAAAATATCAGTCTGAAAACACTATTTATTAGATTGATTTCAAATGTTGTGCAAAATTTAAGTATGATATAGAGATAAGCTAGTAAAACTGTAGTTCTACGAATTCAAGATGGCGGCTAAATAAATTTTTTAAAAAATCAACGTAAAAAACTTTCTTATTTAATTGACTTCCGTTTTTCACAAAATTTAAATGTAATAAAGGAATAAAGGTAAATTTTTGGTACGAATATGGTTTTGTTGAATGTTTGAAAAGACATATATCTGCTACTAAATGAATATGTGCGAAAATAAATTGGGTCACACGTTACTATTTCTAATAAAAGGAAAGATTCCCAACGAGGACATTTCCGGGGAAAGGAAATTTACCGATTTTTACTTCCCTCGTAGAATGGAAGTATTTTATTCGAGACTAATTACCTTTCGAGATTTGTTCAGATCTTTACGTTTCAGGGTCCCTAGATGACGAAAAACATGTTTTCTCGATTCCGTCGATCTGTCTGTCTGTCGGTCTGTTCGCGACATAGCTAAAAATGTACTTACCCGAATGACTTCAAATCTGGGTCAAAAAATAAGGGTCATATGGGGATCACCTGCTAACATTCTGGTAAAAATCCAATATGGGAAAACAAAATAGCGGCCTAGTGAAATGTCAAAAAAATTATTACTAAGAAACTGCCAATCCAATTTATCTTTAATCTTGCACAAAAATCAAGTATTATGTAGGAATAAACTGGTGAAATTTTGGTATGAATACAAGATGGCGGAACAAAATGGCGGCTTCATTAAATATTTAAACATTCTGCCTAAAAAAATACTTAATGAATTCATTTCAAATTGTTACCATAACTAATTGAAGTATATAGATGAACTAGAAAAACTGTGGTACTAATTCAAGATGGCAGACAAATAAAATTTTTGTAATCTGAAAAAATCACATATTTTCGCGTTTTAGCGTCCCTAGATGCCAAAATACATGTTTTATGAATTCCGTCGGTCCGTCTGTCGATTTGTCTATCTGTCAGTTCGCGGCATAGCTTAACACTGCTCATCAGTTTAACTTCCAATTGTAGGCAAAAATTAGGGCTGGTAATATTTTAGTAAAAATCCAATATACCGGAACAAGATAGTGTTTCTAGTGAAACAAGTTAGTGGACTAGTGAAACGTTGCATAAATTAATACGAAAAAAAAACTAATTGTCCAATTTATCTCAAATTTTGCACATAAATGAAATAGTATATAGGAATCAACTGGTAAAATTTTGGTACGAAACCAAGATGGCGGCTTAATAAAATATTTAGTCTAAAAAAACTACTTAATGGCCTGATTTCAAATTGTCTGCCATGGCCATAACTAATTGTAGTACAGAGATAAACTAGTAAAACTGTGGTACTAATTCAAGATGGCGGAACAAAATTGGGTGTGGCATAGGTAGAAACTGGTAAAATATTCTCTGGAACAAACTGGCGTCCAATAAAAATGTTTGAAAAGACAGTATATGTGTTCCTAAATACCTATTTACTGAACTTAGTTGGGTCACACTTCACTATTCCTAATAAAATGAAATAGGTACTCAAAACAAGGGTAGTTCCCGGTAAAGGAAATTTACCAATTTTTTATATTGCAGTTACAGGGATTCCATAACGTGTATGATTTTGTAAAATGGAATATGAAAATAAAAACATGTGTGTTTGCTCTATCCTATCCAAAATTAACTCTTTCTTTCGGAATCCTGCGTGATCATATAATTGTGATAGATTGTTGAGTGGCAACACGCGACTTAAACTTAAAAAATAAGAGCCCCCCTCTCATTTTTTTTTCGACGACTTTGCCATTTTAGTTTTTTCTTTTGCGAATATATTTTTATTTACAATGCACTAATTGGACTGATTCGACCGGTACTTGGTGGAAATCTATAACTAAGATATATGGCACTAAGTAAGAAACAATGTTTACTTAAAACTTCTATTATATTAAAGAAAACAAACTTATGACATGTCTCGCCAACACTGTGGCTTCATCGGAATATACAAATAGAATGAAAATGAAATTAGGGAACAAAACCTGTTTATACCTGTTTCACGATGGGTTTTTCATATTTACCTAAATTTATATTAACAACAAATATTTGTAAGAGGTGAATTATTCAGTTTAGTTTGATTGTTAAGTAATAGACCTGTGTGTTTAAGTTTATTTATTTATAACGATTCTAGTAAATTTAATATTATACCTATCTTTTCTATATATAAAACTTTAAAATTTTTATTGAAGTGATTGTAATTAATTAAATGAGAAGCATAATTAGATCCTTCATCCCCCTTGACAAAGCATTTATAATATTCATCTATCCTTTTCTCAAAACTTCTACCTGTCTGCCCTATATACGTTTTTGGACAATCTTTACAAGTTAATTTATATTAACAAAAAATATTTGTAAGATGTGAATTAATCAGTTTAGTTTGATCGTTAAGTAATAGACCTGTATGTTTAAGTTTGTTTATTTCTAAAGATTCTAGTACAAATTTTATGCTTTCCTTTTCTGTATATAAAACTTTTTTTTATTGAAATGATGAATGTAATTAACTAAATGAGAAGCACAATTAGATCCGTCATCCCACTTAACAAAGCATTTACAATGTTTATTTAACCTTTTGACAAAACTTCTACCTGTCTGCCCTATATAGGTTTTTGGACAATCTTTACAAGTTAATTTATAGACACCTGATTTATTATTTAAATTTGTTTTTGATTTATTATTTTTTATGAGTTTGCCTAAGGAGTTAATTATTATATGCATTTTCTTTTAGTTTTCTTAGAAATTTGCCTATCTTGTTATTGAATTTTTCATGGTACCTACGTAATACATTTGTAGTTAGTAAAAGGAACTTTTAAATTAGGGTAAATTTTTTTATACATTTTTGGGCCCATGAAAACTTTTGATCAGAACATCAGGTCTTTTGAAACAATTCTGAGAAGATTTTTAAATATCTACAAATATTTGAATTGCAAAGAAACAAAAACTAATTTCATGCATACTTTATAAATTTCCGGTAAACATTTATATAAGATACATTATTAACATCACGAAATCTTTAATTTAGTTTGTCATTCATATTATAATTAGCACCTAATTTTATAAATATACATATTTTTTGTCTTATATAGCGATGTAGTTATTTCAACGAGTCCATGTCCTTTGCAACGGAAATGCTTCTTTATGTTTGGTAGATAATTTAAATAACAATAGTTCCACAACATGCATTTTAATAATCTTTTATTGTTGGGGATGGCTATAAATATACTTATATACTTATCACTTTAATATTCAGGACTCTTGCCTACAGTAGAATGATAATAAAATAAGAAATAAAGAATAAAAATGTCCATGAAACAGATAATAAAAGAAAAAAACTTTTATTTGAGACATGCTTTATTCGGTGGACCATACCGTTTACCTTATTAACCTTTCGGTTTCTATATATATATACAAAACAGTAAAAATCATTTAGGACGACATGGCTTACGACCTATCGGATGTACGCGATTTGCATGTACAGGCTGCATTAATCACTTGTATAATAAAACTGCATATAACGACATTGCTCGTTATAAGCAAATATCAGTTAGCGCGACGTAAGTTCCTAATTTTACCAATTTAAGGTACCGGATACAACGACCAACCGTCACTTTTGTCAGTTTAATATTGCATCTTCTTTTTATTTTGGAGGCCGCGTACGTTTAGTCTGCATAACAGAAACTTATTGATGTTTCCTTTGGCTACTCCGAATTAATATAAGTTAGTGACGTTAGTGTCGAAGAAAAAGCTCATATAATTTGAAGATCGGAAGGAGGCGAGATTAATACGACCATTGCCAAGAAGTACGGCGTTTCACATTCAACGATTTCCACTGTTTGGAAGAACTGAGACGTAATAAAAAAATGATTCGATGACAAGGTACTGAGTAAGAAGCGTGCAAGGGTTTCTGTGCATAAAGAGATAATAGATAGAGATAAAGATGCTTTATTGAAATGGTTTAAGCATCAAAGAAGTTTCAACGTACCGTTAAATGGACCAATCCTTTAACAGAAAGCCAACGAATTTGCCTCGCTTATAGGAAAAGAAAATTTTGAGTGTTCATCGTCGTGGATTCAACGGTTTCGCTCACGACATAATATTGTGTTTGACAAGGTTAGTGGAGAATCCGCTGGGGTGACTACAGGTGTATCAAAAGATTGGTTATCTTGGAATGCAGATGAGACCGGGTTGTTTTTTAATATGACACTAGATAAAACTTTTAGATTTAAAGGTGAAAAATGGTGGTGGTAAAATGTCAAAAGCCAGAATAATTGTTTTAGTCGCCGCCAATATGACTGAAACCTCTAAAGACAAACTTTTAGTAATCGGCAAGTCAAAAAATCCAAGGTGTTTTAGAAATATCTCTTCTTTTCCCGTGAATTATGAGTATAACACGAAAGCATGAATGGCATCGGATATTTTCCAAAAATGGTTTCTAAAATGGGATACTGAGTTGAAGTTAAAGAATCGGAAAATTATTCTTGTCGTGGCTAACTGTCCAGCTCATCCGGCAGTCACCAATCTCAAGTGTATAAAACTTGTGTTTTTACCACCAAATGTTACTTCTCTCCTTCAACCTATGGATCAAGGTGTTATCAAAGCCTTGAAAAACCACTACCGTAAATTATTAGTGTTGCGTATATTGCAAAATGTGAGCAATTTAAATGTTCTGGGTGCAATTTTAATAATATCAGAGGCTTGGGAAAAAGTAACGCACAAACAATAGCCAACTGCTTTCGTCATGCAGGATTCAAACAATCACTTAGTATAGTATAGTTTGTATGTCTGTAAGTTGCAGCTAAAGTTATTTGGCTGTTTTGTCATATGTAATGTATATCACACAGCAATAAAATGACAAGGAAATATGAACAGCCATCTGCTTCTGCGTTAATGTACCTACTCCTCAGAATGAAAAGATCACCATATCCTAGAAGTAGCACATATTACAACAGCGGACAGAAAAAAAATGTTTACGGGGTAGAAAGTTAATGTCTTTTACCTAAAAAATACTTCTATCTGCTATATGCCACGCAGGGACCGGACATATGAGGGATGGAGGAGTCTCCCCTCCCCAATAATTTAGTCTGTTGATAAAATCTTATCTTATGTTGGAATTATTTCATTTGTTAATATATTGTTAAAAAATTTAAATTAAAATGATTGTTCAAAGACGAAGGGTCAGTAGGAATGATACTAACAAGCAAGTTCCTTTTTTTTATTCTCAATTGGGTTTTTCTTTCTTAGTTCCCCTCCCAATATTTTTACTTCGGTGCGTCCCTGATGCCAAGTAATTGACTAAATGTGACTGATTTCAAAATATGGCCGACAATCTTAGCATGCAATGCATTCGTCATATTTTCAAGAACTATTATCTACAAAAATTTAAATATTTTTTTTTTCTTATTATTAAGGTAAGTATGTTCAATAAATTAATACGCGTAGGGATTGTATTTTTCCACATACTACTTAGATTACCCAGTGTTACCTGCTCCATTGTGTCTTCAGTTGCTTCCACATTTTTTAAATAGAGTCCACATCTCTTTTGTGGCTAGCACATCTGGTATTAGACAACTTCTTTAAAGTTAACTTTAAAGGCTCATTTAATTTTTTTTTAATATTCTGAAACAGTTACAGCCGAGGAAAACTTTCAGTGATACAAACATAAATCTGTTCGAGAGTACAAAAAAAAAGTTTTATTTCAGGGCAGCAGCTTGCAGCATCTATTAATGCCAAATTTAAATTATCTGCACAGATAGCCTCATAGGAACCAAATTCTTTACTCTAGTTTGTAGGCCTGAAATATGGCCCGACATAGTGTTGGCTCCATCGTACGCTTATCCCCTGCACAGTATATCAATATTTAGTTTCTCAAATTCTTTTATCAAGGCATAATTTGATTCAGCAGTTCCACTTGGCAAATCGACAAATTTAACTAATCTTTCTTCTGGAAACCAGCTTTCGTTAACAAATCTAAGAGATAATGATAGTTGCTCTTTCTTTGTGATGTCCAGTGTAGAATCTACTATCACTGCAAAATGTTATGCGATTTTTAGTTTCTCGACAAACATACCTATAACTTCTTTAGACAACAGTTATAACTTTTCGTTTTGAATTTGTGGACTTGTGTACCTAGCGTTTTTCTTTGAATTAGGCCAATGTTCTGCCAAAACAACATCGTATTTTTTTAAAACAACAAATTCTAAAAAGTTTCCTCTATTCAAGCTGTCAGCACCTTTATTATGCCCTCTTAAAGCAAAATATTGTTTTCCTAGATTCTAATATCTAAAAATCATTTTAGGATTTCCCTATTTCTGTCAATCTCTTTCAACCCGAAGCTGTTCTTGGATAATAGAGGAATCTTTATAAATTCTAAACTTGGTAACGTCTAGTTTATTAGCCAAGTTTCTATGACTTTGACTTTCCTCGTGAACCCTGATTTTTTCGGACCCCTTTTTAAAATTTGAAAATTCATTTTTAGACCATGAATCTTATTTATTGTCTGAAAATAGCCAACATGGAAAATAAAAACATTATTAGCTTTTGGTGAAAAAACCAACCATGTACGCGTCTTCCCATCTGCGAGGTCTGCGGTTTTAGGTAGGCTTTCAGGCCCTAAAAACATCATTTGGCCATATAGGTATATGTGTTCAAGAAATTTGAAAGAGATGTTTGAGACTAAAACGAGTATATTTTAAAAATATTTTGATGTATACAGGATGGCATAAAAGTCAAAAAAATGTTTTAATGGAATGCCCTGTATATTATTCAATTATATGAACATACTTTAAATTCTGTGAAAAATATGTACAATACAGTACGTTTCAAAATTAACTCATTTCCCAGATATCAGCACTTGAAAAATTGAATTTTCCAACTTTGACAGTTTCTGAACAAATTAACTTAGAACAAAATGGCTTACATGTTCCTAACCTACTTCTGAATGGAACACTTAGTGCTGGCAATATCAGCGATTGAGATATTTTAAAAATTTTAGAAACATGTTAAATAATTTATTTTTAAAATAACCAAAATTTCAATTTTTCCAGATCCACGAAAAACTGCCCTTTATAAATAATTTATTCAAAAGTAAGAGAAGAAAATGAAGCCATTTTGTTCTAACTCAATTGGTTTAGATACCAGAAACTGTTGAAAAATTCCATTTTTGAAGCCGCGCTGATATCTCGTAGATGTGTTGGTTTTAAGACATATGTCGCTCTTAATATCATATTTTTTGTTTCAAAATTAAAACTAAAATTGGAAAGTTTTGGTTCGCTTATTTTAGCTAAAACATTGCCAAAAAGGCCACTTTTTGAAATTTATGTTTATAATCTATAAAACTATACTTGAACCTCACTGAAGACTTATTTAGAAAAACGAAATATAAATTATTTAACATATAAAATGTCTGTGTTAGTAAAATGGAACATCTGGTTTTCGATTTCTATAGTAAATAAAAGAGTTTTTAAATTTCCGCTTTTAATGATACCAGATTACTGGGACCACTTTTCATAAAGAATTGAATATGGGTTGTTTAATAACTTAAAAAAAGTTGTGGAAGGCCAATATAGCTGACCTCAATTCTGTGAAGAACTTAGGGTGGGGGGGGGGGGGGCAATTGCCTACACAGAGTTATTAACCCAAGAAAAATGTTTGAAACAAAAAATTATTTTATATACCACGACTTTATAAATGAGATTTTTTTTAGTCGTCGCTGATTTTCGTGGGAGTTATGCTACTTGTTGTGTTAACAAAAACATAGGACCTTTTTTTAGCCGCTAAATGTAATTGTTTGCCCCCTCCAGGAAGACATGCCCCAATTACCAACCCACAGCAGACGCGCTAGACGATCGGCTTGCGTTCGGCTCGGATTGGCTAACTACCTAGGCGTCCAGTAACGGCAGACGCTCTAGAGCTAGCACGTTTGCTATTACTAAACAGTTGCCGTGCACGCGAGAGGTGCGCATTTTTTTTAACACGTTCTTCTTAAATACTATTAAACACCTAATTTTTAGTCTTTTTAATATGCTTTTTTTTTAATTCCTACAATTTGGGTATGCATGTACCGATTTATTTAAAATTTAGAGCACAAACAGGCTGGATCGAAGACTCTGGGTGTTGGGTTTAGTTTTAGGTGTAATAATTTTTAAGTGTTTTTTAGTTCATTTTTATGCGAATTTTTGAACGTTATTATTACACAAGGCCAGTCAGGAAGAAATGGGTCTGCAGAGGTAGATTCACTATCTGGAATATATTTTTTTACAGTGATAATTAATTCTGCTGAGCTATTTATATTTCGTATTTTCTTTGCTTTTGCAACATTAGTTCTTGTTTTCCTGTAGCATTTATAAATTATTTTACACGTTTCGTCCTTGTTTATTACCGGTCTTCAACCATGTTTTTACAACACTCCATGTCTCTTTCTTAAAGCTTTCTAGCTCGCTTCTGCTGAAACAAATAGGTATTCTACATAAACTGTACAGGGTTCTCCAAAATCTGAGGGATAACATTGACTGTCAAAAACCGCAAGAGATGCAAAGTTGTTTGAATTAAACCAAACCAGCGAAATTTAACGCTGAATTAATATGTCGTTGATTCCGTCAGGGACGTCGGAAATAGTCCTTCATTTCGAAAAAGAGGAAATTAACAAACTAAAATAATTTGGTCGATATATATTGTTATAAGAACTTTTATTAAAAATAAGTGCTATAAAAACTGGGGTATTTTATTAATAATAACAATACATACCTAACAAGAAAACAACAAAAACCGCGTGAAATTCAGAACTTTTTTAATAATTTAACTTCTGTTTAATAAATTTGTAAAAATAAATATATTTGTGGGTGAATATTGAACATATCAAATTTTAAGTCTTTTAATAAAATAAAACGTCTGAAAACTGCAAATTACAATCAAAACCTAAACTGCTGTGCTGGCTATAAAAAATGCATCAAGATTTTTTTTATCAAAGTTTAAAGAATAATAATTCAGATATTTTAATTGTGAAACTCAATATCGATACGCACATTCTTTGTGGCATGCGGTTTGTGTTTTCCTCTTACGCTGGTATATGTATGTATATATATATATATATATATATATATATAATATGATTTTCTTAAAAAGATTTTCAAAAATGTAATTTTTTGAAAAAAGTGGAAAAAACATTTTTCGGTCATCGAACAATGCGAAGACTTAGAACAACTCCCTTCCTTTATGAATGATGCCACCTACATTTTCTTACAAAAATCCCGAGAGCAGAGATTGGCTCTACTAAAACAAGTACTTAGGTGAAATTTTAGACTGGTTTTTATACATTTTGTTACTTTTATGTAAATTAATGCATATTGTGTTGGCTACGTTGAAAATCTATTCGCAAATTAATTTCTTTTAGGGTCGCACCTGACGACATTATGAATATTTTCGCTTTTTGAGTACACATACAGGTGGTGCCCCTCCCTAACAAGACTGGCGGGCGAAGCGTCCCCTTGACCCATTTTTCCGACGTGCCTGACTTTCGAATATATCCGTGAAAGAAATATAATAGTAATTTTTCTTTTAATTTCATTTAATTTTCTTAAAGTCTACCTGGATTTTTTATTCCATTTTAACAACCGTTGACCTCAATGATGTAATGGACATGTACTCATACATATAGTGTATCTGAAATTAATCTTTGTGAATTTGACATACGCTTGTTAGAATAAACTGAAAAATTCAGGTTAATATTTTAAAAAATTAAGTTGATGATGAGACCTCGAGTAAAAGAGGAAAAGTGACTTTAAAGATTTGAAATTTATTTTGTAATATCTTTCCAAATTTACACCTTGAGAAGTATAGAAAGAAAATACTGATTTCGTTTTTTTTGCGGATATCTTCGGAAGTAGTCAGAATTTTCGAATTTATTTATTCGACATTAAACGCTCAAACTTTACCGTAATTTAACCAACGTCGTATTTCTTTACGGTTTTATAGATAATATTGGTTCTATTCCACTGAATTTGCAACACCCTGTATACTACATAAAAACTCATTTAAACATAAATTGTAATCTAATCTAAGAATAAAGTGACCTAATAAATATAAAAGCCGGATGTCTTATGTGTATGTACTATTTCAGACCTTTTCTTTCAACTGCGAATAATTAGAAATAACAAACTAAAGAAACAATAAATTATTAAGAAAAGCCTGTTCATTTTTTGGTTTACTCTGTATGTGATCAACATACATTTATTAATATATCTTAAAAATGAATATTTGAAAATCAATCAAAATTTAAATTTAAATGGAGCATATTGTTAATTTTATTTTTTTTTCTTTACCCTGTATATTATCAACATGAAAATAGTCGATCATCCTCAAAATTAAGTATCTAGTTAGGTATAATCCCTAAAAAATAGGTCATGTATTAAAAATTATTATATTTTATTCGGAACAGCCTATAATTTTGGGGTACCCAGATAAATTTTAAAATACTAGGTATACTGAATATTAATTTAATATCAAAATCATGTAAATTTAAAGCAAATATCTGGAAGTAATTCACAGTAATTGTAAGTTTAAATGGAGATTATAGCTATATTTAAGCCACCCTCTGCACTATGTACAAATACAAACATGAAACTACTATGTTTTCAAAGTAACCTGTGTGTGTACGTGATCAACTATCAAATAGCAATTACAGCATGGTAATTAGTAATAGGTACTACTCTACTAAGCTTGATAAATTAGAACGCTTCAGTCGACGAACAGTGTAAACTAAAAATAGGCAGTACGAAAATGTAATATAATTTTGGTAGTATATGTACCATACATTTACATTTAACTATTTAAGTATGTTGAGTTTTTTAGCACGTCTGCTGTTACTGAATATGCAACCCGGGCGGAACAGACGTAAGTAATATGTCGCCATCCTCGGTAGTTTGAACTACGCCATATGGTATTATTATCATTTTTTGTTTCAAGGATGAAGAGTTGAGTTCCCGGGTGTTTTAAATACGGTTCGAAGAAATGTTAAAAACAAAAAAAAAATTAAAATGAAACATTTGACATTTATTGAGGTTGGGATAATCCGAATCGTCGTTTTGTTGGTGATAATTTTAATGTTGGGATTAAATATAAAGGTTTATAACCTATATTTCAAAAAAGTACTTAACAAAACACGGAAATATCATTTCGTTAGTTAACGAAAATTTTCTCCGTTCGGAGAGCTGTTCGGCATGACAATCGGATTTTCCGATCCTGGATCGTTAAACAACAACCTAACCTAACCTAACCTAACCTACTACTAAAGCCGCCATTTTCCGAATCTGTCAGTTCTTGAGTTTTTGATAATATCTAAATTTACTGCCTTGGAGTTTCGTTTCGTAAGATAAAAAGTAGTTTTGATTACTTGAAAGCTAAGCCATGATATATTAGCATATGCATCATACCGTAAATATTCAACAGATGCCAAAATATTCAAGAAAATCATGAAAACATGGAACCTCCAAATAGGCAGCCAAGATACGAAACTCGTAAATCCTTCAAATTAAACAAGGTAAGCTAATCTGTTTAAAAAATATTATCTATATCACATTATTACGTAACCTGTATATTTTAATTATTAATGAATCATTACTTTTAATTCAGTGAATTCTTCTTTCTTGATCATTTTGTTAGAAGTACGGGAAAACATAAAACGCTATCCTCAAAATGTACTTCTTTTGAAGAAATATTTAACAAAGTTGTGAATATTCTGTTTAAATATTAATTACAGTATTTGCTATATGCTGCAAAATTCTATATTACGTATTTTATTTTTAAAAGAAAAGGGACCTATGTTAATATGTATTCCATCTATTCTAATCTAGCACCGCGGCTGTTATGCAACCACATAAACATCATACCTTTGAAACGGGGCGCGCCTTCCACAGAAAAATAATATAATAATATAGGCGAAATGCGTTCCTCGGGAGAACAAAGCGTTTTAAACTTAGAGTAAGAATAAAAATCTTACTCTAGGTTGTAATTGCCCGTTGTTACTGGGGAATGGCCCTCCCTATTTTAAGAATAGGCAGTATTTTATTTATTTTGGTCTCTCGTAACCTAACCTAACTTCTTTAGTTCACAGATACACTAAACAAGTCGAACAGCTGATGGATCACTTGGGGAAACATAACAGTGGTTTAATAATGGTGTATTTAAGTATTGCAAAATTGAACATAAATACCAGTAACTAGGAACCAATTTAAGAATAATATTTTCTATTGATGGAAAGACTAAAGAAGCAATAAGGGCAGTTGAATCTAGATTATCATAATACTGTTACAGGTAGGCATGAATTTGTATATTTTTAAGCAAATAGAATGTACTTGTTAAAATTATATTTTATTGTCTATGTCGAGGTCTATGTATAACTTGTAAACAAAAGTATTCCTTAACAGGTATTATCAAAGAAAATTTATAGTGGAAGCTATTATTTTCTTTGGTATTATATATTTTCACTGTTGAGGGCGAAATGAAATAATCTTTGTTTTTCTTTAAAAGAACTATAGTTGGAATTATATAATGTTATAATTATTAGAGTAGGGAAATAATTAGTTATATTATATTACACAGTATTGATTATAGCAATATTTTTACTTTTTAGCAGAATATGACCCTAAAAAGAAGGGAATGATACAAGAAATGGTGTCAAGTATTTGATACAGTATTTTCATTTACTTTTCAATATAAAGAAGAACAATCACCGAAGCACAATTACAAATTCCTCGATAAGCTATTTTGTTGATTCAAATTTGAACTCGACCTTTTTAATTGTAGAAGATATATACCTGTGTAAGTATTAATTGTGATTATTTTTTTTTATAAAGAAACTTACTATAATATTAGACTTAAACAGATTAGGCTAGTATAATTCATAAGCTTATGTTTAGCAAAGTCTACTGCAAAACATAACTATGAGTTCGTTATTATAACAAATTATCAGTTTACAGTATCAAACAGAATTTAACACTTGAAACCTTATTTAATTTGACTAATTGTTTTTGCACTGATATTCTGTCGGAAAACAGCAGCAAGATAATGCATAGCAACTCAACTGATGAATGGTGCACTTATTTTTTTATTATGTCATCCATTAAATTTTGTGCTAGACACCTCATTATGTTTTATATGTTTGTCTAATTTCTTACAGTGTGATACAAATATGTTTGAAGTGTTTGTTTTTCCTTGGGTTTTGCTCATTGCAATTTTTAATGTGTATTTTTAAATTAATCTTTTGTTCAAATCTATGAATCGCTTTTGAAGTTTCACATCACAATAAAAGTATTCTATTTAAAAAAATAACTATTATATGACTTAATAAGTTCATTATGTTTAATAGAATTTATTTGTTTATTCCTATGTAAAATTGTACAGGGTGGCTGATTATATTTTAAATGGTACATACCCTAGAGGCCTTATGCTATGAGTTATCAGAAAACTTTAAATACAAATGTTTTTGGGTTTGAACCAAATCATCATTCATTAATCATTCTTGCCGATTATAAATATACTAGGTTTAAACTTTATCTCTAAAGATAATAGAGAAATTTTAGAAAAACCCTGCCATAAGAGGCAATGTGTAAGAGATTTGCTTCTTATGATAGGGTTTTTCTTAAATTTCTTGATTATCTTTAGAGATAAAGGTCTTAAACCTAGTCCATTATTAATAATCAGCAAGAAGAGATCATTTGAGGTGTATCTATTATACAGGGTGTGCCTTTTAAAATAACGCAGCCCATTTGCTAAATTTCCAATTATCTTTTGTTTGTTTTTCTTGTAAATTGACCAAACCTAAAAACTTTTATATTTAAAGTTTTTTGATAACTCATAATAAAGTCTCGAGGGTACTGTTTAAAATATAACCAAACATCCTGTACATAAAATCTGTATAAAATATCAGATGTGTTAAAAATTAAAAAAAACTACATTAATATACATAAAGTAACAAAAGTGAACCAAACTTAATTTTAGAGAAAAAATTATACTCCATATACATTATACCTATATCATGAAGAAACCTTATTTTTTGTAAGTTAAGTTAACTGTGTTTACCATTTTTGACCAGAAGAGGTTATTTCAAATCCATTATTATGTAATTCTGGGATACCTTGTTAGGTACTGGAAGAAACTAGGTTGCTAAAAGTACATTTTGTAAAAATATATTAAATATTTATACAGGATGTCCCAAAAATGTTGTATAAGGTGCAGCTGCTGTTTTTTTATTATGGACTATTTTGTTTTATTAAAGAGCAAAACGTCTGGTTTATATGCAATTTGATAAACTGAGGTTTAATACCTTAAAAAAGACTATACATGAATTTGTAATTCGTTTTGTTTAAAATGTTATTTTTTAAACTTCAATTTACTTGAAACATCTGTATGTTGCCGTTTTTAATCATATCAAATAAAGTATAGCTGACTTAAGTCTATGAAAATTAAGATTACTCACAGTGAAAACTGTATTTTGTAACAAATAACATTTTTTTCTCGATTTTTTCTTCAGAATAACTTTATTTTATAAATTCAATTCTGTCTCTATTTTGTAAGATTTGGAGGTGATCACGGTATCTATTGTTCAGAAAGTCAAAACTACAACATATATAAAATGTAGGGAATTTCCCTCAAGCTAGTTTTATAAGATTTATTTTCTTATAGGCTTTGTTCAGTATAATTTTTAGAATACCTAGTGACATTGTGGATTGTGACGTATAAATGACGAACTTAAAGATGGAAATTTTTGGACAATATTCAGATCTCAATTTTTGTTCAACAAAAATTAACATATTTAGTTACGGTTTTCGACACTGTCTAGCAGGCGCGTAACTAAGGGAGGCATAGGGGAGGTGATGTCTTTTTTTTTGGGATATTGCATGGGCGCCTGCAGAACCATAACTGATGAAAAAAAACCAAAAAAGGTCATGCATAGTCCATTTGGTATATAAATGTAATTTATATATGTAATATACAATATTTACATTTTCCAGGGGAGGCAAGCGTCCCCCTCCCCCCTTCCACCCATTCAGTAACAGGAGTCTAGGGACGCCCCTACGGTCTAGCACTAAGTTTATAGCCTAGAGGATGTTAATGCAGGTCTTCAATAAGTTGTTTTACAGAGTGTTTTGTAAAACACATTTTTAAAAAAAGTTTTCCTTGTTTTTTTTAATTCTTTAGTTTTTTTTTGTATTTCTAAAAATTATTGAAAAGTAGAAAAAACTACATAACATGGATTTTTTAAATGTGACACCTTGTCTAATTAAATTAGTCTTTTCATACCGATTATAAATATATGAGTTCAGAGAGAGAGAGAGAAAGAGAGGACTAATATCTTTGCCTCTTATGAAATGGCTTTTATCAATTTTTTGGATAATCTTTTAAGATAAAGGTACCAAACCTGATATAATTGCTAACTTCAGATTCATTTAATGTTGCATTAAATGGGGCGGGCTAAAAAAATATAGGTTATGTAATTTCTTCTATTCAGTAATATTTTGTATTATTAGAAAATAATAGTGAAAAAATCCTACAATTATTGTGTTTTTATTTTCTATAGTTAAAGCTGTATCTAGATGTCAAAATATAAATAAAAACATTATACTTATAAAAAACTGTTTTCCTTATTTTTTACTTTGAACTAACTTCAAACTCATCATTAGAATTCATTAATATCTATGTAAATTTAAATAATAACAGACCTTTTTACCATTGTTTTATTTTATTTTATTTATTTTACAAAATACACGGATAAACCATTTTACAATATCAAATTCAATAATAAACACTAAATGAACAATGTATGTACAAACAATGAGCATATCTCAAAAATATACAATAAATCTACCTTCTATTAAGCAACAATTTTTTAATGGTGCTCTTGAAACCAGGCAGCGTGCAATTGAAGACATCAAGCTCATCTTGATGTTCGTTAAGAAGCCGAAGAGTTCTGTCAATAGGCGCATGCATACCGTAATTGGTGGCATGGTGTTTTACATAGAATAAGTTATACCGGCGTAATGTTCGAGAGGGGACGTTTAGTTTTATTAATGATAAGAGCTCTGGGCAGTTGGTCTGACCGTTAATAATCTTGAAGACGAAGCACAGGTCATGGAGCAAGCCCCTATCACTGAGGGTATTCAGTTTCAATATTTGGAGCATATCGGAGCGGTGATAATCCTCCACATTAATGTTAAGCTTGAACGCAGCAAAGCGTAAAAACTTGTTCTGGACCCTCTCGATTGCATCTGCATGGACTTGGTAAAAGGGAGACCACACAACAGCAGCATATTCAAGATTAGACCTAACTAAAGCACAGAAAAGGATTCGGATAACATTAAGAGGAAGCTCAGAACAATTTCTCAATAAAAAATTAATAAGTTTTATTAATTTTTAAACTCTCAAATGACCTTTTGATCTGATGGATCATGAAAGTTAGTTTAAAGTAAAAAGTTCACAATAGAATGGGGTAAGAAACAATTGTTTGATGCATACGGGTGCTGAGAAAAACAACACATCCAGAAAAATTTACATTTTGGTGAAAACACCCTTTATATAAAAAAAGTTTTTTGGTATTCGGGTGTGAATTATCCTGGGTAGAAAAGAACAATATAATATTTCGTTTTGTAATAGTCATTGTGCGTGTATAAACATTTTGTTAAAATGACAAGGGCCGAGATAATACTCTGTGCAACAGATTTCTCGTAGCCTTTTGCATTTTCGAAGCGATAAATCCAACATATAGTGCTAGGCATTATCGAAAACCACAACTCAATATATAAATTCTGGTTGAAAATTAGTAAACTTGAATTTTGTCTACAAATTTGGACATCAGTATCTAAAATTAATTAATTAATGTAGGGGTTATGGTTATATTGAATAAAAAAAATTGGGTGGAGGTACTATACATGCTGTTGGTTACAAACACAAGTTTAAAAAGCCATATTTTTGTATGGATATTCTTCATATTTTCTTAAGGGGAATATGCTTCTTAAGTATTGCTTTTAATTTTTAACGAAAATTGGAAATATATCTATTTTATCAATAACAAAGTTTTTTTAATAGCATATTTACAGCTGATTTTTCGAAAAGCAATTTTTTTACAATATTTTTTCTTCTTTTTAGGTATTTCAAGTCACAGTGTGAGTCCTTTGGACCCTTTGTAAAAGAAAATGGTGTGTACTTACATATCACCAGAAATCAGCCGCAATGGAAACTAATTTCAGCTTGTAACAACTTGAACAATAAAAACATGTCCAATTGTAATATTTTTTTATTAGTGACAAATATAGAATTGATTTTCACTATAAAATATAGCAACACTTTAAAAAAAAATTAAAGAAGTTCCAGTCAATTTCATAATAATCAAAATGCAAAATTATTTCATTTATATCTTAAAGATTTATGACAATACTTAAATCTAAAAAAATAATTATATTTAGGCGTTTTATAGATACAGATTTACAGGGATATAGAAAGTTAGAGATTGATACCATTATGAAATTAGTTATGGGTGGTATTATATATGAATCTTTAAACAAATTTCCAAAAGTTAAGGTATGAACGTAGAAATATTTATTTTTCAGGTCCAACTGTTCCAAACGTCAATTTTTAGTTTTTAGACGATAAAATTTCTCTATTAGGTATAGGATCAACTGTGCAGTAATTATTTTTAATGCAATGAAAAAAACGCAAAGTAAATTTTACTAATAATAATATTAAAAATATTAGAGAGGGACCACTTTAAATGGCAATCAATTTCCCTCATACAGATTGTCACTACAATTTGCTGCATATTCAAATAATTTATTAGGCCGTCATTTACTTTTGTCATACAAGATTCGGACTAAAATTTTACTAATCTGTCTCTGTTTCTCACTTGAGTTTTATGCAATTTTATTTCATTAGGCTGCTATTTTGTTTCGCCATATTCGATTTTTACCAAAATGTTTCCATTCCGTTGAAAACTTAAATTCAACTGGATAAGTAGTTTTTAAGCTATGCTGCCTACAGACAGACTGACAGAAGTGGGAAAACATGGGGCCCAAGCACCCTAAAATGCAAAGTTCTGCAAAAATGTTAAAGGGTTAATTTTTCATTTTTTACTCTTTTAAACTGATCTAAATGCTGGTGGTTGCCCTTCTTCAATAAGGACTTTTATTTATTTTAAACTTTATAATTAAATGGTAAAAGTATTAACTTCTATTTGTTTATTTTTCTAATGATTTAATAAATCCTATTATGTATTTTAATAATTTTAACACAGAATATGTGTGTAACTTATTTTATTAAGACCATATTACTATTTTATTAAAAATCGTCTTAAAATAAACAATACATTTGGAAAAATAAAAAACATATTTTTATTACCAATTCATTAGATAAATATAGAAAACAAATGTATTAGAAATTAAAGTTGGAAATTTAATTTTGAAAAAATATTTAATTCAGAATAAATATAACATTTTGACTAGTACGTCTAAAACTAGTCCACTCTAATAAAGATATGTATGCATTGCATTTATCACTACAGTACATTGAATTTGTAGACAATAAAGAAAAAAAACTTAAGCTCTATCTCAAAATATGGCTTACTAAAGTATTCAACAATTGTCTGTTAAAATTATTAGATTTTAGTTTAATGTTGATTCTTTAACAAATGTTTGCTTAGTGTCCTATTTATTTAAAAAGGTGTTATGTATCTTAAAATAGTTATTTCCTACCTCCACATACCTGACAGTGTCTTTAAGAATATCATATTCTCTAATGTCTCTAAAATATCTGGAAATACAAGTGCAAAAATATATTACGCCTTTATAATAAGGTATAATAACATTAAAATCTGTTCTGGAAAAGCACAATATAATATCCACTAAAATGTTCACTTTTTTCACTGCACTCACATGTAGCGATTCATTAAAGTCAAATTTAGGTCTCTTGAAATCACCACTTATTTGTTAACTTCTGTTTTATTAGAATATTAGTAGGTATTAGGTACAATATTATTCACCATCACCAATTGATGCCAACAATGCTGCTATATCTTCCATTTTAGAAGTATAACAAACACAAGTATTAAGGATCTCCAGGCAGACCTTAGTAGCTTCAGATTTTTAACTCTTCATCACCTTTTAATTATTTCCAAAATAATAAAGTATACTTAATTAATTAGGCCAAACAAATGTGTCGTCTTTTGCTCAACGTCAACAAAATAATCTTAAGGTTAACAGTAATTGTCAAATCGTAATGAAAAACTGGCCTACTTGACGTCAAAAAATACATGCAATTTTCCATTTAAGAAATGGATGCTACTTCCAACCTTTGTAAGTTGTTTCGCTAAATCACGTGATTTAGCGATTCGTTAACTAACGAAATGACAAGTGCAAAATCGCACCCCTGGGTCTTAAACTACGCATTTTTTAGCGAATATTAAGGCAACGCAAATAGGCATTTTTATTGGTTCAATTTTAATAAATGTTGCCACGTGTAGAAATGGAAAGTTCTAGTTTTAATAAAGGGCGCGTATTTTATATGCTTGTCTTAAGTTACTTTAACAATAAAAACGCCCAGGTAAGTGTTTTTTGTCCCTACCCACTGTCAAACTTCTTAAAATGTTTTACACAAGTCATAGGGTAGTTCTACGAAAGCATGATTTGTTATCTTTGCATCTGCTCTTGTCACATGAATTCTTACACTGGTAAAACTCTTACACGTTATTTCTACATAATTAGAAACAAATGATGATTTATCATATAAATGAAGAAATGGCAAAAATAAGGAATTATTTAGCTAAATTTCGGAAAAAATGGTAATCAAATTTCTGATAAAAAACAAGCCAGAATTCCAATTCAGCTAAAAAAGTACGACTTTAAAGTCAAAAAGTAACCAATAAACCCAACCATAAAAACAAAAGGTGGGGTCGTATAATTACAAATTGGCCATTTTAACCCTAATATGGCCAAATTATTATTCCCCACTTTAACCATATTTTCGTCTGTTTACTGTAATAGAAGAGTTATTTTGGCCAGGAAGTTTAACTAACTAGCCAGGGATATTAGCCAATATCACTGTGTTCTAGCCCTTATATGATTATATATGGTACTTGGGCGTTGATTATTCGGTTTTCGCGCGCATAATGAAAGTAAGATCATACGTATAAGAAATGTGTTTTTTTACTTTCTATATAATAAAAACTTAGGGTTCTATTTTAGTATTAACATTTGTAAAATATTTAAAGTAGCTGGTAATATTTTAATACCATCAGTGTCTCGTCTTATGTTAAAAAAAAAACACTCTTTTTGCAAATTTAAAAGGTTATATTCTGTAAATTTAGAGTTTAGTTTTCTTAGAATTTGTCTAAAATAGTTTGAAACGAGGTAACAATTCAATAAGAATGCATTGCTTCAATATATATGTAAATATATATACAATATTATACCGTTTGAAATTTCTGGCATAGAAAATAATGCATTAGTGACGTCATTTGTCCACCCATCCCCAATTTTACATGCATTTTATAATTTTAAAAAAACTTTAAATAAACTCTTATGGCTTCTTATTGTCCAAGCAAATTGTTGGATTATGTGTCTATCTGGGTGCATGAGTGTGTATATGTGTGTAGATAAAGGGGTTTGCAATGCCCAACTTCTATTTTTAAATTTTTTTTCTCTAGCTATAAAATGTTAGTTTCATCGTTCACCCATCAAATCAGCTTTTTTCATAACAGCTCTACGTTTTCATTCGTTTCCTTGTTTGTTATCCTTCATTCTCTTAAAACTTTTATTATAAATATAAACAACAGAATACCCGTTACATCTGACTTTTTTAGGATAAAATAAAAAGTTTTTTCTAGAAGCTATTTTAGATCGATATTCACCTCATAATAAAAATATATTGTATAAACTATTTGGTAGTGTTGAAAAGTAAAAAATGTCAAAAGTTTTATAAATCAGAATACCGGAGCTTTTCTTTTAAAACTTGTGTGACAATGACCTCACGATATAATATGTTACATTCGCTATGATAACGCCATTTCACATTTTTCCATTTTAGTATCAAATTATGGTTTATCAACTAAAATAAATTTTCAAGGCCACTAATCCACTACAAGTACAATTAGCGTTATACTATTAATAGTTTAAAAAAAAATAGGTATTCCAAATTTTTAGTACAACCACCGAACACAAACAAGACAAGAAGAATCACTCCGCTTAAGGGAGAACTGCACGCAAAAAGAGAAAAACCAGCGACAAAGTCTAGTCGAGTTCAAAGTAAGATGAAAAGGTACCTACGTAATAGAAAAAACTTCCTGCACGTAAATTACATTTCGGTTAAAAATGGGTTCGAAAGGGTCCATGCGCTGCAGGAATACAAAAACATGAGTACGATTTACCAATTCAAACTTTGCAGTTACGTAGACAAAGGATCAATGTACGGCGGTAAAGAACCATTCTGTGGAAAAGAAATTATATGCGAAGGCATTTGCGTCAAAAAGTGGTCAAAAAATGGTCGAAAATGGACTAATCTACACCTATTTTATAATTCTAGATTTGATTTTTTCATAAAAATTCGCATTTAGCGCTCAATAATACATATTTTCCTATTAAAATCACATTGAAGCTAATACATATCTCTTTTAGTTTTAACATAATATTGCAGCGGCGGAAGACTTGCAAATGATTCATAATACTGTGTGCAGTTCCCCCTTAACGCGTGAAATCAGTTCTTCTTCGCCCCGCCTTACGGCTAGCTGGTTTTCAGATAGTATACTTTGGCCGGAGTGTATACTCTGTAATGTAATGTAAAAATAATAATACAAAAGAAGCATTACTAGATCGGATAACAAACGCAACACAAACTCTAAGAAATGCGCTCGAATGTATCCACAGAGCAACCCGAGCTATTCACTACACAGCTAACTTGTGCTTAGAAGTAAATGGTGGAATTATTGAAAAATATAAAACCTAGACTATGTTTTATTAAAAATAACTTAATAAGTCGAGTCACCGAATACACACTTCAAAAAAATTCTTCACTTCAAAGCTTTTTTGGGATAAAAAATCACATGCGCTGAAATTGTTTTAAATCCAAATATCTCGAAAACGGTTGCTCGTATGAACTTTTAACAGGTATACGTTTTTGACGTAAAAAAGACAAAGAAATCATTTATTTTACTCAAAAATGTAATACAGGGCTGTACTAAGATTAGATTCGAATTGGTCATACCAAAAAAACCCCGTATTCAAATTTTCATTCCAATATTTACATTATCATAAATTTTATTTAAAAAAATAGAAAAATTAAATAAAAAGTTTCGCACCCTCTATCTATCTCGAGAACGAAGGCCTTGCGACCACATATTTATATTGACTATTATGTTTATTGTTGGGTCCTGAATACGTACCTGAAGTATTGACATTTCCTCATGAATCACCCTGTATATGCCACTGGGATGACTTCGATATAATAAAATTGTAACATCAACGACTAATGCTTTAAATATTTTCATATACTTATTTATACAGAAATACCTATCGGATTCGTCACGTATACATACTAAAAATAAGATAATTTCACTGTTTGTGATTGCATTACTGCCTGTAATTTATGGAAATGGAATGCAGCTATGCATTATTTTACCCGTTCTTGGACTTGTTTTGCGCGAAGAAAAGCAGAGAAAACTCTCCACTGAAACGGTAAAAGAATATTAACATAGTACCTTACATTGCAACAATAAAAACACCGGTTAGATTACAAAATTTTACAAGGTTAAACAGTAAGAACTGTTACAAATCGCTAACTAAACTCATTACAGAAAGTAATGGTCCATCGATTCTGGAATACTTCAGATTGTAACAAAAATGTAATTAAAACTTTGTTAAAAAAAGCATAACTTATATTGCAATGTTTTCGTTAATTTTTCTCCAACTTCTAAAAGGCATCCTAGCATAAGATGACCAGTACAGGACATTTTTCAAAATTCACAGGGAATTAAAATTAGGCAGGTTCCAAATAATTGTTTACCATTTTTAGAGATATCTCCATAAAAACTATAGCAATTGTGCTGTAATTTTATCTGCTTCTATCACAGTAATAGAAGAAGAGAAGAGGGGGGGAAGCCTGGTTATTAACAAACTTAAGTCAGATAGATGCTGTGGCGCATGTTTAGACAAAGAAATGGGTGGGGTGGATCTATGTTCTTCAATTATGCTGGATTTAAGCCCGCAGGACCGAGGTCGAATGGCCTGGACCCGTTCAGCCGAGGCCGAAGGCCTTCGATTTTTACTTCCCTCGTAAAAGGGAAATACTTCCCTTAAAATAGTAAAAAAATCACCCTCCGAGATTATTTCAGATCTTTACGTTTCAGGGTTCTAGACGCCGAAAATCATGTTGTCAATTCCGTCGGTCTGTCCATTCGCGGGGTAGTTTCCCGATTGACTTCAAATTTTAGGCAAAATTAAGGGTCATATGGGGATGACCTGGTAACATTTTGGTAACAATCCAATACGGTAAAACAAAATGGCGACCTAGGGAAATTCAAAAATCCTTTATTGTTAAAAAATACATGTAGAATTTCAAAACAAAGCTACTATATCTAGAGTAAAAACTATATTCTAATAGAAGTGTCATCGGAAAAAAGGGGAATATTGCCAGAGATTTTCAAACGCGCCAGATCGTTTATGCAAATTAAAAATAAAATGGGACCAAGCACTGAACTCTGAGGAAAGAGGAAGGTAATCTTGACCGACTGATAATAATGAGTAAAGAAATAATAATTGGGTTATCGATCTTTCGGAGAGCTGAAAAAGGAGAACAGCTTTTTTAGCTAATCAAGTTTTCGAAAATGTTTATTTTCTTCTTTATAGTTAATCATATAAGATTATCTTAAACAAATAAATATATCAATAAAAAATATATAACTTACTGCTAGGTGCAATTATTAAAGGAGAACAAAATTCGATTTAAGTGTGTAAGTACTAAAAAATAATAAACATATCATGTATAATACAAAGATTAGCCAAAAAATTAAAATGACATTATCACTTTAATGTTTTGTCATTATTTCTGCAACTAATGCTTCTAATAGTATTATCTAGTTGTCTTACCGAAGATTTAACTGTAGCTTATAACAAAAACCACGAATGTTATATAACAGATTAATTTAAATTGTCAAATTATATCAATGAAAAACAACTTCCAGAAAATTTCATCCTTTTAAGTTTGGATGTTTTTTCACAATTCAGTAATACTTTTTTGTATATTAATCGTTAAGAGTATTTAAAAAACATTGGACTAATATAAGTGAACACACTAGCCTTAATTTATCTATTTTTTTAGAAATCCTTAAATTTATTTTTGAACCAACACATTTCAATAAGGATTACAAACAATAAAAAACACAAAAACAAGAAACATAATCAGAAAAACTATAAAAAAAGCTATAGTCGGGAATGGAAAAATCAAGAATAGGTTTAAAATCTCTGCTGGCCAAACATGTTAAAAATTGTATATAAACTATTATGAGCACCGTACATAAAAAATATATAAAAACAAAAACAATATATTTAAACAATCACTCTACATGTCAAATAATTAAAATAAAATAAAATGTGTTGATAGATAGAATTTAGAAAACAAAAAATATATGTATATGTATAAAATAATTTACACAAATATATCTGCAAAAAATTCAACCAGATTATAATAAGATTTGCCAAGAAGTAACTTTTTCAAATATTTTCTAAACTTCTTTATTGAGTCTGTGTTCTTAATGTAATCTGGCAGATGGTTGCACATTTGTCTACCCTCGTAAATAAATGATCTTTTAGTAAACTCCCTGATTGGTATGGGGAGAGGCAAATCGCGTGCTTGGCGATGACATGAAGCAGCCTGAATGCTCTGGCGATTTATGAATATTAAAGAAGCCGTTTCTAAAATAAATAAAGAAGTTAGCGTCAGTCAGCAGAATTCTAAGTGAAACAAAAATAAGGACGACAGAACTCTCTTTGGCCTATCCCTGCAATGAAACGAACAGCCTTTTTCTGCAAGACGTCAATGATGTTCAGGAGATATTGACTACTTACACCCCAAAATGGGATGCCATATCTAAGGTGCGATTCAAAAAGCGCAAAATAAACTGTTCGTGCCAAAGAAGGGCTGAGTTCACTTCTTGTAATCCTGATAACAAAACATGCAGATGAGATCTTCCTACTCAGCTTCATGATATGGTCCTCAAACCTAAGATTAGCGTCGGTAAATAGTCCTAGAAATTTACTTTTATATTTATGTAATATTACTTTTTCCTCCTGAAGAGCAAGGACATCTAGATATAAGCCATGCATATTGCATATCACATCTGAAACCCACAACGTAGGTTTTATTAGTATTGAATGATAGACTGTTTGAGTCACACCATCTCTTGATGTTAGCGATCTCATTTGAAATATTAATCCTCAATTGTTCAGAATTGCTGTGGTGCCACACAATAGAAGTGTCATCGGAAAAAAGGGGGAAATTACCAGAGATTTTCAAACGCGCCAGATCGTTTATGTAAATCAAAAATAAAATGGGACCAAGCACTGAACTCTGAGGGACTCCACATAAAATGTTGCCCGACGAACAACGGTTACCTGCAGTAACTACAGATTGACTGTGTCCGGAAAGGTATGACCTAAACCAATCCAAAGAACGACCTAAACCCATACAACGAGAGCTTCAGCAGCAATATTTCATGATCCACACAGTCAAAAGCTTTAGACAGATCACAAAACACTGCCGCTGCAGACTCTCCGCGATTCAGATCGGTGCAAACTGAATCAAGAACATTAAAACTGGCATCATGTCATAGAGACTCAAGCAAAGCCTCCAAAGCACAGTCAGTCAATTTTAGAAGTACCTCCACAGGGATTCCATTCTCCCCACATCTCTTTCTTGATCTTGCGTAAACAAACGCTGACTTCATCCAAGTCTGTGTCTGGAAAAAAAAACGACCCAAGTATTGAAAAGCCGCTCAAGAACGAGATAGAATCAAGGGCAATTTTTACGTTAAGTTGCCTGCAGCAGTACAATAATAATTGTTTAGTAAGTCTGGATCCATTTCAAAGACATCTGATCTGTTGCGAAGGTCGTTAATGATTGCCCAAATTTCCCTTTGTGGGTTTCTAACAGAGGTTAGCTTATCATTAACGTGCAGATTTTTAGCTTTTCTGAGGACCTTTCGGTAAATTGTGCGATATTTATTGCAATAGGATAAGAAATTATCAGAAAATTTTAAGCTACAAGTAAGCCAGGATTTGCGGATTTTATTTTTTAGAATTAGAACTAGAACAACATGAAAACTAACAAACGGTTCAGGAGAGCGTAAAGTACCAAGCCAATTGACATTTAGTGCCAAGCTACGAAACTTCTGAAAATTAGCTTTATAAAAGATACGGCCTCGTATATGTGGAGTCTCAACCTTAGGAATTTTAATATTTATGGTACAACTATTGCCTCGTGGTCTGATAGACCAGCATGTACGACATTACATGAAGAAACATCCATATTTGTGCACAAATAATCGATGGTAGTAGCTGATGTTTTTGTGATTCTAGTAGGAGAGTCTACATGCATCATCAAATCATATGATGTGAGTAAATTTAAAAGTACAATGGTATTTACCGAATTTGTATCATTAAAGTTGATGTTAAAGTCCCCCGAGATGAATATCCTAGCAACCGATGGAAATAAAATGCCATCAAGGTTTAAGTAGAATTTATTTATTTCTGCTAAAGAGGAACGGTATATACACAGAATATACAAATTTAAACGCTTGTAAAAGCACATTAAAACAATATTACTAGAAATCGGCTTATCCAATTTATCTCAAGTTTTGCACAAATATCAAGTATTATGTAGAAAGATGGCGAAACAAAATCGCGGCTTAATAAAATATTTCAAAATTTAGTCTGATTTTAAATTGGGTTCCATTGTGGTATAGAGATGAACTAGTAAAACTGTGATGCTAATTCAAGATGGCGGAACAAAATAGCGGTTAAATAAAATATTTGTTATCCTGAAAAAAGTCACCCTCTCAGACTTTAAACATCTTCACGTTTTAGCGTCCCTAGATTCCAAAAAATATGTTTTGTGAGTTCCGTCGGTCCGTCTGTCGGTTTGTGTGTCAGTTCGCGTCAGAGCTTAAAAACTACTTATCAGATTGACGTCAAATTTTAGTCAAAAATTAAGGTTCATATGTGGATGACTTGGTGATAGTTTGGTAAACGTCCAAAACGCCGGAACAAGATGGCCTAGTGAAATGTTAAAAAAAATTATTACTAAAAAACCAATTACCCAATTTACCTCAAATTTGGCACCAACATCAAATGTCACATAGAAATGTACTGGTAATATTTTGGTATGAGTATAAGATAGCAAAATAAAATGACGGCCTAATAAAATATTTAAAAAATCAGCCTAAAAAAATTAATTTTTAGATTAATTTGAAATTTTGTGCAAGCATCAATTTACATTAAAAAACACACATCTAAACACAGGTCCATTTGTAGCTAGGTACTAAATCAGCAATGTACTAAATCTATACGAAATATAATATAAAATAAAATATTGCAAAATAACAACAAGCAAGTCGGTAACTAGATATTAAGCTCTTCCAAACTTGAAAATGAAAAACGTTGTTGAAGTTGTGCTTAAGGCTTAAGGTCATTATTAAATTGGAAAAATATATGAATATATAATTACTAATAAGAGAATATTAAATAATGTTTAAGAGAGTCTACTACATACTAAGTCCTGTCCCAAGTAAAAGTAGTTTTTTTTTCGTTAAGATTACTGAAAATATATTAAGGCATAACATAAAGTCACTTCCGTTGCGATTGCATAAGTATTGTCTATGCTCGGCGACTCTATTATACTCGAAGTTCGGTCAAAAACGCGTTTTTTGACCTTTAGAACGTTGAACGGAACAACTGACGACGAAGGTTTCAAGTACCACTCTAGAACAAAAAAATTCCAATCTATGAAAAAAATTCCGATAATAACTAAAAAAATGAATTAATCTCTTTGAAACGTTTTGGAAGGTTGTCACTAGTGTGTATAAGTCTCTATTGAATCTAGGCAAATAGGTACATTAGAGTATGTATTTAATTCTTAATCTAATGGTACACCTTTAAATTAAATACTCTGAAGATCTGCTAGGGCGATCGAACTTTGATACGCAATTGATAATCCATGTTTTGGCTAAAACGCTTAAACATTTCAGAGTTTAAACGATTTTAGAGATATTTTATTTTTAAATTCAAAGGCAAGTTAAAAGGCCTTACATCTTACATCCACATCCTTTTGCCCTATTTGGAATTGGAAAAATGTAATTTTTTTTGCTATAATTTAATAATTTATTATTAGTTATACTTGTCCGGATAATTATTAATATAGGGGAACTAAAAATATAAGTTGGGCTTTTTCGACGTTTTGGAGTACCTGGAACAAAACCACTCCAGAGTCACCAACAGGAGCAAAACCTACATTTGTGGATACCAAGAGAATATCCGAAATCTTCACCGGACTTGATACTCTAATACCACTGAGCAGCATATAGCCACATGTGGGGAAACTCATAACCCAAGAGTAATTAAATATAAAGCAGAGAAAGTTTAACGTTGCAAGAACTATTATATAGTAGAAAAAGGAATTTTTTTGGAACGTCCGCTAAAGCACATTAAAATTTCATAAACTATAGACACGTTTTTCTGACTTAAGGTCTTCATTAGTATAGTCAACTAGTTGAGAGACGAGTACAAATAGCGCCAAAACTCTCTTAACTAGTGAACTATACTGAGGCAGACCATAAGTCAGAAACACGTGTCTATAGTTGGCCAGATTTCAAGTGATTTAGCGGTCGTCCCACAAAAATCTACTATAAAATAGTTTTTGCCGCGTTAATCTTTTTCTGCTTTAGATTTAATTACTCTTGGTTTAAGAGTTTCGTTATGAGTGGATACATATTGCTTCGTGGTAATAGAGTATTAAGTCCGAAGAAGATTTTGGATATTCTTGTGTGGATTCTTAGTAACTACAAATGTCGGTTTTGCTCCTGTTGGTGACTGTGTTGTAGTTTTGTTGTATTAAGTTTTGGCGCTAGAAACACGTGTCTATAGTTGGCCGAATTGCAATGTGCTTTAATGATCGTCTCAAAAAAATTCTTTTTGTACTATATAATAGTTCTTGCCGCGTTAATCTTTTTCTGCTTTAGATTTAATTACTCTTGGGTTAAGAGTTTAGCCATAGGTGGCTAATGCTGCTCCGAGGTAATAAAGTATCAAGTCCGCCAAAAATTTCGGATGTTCTCTTGGTAACTACAAATGTCGGTTTTGCTCCTGTTGGTGACTCTGGTGTGGTTTTGCTGTATTAAGTTTTGGCGCTAGTGATACTCGTCTCTCATCGTAACTATGGTAACTTTAAACTTGTCATTGTCAGCTTGTTTACACTTCGAAATCTCAATTAAAACTAAATCAAAATTTTGCCTTCCGGCGCGCTTATATAGCCTTAAGAAAAAGATGGAATGATCTAGAAAATTCTAGAATAATCTAAATACTACAGGGTGGCAAGAATTAAGCCTAACAGAACATTCGAGATGGATTTTTGACACTATCATAGTCGTTACATGGATCAAAATTAAGGTAAGTCTACTTCATTAAAATAACAAATAATTGATTAGATAGATATAGATATAGATCATGACTTCATTCTATCGCTTTGTATCTGTAATTTATGGCGGTCCTCTTCATGGATTTCTCTAAGGCGTTTACTAATTTGGCTGGCATAATCCGTAGTAGTTATCTTATCGTCAGGAGGGCGTCCAGTCAAGAGGTTGGCTAGAAGATGTAAATCAGATTCAAGTATTACACTGACAGGTGCTTTTCCAGTGGATTCATAAACTGCAGGGCGATAGGCCAGTAAAGATGGTTGAACATATTTATCCCAGTCATTTTGTTGTTCATTAACTTGGATTTTCATGTTCAACCATTCCATCTGACTGCGGATGAAAAGGTGTTGTTCTTGTCTTATGAATTCCTAATAGCCTGCACAGGCTTTTGAATGCATCAGATTCAAAGTTCCTGCCTTGGTCAGAGTGTATTTCCTTTGGAACTCCATATCGGCAAATCCATTCTTGAAATTGTACGTCGGCAACAGTGATGTGGCTTCTTGATTTGGTTTTGCGTAGACTTCTGGCCATTTGCTGAAGTAATCTATTGCTACTAACACAAAGCGATTCCCAGACTTACTAACTGGAAATGGTCCTGCTACATATGCGGCAATTCGTTCGAAGGGTGGTCCCACGTTGTACTGCTTCATTTTGCCATGAGTACGAGTTTGGGGTCCTTTACTAGCGACACGCAGTCCTCGCAGGGTCGGTACCAATCTTTCATATCTGTAGGAATTCCCAACCAATAAAACCCTTCTCGAAGGATCTTTCATAACACCAAGATGTCCTCCTCCGACACCGTTGTGTACGGCTTGCAAAACTTCAGGAATTCTCTTTGAGGGCAAAATAGTTGGATAATTGTTATTTTTGCCGTCAGAACTTCCCCA
Organism: Kuschelorhynchus macadamiae; assembly: GCA_030620095.1. Classification (NCBI taxonomy): domain Eukaryota; kingdom Metazoa; phylum Arthropoda; class Insecta; order Coleoptera; family Curculionidae; genus Kuschelorhynchus; species Kuschelorhynchus macadamiae. The sequence goes on from JAUTXW010000301.1 coordinate 352,621, forward strand.
GACTCTTTTTAACAGACCGTCTTTTATCACCAAAGAGTCCCATAGAGCCCAGTATCGTTTAAATTTCCGGGATTTTGCTGCAATTTCTTAGTAACAAGGCCTTGCAGAATTTTCTAATTTCAGCTTAATTATATGGCCAATATCTGGGTCTTTTTGCTGACCATTGGATAACATTTTTGGTTCCCAGTCTTGAGATCTTTGAAGTGCTGTTCTTGAGCAATGAAAATCATTAGGAACTCAAACTTCTCTTTCGTCGTATCTGCTGCAGTATTTGCAACTTTTTGGACATGGTCTTCTTGATAAAGCATTTTTATGGTTTACCCCTTTACGATATTCAACTTTAAAGTCATATTCATGTAGGCGCTGCAACCACCTGGCTATTTGTCCCTCAGGATTCTTAAATTGTAGCTACCACTTAAGTGACGCATGGTTCGTTCTTGAAAGGATTTTTTTCCCGAAAAAAAAACTTATGAAAATGCCCCAATGTTTTAACAATAGCCAGTAATTCTTCCCTTGTCACACAATAATTGCGTTCAGGTCTAGAAAGAACCTTGCTAAAGGAGGCTATTAGTTTTTCTTCGCCATTTTGTATTTGTGACAAACTACCACCAACAGCAGCATTGCTGGCATCGGTGTCTACAATAAACATCTGCTATGGCTCAGGATATGATAACACTGGAGGATTACATAAGGCTTTCTTCAAGTTGTTAAATGCTTCTCCCCATTCTTGGGTCTATCCATAGCTGTGATTGCTTTCAGTAAGTCGATGTAACGGTCTAGCGATATTAGCAAACTTTTTGTGAATCCTCTGTAGTATGTACAAAGTCCCAGAAAACTCCTTAGTTCATGTCGGACCTTCGGTATTGGCCAATTATAAATGGTTTTTCAGTATTCTCTGGATCGCTTATCACTCCATGCTCGGTAATTACATAACCTATATATTTCACTTCTTTTTGGGAAAGCTGGCACTTCTTGAGACTGAATTTTAAGTTAGCCATTCTCAGTTTCTGGAAAACCGATTCAATATTCTTCAAATGACCTTCAAATATTTTTCCAAGAATAATGATGTCATCTAAATATACTAGGCATGTTTCCCATATCATTTCATATAATGTCAGGCTCCATGAAACGTTCAAAGGTCGCTGGGGCGTTGCATAAACACAAAGGCATAACTTTAAATTGCCACAGTCCAGTCCGAATAGAAAACGCTGTCTTTTCTTTATCCGCTGGATTAAGCTTAACTTGCCAATAACCACATTTCATGTTCAAGGTCGAGAATCATTTTGATCTTGTTAAAGTTTCCAAAGTATCATCAATTCTTGGTAAGGTATTTAGCTATCTTTCTTTGTGACGTCACAGAGCCTGAAGACGTCAACGCAGAATCTGGTGAGCTCATTTTTCTTCTTAACCAAGACTACTGGTGCCGACCAGGGACTTTGAGATGGTTTTATAATTAAACAATAAACAGACGCTAAGTCTCGGTCTCAGTCAAAGTTTATAATAAAATAAAACTAATTACTAAATAAAGCCTTTAAATTAAATAAATAAATAGTACCTTTAAAATAAAACAACACGTCACATATACAACGTTAAAACAGTAAACAAACAATCACATTACATAGTTCGACGGATACTGAAAGAGCTTGAAACGAAATGTGGTCAAATGTATGTATAAAAACTCTTTATGCTTAAATTATAAATAAATAAGATAGTAATACAATAATGAAAAATTAAAAAAAAAAAAAGAGGTATAGCAGTGGTGAGATTTGAACCAGTATCTTCTGGGTGAGAAGCACTGCTATTCGTGACTATAACAATATTTCGTTTTGGGTTTTTAGTTGCTAGGTAAATTATTAAAGATGAGGTTCGGTTCAAAATTAACTTAACAGATGTTTCGTTTACAGAAGGAGAAGAAGAATTGTTAAATAATAATTTAAAATTTAATTTATGTCATAACATAGATTCAAAATGTAAAGGAATTAAAATGAGGAACGTTCTTGCTGATAAAATTCCCTTTGCGTGTAGTAGGCAGCCTTAAACCGGTTCGAACAAAATTACTTCTTCTTCACCTAAGTCGTCCAGCGTTGCTTTCACTACACATTCCGAATTCTCAGGTAAACATCTTCTAAAAAAGCAACTTCTCGTATAGTAGAATCATTTCTTTGAGGCATGTTGATTACAATTTTTTCATTTTTCATGCGGAGGATTTTTTGTGATAATTATAGTCTTGACTGATTCATAATGTCAAGACCAAGTATGACGTCATCCATTATGTCTACCACAAATACAACGTGTACGAAAGTAGGCATTCATGGAGACCTTTCACAGGTATAGATTACCAATAGCTGTTTCCAAGACGTAATTCTTGTAAGGATTCTCTATTTTGCAAGTAGTTAGAACGTCCGGTTTTACGATGTTGTGTGTAGATCTAGTATCCAATACCATTTCGCATTTCCGACCACAAACCTTCCGTGGTGCTACTAAGCTAGAACCATTATTCCGCAGCCGGGATACTTTAATTTTGATCGATGTTGATGGTGCTTGGTAGCACCTGTTTTTGCTCCTTAAAACTGGCTAATGGATTAGCTTCAGGAAGCTCATTGTTGGTACAGCGGCTTTGCACATGCTCGTCTTTCCCACATTTCCAACAACGGATGCCTTTTCTTTGCCGGAAGATAGATACCTGCTTTCACCCTTCAGTTGCCTGGTAAGAGCCGCTTGCAACTCGTTCAGAGTTTTTGAAATGTCTTCAATTGTTGTTCTGAAATGTAATTTAATCTTCGTAATTTTCCTTGACTTCTGGCTGTTTGTTTGGCAGTTTCATACTGAAGGGCATATGCGAGAGCTTCTGATATCTTCTTTAATCTAGTCGTTCTTAATGCCTAGTGGTGTCAGGGTCATGAAGGCCTTTAATAAAACAGCTTACTGGCAACTCTTGCTTGATCTGTTCTTAAAGACTTTCGTAATATTTTTGTCTTCGACATTGAAGTTGTGCTTTATAAACCTTCTTGCCGTGCTTCACCATAACGCATTTCTAGATGGCTACTAATGTCCCAAAGTGATTCTGTTTATCTTCGGGTATTCTTAGCACCTTTATTGCTTCACCACGCAAGGAACAAGCTAGTGCTTGTGCCTTTTCGGTGGAATTATTTCCAGTTGGGGCAGCTTCAAATTGTTTCAGGTAAATAACACACTGCACCTTACCATCAAACGTGGGTCGCTTTATTACAGGTGATAAAGAGGCGATGTCGGATTTGAACTAATTTGGTTTCCACATTTCTGCATCTCGGGACGCAGCTTCTTGCTGCATATGCTTATAAACCTTCTGAACTTGCCTTTGCACTTTCTTCTCCATTTCCTCGTTTACATCTTAGTATCAGTACAAGCAACGATTTTCTAGTGATTTCTTCTTGATTCTTTTCCATTTATATCTTCTTGGTTCTTCCTCATGTCATCTGTAAGTTTTTGATTTAGTTCTTCTTGGTTCCTCTTCATATCTTCCTGGATTTCTTGTTTCATGTCCTCTTGATTTTTCTTCAGGTCTTCTAGTTCTTGCTTCATGTCTTCTTGACTTCTCTTCATATCTTCTTGACTTCTCTTCATGTCTTCTTGGTTTTACTGTGTGTCATTACGCATTGCAATAATCAAGTTCATCAAAGAATCCAAATTTGCTGCAATGATTATTGCTACTAATAGAAACTATTTTCTTACTTCTATATCTGCACAAACACAGTTTCTAAATACACTCCTTTTCTTCAGAACACAGCTTATAGGTAGCAGAGGTAAACACTGAATATACCTAAATATTGTAACTGAGGAAACTTTAAACTTATCACTGTGTCAGCTTCTTTACACTTCGAAATCTTAGTTACAATTGAATCAAAATGTTCGGGTCTTCTTTGCTCTTGCGTCAACCTTCGGCTATTACGCCCATCTTTCGTCGAATGATTAAAATGTTGCTTATATAGCCTTAAGAAAAGGATGGAATGATTTAGAAAATTCTAGAATAATCTAAATACTACAGGGTGAAAAGAAGTAAGCTTAACAGAACATTTGAGAACGATTTTTGATTATGACTATCATAGTCGTTACATGGATAAAAATTAAGGTTAGTCTACTTCATTAAAATAACAAAATAAATAAATTCACCTAAACTTAACAAACCTATAACTAGGGCTAAATTCGCAACATTATATATATATATATATATATATATATATATATATATATATATATATATATATATATATATATATATATATATATATATGTGTGTGTGTGTGTGTGTGTGTGTGTTTTCCGGTTTTACATCCGTTCGCTACTGTCGTTCTGAAAAGAATAGTTTTGTTGAAGTTTCGCCAAATCCACATTTGGCATTTTTGAAGCTTTCTTTCTCGCATTCGAATAGAGACTGGAGACTGAAGTGTTGTTAGTGACTGCGAAGCTTCCTTTTATACCCCCCCCCCCCCCCGGGGTCGAAGATTATATTTGAGTGGCCGCTAGTTATGTTTTCCGGATGTTGCTGTTGTTGTTTACTAATTCCGCTTACGCTAAAATCGTTTGTCGATTATTCTCTTCCATACTGTTGGTCGTTCCTTTTATTTATCACCTTTTCAATTTCTCGGGTTATTTTAGTCTCATAATTCTCTATATTGACAATCTACCTACACCCATCGAAATTTATTTTGTGGTTGGTTTTCTAATGATGTAGAAATAGGGCCCAGGTTGTTTATTTGTTTCTGATGCTGAATTTATGCTCCCCTACTCCTGCTGATATTCGCCTGTTAGTTTGCCCCACGTACAACTTTTCACAGTCCTAACACGGAGTGTTGTATACTCCGGGATTTTCCAACTTGATTTTGTCTTTTGGTTTCCAAGAAGTTTACTTATAGTTGTTTGTGGCTTGTGTATTTTTGTATGTTGTGTTTTCTAAGAATTCTTCCAATTCTGTCTGTTGTGCCTTTCACAAATGGTAAAACTACTTGCTGCATTCCCGGTTCGCAATATTTGGTGTTCGTTGTTTCGAAACCCTATGCATTAATAGCTTTCTCTATGGTGCGATTTGTGTATTTTTCTTTAAAGCACCAGATATAAGAAAAAGTAGTACATTTGGAGAATCATGTGTATAGAATAGTGATGCATACAAATAGATACTTAAATGGAAATTCCCACCACCATCCAGCACAAAAAAAATCAGTTAACTCACTAGTATTTAGAGACATTTCGATTTCTGATCAAGATTCTCTAACATCGGAAACATCGAACCTGACCTAAGCTCTGAGAGGGAATGGGTATTACACTAAAGATATAAAGATATTGTAATTCAACTCTTTTAAAGGAGCATGGTAAACAGCCACCGTTATATAATATTGTTCTTGCCTACATACCTGGCACTACAGACACAACATACGTACAATCGTCACTACAAATAAAAAGATTGGACAATGCTTGCATTGCTTGCGATCACCGAAAGATGTTCCTTTTCAAACAGAAGGATAATATAAAATTCTTTGCTCTTGTGGAGAAGTGTTTGTGGGGGAAACAGGAAGCTCAATATCCACTAGACTTAGGAACATGAACGATGTATTAAAAGGAGCAAATTGTTCAATCTGCTGAAGGTGAACACCAGCATGTCACTGGCCATATTATAAAAGTAAAAGAAACCAAGGTTCTAGCATGAGTTCCAAGATTTTATAAACGAAAAATTAAAGAATCTATTGACATTTTAAAACATACAACAAAACTTCAATAGAGACACGGGTTACGGTCTACATCACTCACACGTGGAAACTGATCTTACCAGAGGGTCACGGTTAGGCGAGCACAAGTCGGGTTGAAAAACCCACCTGAATCTCTCCGAGCTCATTTAGTGGAGTAAAGATCCCTGATGATGCCTCGTGCAATCGAAGGCGAAACGTCGGATAATATTTCCAATTTGACAGGATCTATTCCCAAGAACCATGATTTCTTTATTGTATTTGGTCTATTTTTTAAATAAAGTTTGTAAACTCGTTCAAAATATAAACTGTAAATATAGATATGATGGTTTGACAGGCACCTCAGATTGTAGTCAAATTAGGCAACTTAGTTTAAATAATAGTTATATCAAAATATTTTTTAAACGATAATTTTATTACAATTTGATTTTGAAGTCCAGTGTATTGCCATTACATCTTGCATGTAAAGTCCTGGAATTAGCATACACATATATGGTTTACAGCAGAATTTAAGAAAACGTTAATTATTTCAATTTTCGCTTGGACAATGTAGAGGGTTTGAACCACCCTTATCTACGTCCTTAGACTAAGAAACTCAAAACTAAAACAGATCGAGCCAAAACGAAACCTCTTGTTGAATGATTGCCGGGCGATCGGGTGGAGCACGGTGGGCCTCTAGCCATGAGAGACTAAGTGGACCGGCAACTGCAAGACCACAAAAACATTAATTTCGATCGTTCGTAAGAAATAACGCACAAGTGATAATACGCCTAACATCCATATTTGCTCCATAAATAATTGTGATATAAATATACATCACGCATATCTATATCTAATGTGAGGCGAGTCAGGATGTTGATGCTACGCCTCAGAACTCGGCGTAAGTGCTGCACAGTGAGCACGGTCTTGCTTCGGCACCGCTATTCTGTATGACAGAGTACCTAGGTTTTTTGCGACTGCTCTTGTTTAAATTTTAAGTGCAGTTTGATGTTTGAGGACTCTATTTGTTAATTTTTAGGTCTAATTAAGCTGTAGGTGAGTTATATGAAAAGTGCTCATCGAGATAGCTTCTTATTAAATAATAGATACTTAATACATAATTTAGATTTGTGATTCTAATAGAGTAACAGTAATTTTATGCCTGATCTGAAATTTTCGCGCAGCGCTAGACGTAAACATTTTACCTGCGAATGTAGAAAATACCGAATAAAATACATATTACCAGTGGCGGATATAAGGGGTTAGGGGATAACCCCTCCAAAGCCATTATTATTAAAGCTAAAATGATAGAAATAGTATAAAATAAGGACCTCTTTTTGGAATTGGGGGGTAAAACCCTCCCAGAGCTAGTTTTATGTCCCAACAAAAATAAAATATGAAGTAATGGCCTTTTTTTTTGGTTGTTCATATTATTTATGTTCAATAATGTAAAGAACCAGACCTTTTTTTTGGCTGTTGAAAATGTTCATAGTTTCATGATTTTTGTGGTGCCTCGTCTTCGCAGAGCTTTTGAGACTTTTTTGAGCTTCATTTTCGTCATTATTGTAAGCTTTGTCTAATTTTCCCACAAAGCTTTTAATTTAATTCTTTCAACATTTTTTTCTCAGAAGTTTTTTCCTTTCTCCTTCTGCTCCTGTTTGTAAAAAAATAGTTGTGTTTTTATATTTTACATGGTATTATTATGAATTTTCACCGACTGTTGGCTGACATAATCATTAATTTTCTCTTTTTTTTGTCAAGTTTGTTATTTATTTCGATTTTACAATATCATTTTTAGGAAATCATGGTTCTTGGAATTAGACCGTGTTAAATTGGAATTACTATCCAACGTTTAGCCTTCGATTGCACGAGGCATCTTCAGGGATCTTTACTTCATGAGATCTGAACACTGAATGAGCTCAGAAAAGATTCAGGCGGGCTTTTATACCTAACTTGTGCTCGCCGAACCGTGAATCTGTGCTAAGACCGTTTTCCACATGTGATGTAGACCGTAACCCAAATCTCTATTAAAATTTTTTGTATGTTTAAATATTTCAATAGATTCTCTAATTTTTCGTTTATAAAAACCTGGAACCGATGCTAGAACCTTGGTTTCCTTTACATTTATGAAATGACTAGTGTTATGCTGGTGTTCAGCTACAGCAGATTGAACTATTTGTTTCTTTTTAATACATCGTTCATGATCCTTAAGTCTAATTGATATGGAGCGTCCTGTTTATACACTTCTCCACAGGAGCAAGGAATTTTATATACTCCTTCTGTTTGGAAAGATACTATATCTTTCGGGGATCGCAAGCATTGTCCAATCTTCTTATGTGTATTGAAGATTGTACGTATGTTGGACCGCCGAAGTAAGTTTAGTGCTATGTATGTAGGGAAGAACAACAATACCTAATGGTGGCTCTTTATCATTCTCCTTTGGCGGAGTTGGATTACTATATCTTTTAATTGAACGCGTAATATCTTCAGTGCAATAGCCATTCCCTCTGAGAGCTTCGGTCAGTTTCGATGTTTCCGATGTTAAAGATTCTTGATCAGAAATCGAATAGAAATCGAAAACATCGGAAATATTTAAACATACAAAAAGTTTCAATACAGATACGGGTTATGGTCTACATCACACGTGGAAACCGATCTTAACACAGAGTCATGGTTCGGCGAGCACAAGTCGGATATAAAAGCCCGCCTGAATCTCTTCGAGCTCGTTCAATGTTCAGATCTCGTGGAGTAAAGAACCCTGAAGATGTCTCGTGCAATCGAAAGCGAAACGTAGGATAGTAATTCCAAGAACCATGATTTCTTAATTGACCAAAACCGTGAAAGCTTCCGTTCTATAATATCATGTTTCTTCTTTATGGGTATTTCGCCTATAAAAAATTTAGTGTTGGAAACATAGGTGATCATAAATGTTGGAAAACTTTTTATTTCTCATTTGTCAAAAAATGTTCTTTCTGTCAAAAGTATGTGTTTGAGAAAAAAATAGTTTTTCTACTCCCGTGCGTGAAGTAGGTATTTAATACATTGATCATTGTAAGTGAAGTCTGGTTTTTAAAACACCGATTTGTAAAGTACAATGCTTTTAGTTTACGCATTACCAGCCATAAGAGCCCTTACACTTAGCAGCTCTGCTGCGCATTAAGTCTGTAATGCAATGTGAAACAGGTGCGTGAAGTCTTTTTTGATACTCTAACCGCCGAACCTCACACTTGTATTAAAAGCATTCTAGTTCACTCACTTGTTTCACAATATACTATGCGATAGCATCAAATCTGAAGCTGGCTTTGTTATGAAAAAGACATGGATTTAAAAAATATAAATTTAAGAAAATCCAATAACAAAAAAATTTTTTATATAAATTGTTGTCATATTCAAACAGCTTTTGTGATCATATTGTTAATCCGCTACTCTGAATTATATAAAGGACGTTTATTCTCGGTTCATCAAACGCCATAACACCAAATTATTTTCTTCAACATATATAACGTGTCAAATTATTGGAATTACTTTCCGACGTTTCGCCTGCGATTGCACGAGTCATCTTCACTGCATAAGATCAGAACACTGTTTCGGTGTTTTGATCTTGTGCAGTGAAGATGCCCGAAGATGTCTCGTGCAATCGTAGGCGGAACGTCGGAAAGTAATTCCAATTTGACAAGGTCTAAATATATATATATATATATATATATATATATATATATATATATATATATATATATATATATATAAAAGTTTTATATGAACATAGGTCTAAAATAGCTTTGTTTTCTAGAAATAGAACAAATAACTTTTACAGTGTAACACCCTGTATATCGAGAACAAAGCATTTGCGGACCTACGTTCATATAAAAATGTTTTCTTAATTGAGGAAGTACTATACTAATATGTTGAAAAAAGTAATTTGGTGACATTTTGGTTTTCCCATGTATTTTATATGGGTTTTTGGGTAAAGATTAACAGCATGTGTCTCTGAAACTAGTCACAGGATTGAGTTCTGCCCATGACAACTTTTAATCAGAAAATAGAGATCTATAGTAGATTAAAATCTCATGAAATTTGACGGTCACCAAAAATTCATGTTATGTGCGGGGTCCTTTGTGGAAAAATTTAATCAACAAATGAACCGAGACTAAAATAACCAAACCAAACTGCAATATTTTAATAATATTCCTACGTATGTTATCGTTGCACTAGGATTCACTTAACGCAATACGTAATCAGTGGCGTATATAGAAATACCTTCTGGAGGTGGTTTTGAAATTATGGTATAATGACGAAAATGAAGCTCAAAAAAAGCTCAAAAGCTCTGCGAAGACGAGGCACCACAAAAATCAGGCGACAAATTTAGAATAGAAGTTTTCAGTGTAACTATGGATAAAATTGTGACGGGTCTCGGAATCCAGTTTTGAAAAACACAAAGAATTAATACAAATACTTTCAATGTTTTCACCATTCAACTTTCTCTGACCTTCCAAATCTGCCAAAAACCATACTTCGAGCAATCTGTGAAAAAGTTGCCAAATTTTATCCCTATGTAAGAACCAACCGCATTGCCAAAAGAGTAGGCGAATGTGTATTGAAAAAGACTCGATAGTCAATAATATAATATAAAAATGATCTTTCTAAATAAGGTGTTTCAGGCTATTTCAATTTATCATTATTTTTTCGGTGACTCTACCATTATAGATACTCAAGAGGAGAATTGTTTTCTTCTAAGCTCTAATGTTTTGATTTGCAAATATTTTAAAGATCGAATGGGCCGGTATTTGTTTTTTACCCGGGCCGATTCGCAGATCCTGTCCGGCCCTGACAATGCACAAGTCTTATGATAATTTATAAACATTTCTTCTCTGTTGTAAGTTGTAATCTAAAATATGAAGTATTGAAACGAAGGGAAATGCACCAAATCTATTTTCCGCGAAACTAAAAAAAAACATATTAATATTTTTATATGGAACAAGTTACAATAACGCGAAAAAGAAGTCAAGGAAACCATACTGTGAATATGAAATGACTCTTTAGTGTTGTCTATAAAATAACACTATATTCCGCAGACTACATTGAATACAACCTTAAAAATTAAATATTAAGGTTGCCACACAACGAATGTTAAATAAATCTGAACATAATTCCTTATGCAGTAAAGGTCGTTAGCATCTCAGAAAAACTTGACACAGAAAACAAGTGATAAATAATACTACTTTTAAGGAAGTCGGCAGTATAGTTTTACAAACCTTAAGATTGTATTCTGAAGGCCTAGTTATCCTTAGCGCGTATAAATTATTTTATTTTCAATTGTACTCGTAGTATAAATATATTCACTAAATGTACCTATATATGTACAAATAATGTATTACATAAGTAAGTACGTATTACCTACGTATACAGGTACGTAAGTATGTACGTGTGCAGAGGCCCAGACAGGCATTGCGTCTGGGGGGGGGGGGGGGTTTTAAGACGATGGAAAACCAAAAAAGGGTCTAAAATAACATTCGACAAACCAAAGAAAAAAAATCGGTAAATTTCCTTTACCCGGAACTTCCCTCGTTATGATATTTTTCCATTTGTTAGGAATAGTGAAGTGTGACTCAATTTAGTTCAGTTCAGTTGGATTCCTACCAATATTTTACCAGTTTCTTTCTACCTATGCCACACTCGACTTTTGGGCATAATTTAAAATAAATTCAATAAGTAGTTTTTACATCGACACATACCGCCATTTTGTTATGACATGTTGAATTCGTACCAGTTTATCCCATTTCTACATTTAATTTTTCTGCAAAATTTAAAGTCACTTGAACAAGATTTTTTTACGATGATTTTTTAAAAATTTTAGCTGGACACCATTTTGTTTCGCCATTTTAAGTTTGTACCACAACTTTACCAGTTTATCTCTATAGCACGCTTAACTCTTGCACAAAATTGAAATTAATTTAATAAGTAGTATTTCCAGGCTAATTTTTTAAATATTTTATTAGGCTGCTATATTTTGTTTTGTTATCTTCAAATCAATCAAAATGTTACCATTTCATTTTTATGTTACACAAAATTTGAGGTAAATTGGTTTTTTATTAATAATTTTTTAACATTGCTCCGCCATACTGGATTTGTACCAAAATATTACCAGGTCATCCCCATATAACCCTTTATTTCTGATTAAAATTTGAAGTCAATCTAGTAAGAGGTTTTTAAAATATGCCGCGAACTGACAGATAGATAAACAAACCTACAGACGGACCGACAAAATTGAATTATGTAAAACCTGATTTTAAATAGAAAGTTGTATTTATTAAATATTAGTATTAAAGTATATCTTATTAGCTACACGAAACCGCATAACAAGCCGTATTTTTGCTTTTTGTTTCAGAAAAAATTGACAAAACCTTGCCGATATACATTTTTCCTAATACATAACATGAAACAAACACACACATATTATTAATCAGAAAATCCTGGAATATTTTTTATTGTTTATTGATAAGTAATTTTGTATTATTTTGACATTTTATGACTGTTGTCTTATTTTAGGAAAGCGAGAAAAAATCACAAGTAGTATTAATTTTATTTTACCAGTAGATACGGTGCAGTAACATGAAAGATGACTTAACTAAGATAAGTAGGTCTTGGATACAATTGCATAGGGATGCCATTATAATTTTCATTAGATTTAACCAGAAACGTCAAAAGTACTGTTTTGTATCGACATTTCTGATAACTTTCGTTACATTTTTACACTGAGAAAAACAAAAAACAAAAACAAAACCGCATAACAAACCGTATTTTTGCTTTTTGTTTGAGAAAAAATTGACGAAACTCTGGCGATATACATTTTTCGTAATACATAACATGAAACACACACACCCACACACACATATTATTAATCAGTAAATTTCGGAATATTTTTTATTGATAAGCAATTTTGTATTATTTTGACATTTTATGATTTTTGCTGTCTTATTTTAGGAAATCGAGAAATATTCACAAGTAGTATTAATTTTATTTTACCGGTAGGCTTTCGGTTTTTCCGGAAATACCTATACCTAAGTCAAGAAGTTTAAAAAGAACCCTGTATATTTTTTCACACAGTTTGATAAAACTTAGAATTCCCTTTACATTGACATATCACAAGTTGATTTTTTTTCGAAATGGAGGACCAGGAAGCTTTTGTTCAAAATTCAATATGGCGGCCATTTTCTAACACCGAAGATATTTTTGAATTATAGGTAGAAATAATAAACAAATATGGGGGTTTTTATTGGGTTTAATGCTAATTTAAAATCAAACTTTCACAATTAATACAAAAGTCACTCAATTAAATGTTCTATGCGCTGTCCGCCTTGTTCTTGGCATAGTGTAACTCTCTCAACATTTTCCGCGAGGAGGTTTCGTAAATGCTGTTCTGAGATACTCTCAACGGCTCGTCTTATTCTATTTTCTAACATTTCCAACGATATTACAGGAGTTGCATACACTTTTTCTTTCAGATGACCCCATATAGAAAAGTCAAGCGGGGTTAGGTCAGGCGACCTCGCTGGCCATCGAATTGGTCCATTGGTTCCCAACCAGTTCTCACCAAATCGTTCATTCAAGTAATTTGCAACAATTCTTGAATTATGAGCAGGGGCGCCATCTTGTTGGTAAACTAAATCATCATTTTGCTGCAAATTATTTATAAAATGTTCAATTTCATTTTCGAGAAAGTCCAAATACATCTTGCCAGTTAAAGGCTGATGGAATAATATTGGACCAATAACGCTTAGTCCTACAACGCCTAACCAAACATTAACTCCAAAACGTTCCTGGAAGGCACCTTCTCTTACTAATCTTTGATTTTCCTTTGCCCAATAACGAAAATTATTTCTATTAAACATCCCTAGATTAGTAAACCTTGATTCGTCTGAAAAAATAATCTTATGATGAAACACAGGACTTATTCTATAATTATCTCAAAACCAATTGCAATAAATAAGTCGTCTTTGGGAGTCATTTTCAAATAGGTGGTGGTGAATTTGATACTTAAACGATATAAACCCGTGTTTCTTTAAAATTTTTCTGGCGCTTTCATGGGACGTATTGCACTGTTTGCCTTATTCACGAAGGGAAGCTGTACGGTCATACTCGATGTACGCTAAAACGTTTGTTTCCACTTCTTCGCTTACTACAAAACCATCATTGCCATTAGCATGGACACCACCATTATTTTCGTTTTTTAAATGTTGTACTAGCCAAGGATAATATGCATGTGAAGGAGCGTCACGATTCGGAAAGCGTTCCTGGTATAATCTCTCTGTGTCCCTTGAATTTTTGCGACATTCCCCATAAATAAGGAGCATGTCAATTTGATGTTCTCTTGAATAAACCATAATATTTATTTTTAAAACTAACTAGAACCACTTCTCATTGTAAAAATGTAACGAAAGTTATCAGAAATGTCGATACAAAACAGTACTTTTGACATTTCTGGTTAAATCTAATGAAAATTATAATGGCATCCCTATGCAATTGTTTCCAAGGCCTACTTATCTTAGTTAAGCCATCTTTCATGTTACTGCACCGTATCTACCGGTAAAATAAAATTAATACTACTTGTGATTTTTTCTCGCTTTCCTAAAATAAGACAACAGTCATAAAATGTCAAAATAATACAAAATTACTTATCAATAAACAATAAAAAATATTCCAGGATTTTCTGATTAATAATATGTGTGTGTTTGTTTCATGTTATGTATTAGGAAAAATGTATATCGGCAAGGTTTTGTCAATTTTTTCTGAAACAAAAAGCAAAAATACGGCTTGTTATGCGGTTTCGTGTAGCTAATAAGATATACTTTAATACTAATATTTAATAAATACAACTTTCTATTTAAAATCTTTGAGAAAATTTAAGAAAAAGTTCACATTTTAGAGAAAAAATTAAACTTATCCCATTTTGTGATAAATTAAAAATTTGATTTTAAATTTGATTAAAATCCATTGAAAACCCGATTTTGTTTAATATTTTAATAATTTGTAAAACAAAAATTTCATCGGTATCGGGAAACGACCGCCATATTGAATTCTGAAAAAGCGCTTCCTGGTCCGCCATTTTGAAAAAAAATATAACGTGTGATATGTCATTGAAAAGGTAATTCTAAGCTCTATCAAACTATGTAAAATAATATACAGGGTTCCATTTGAAATTCTTAACTTGGTTCTGATATCGGAAAAACTGGCAGTAATATTCAATTGTTTTTTCATGAAAAATATGTGTCTTAATACCATATTTCGTTAACCCAAATAAAAAAATCCTAACCTAAAAAGCAATTGAATGGCATCGTGTAAAACGATATCGTTGACACCCGGTATATATATATATATATATATATATATATATATATATATATATATATATATATATATATATATATATATATATATATATATATATATATTCGACGACCCTCAATAAAAGTAAAGTAATAAATCCTCCTGGATATCGATGGTCAAATTTTGCTCAGATCTGGCTCAACTTGGTATAGAACTGTAAAGTTTCGGTTAAGATTATATCTATTTACGAATGAATTTTTTTTTAATTTTGAGGTAAAAAAAATAAAACCAGCATTACTGATGCACTTTCGTGCTATATTAGAAAAATCGTATCAGCTAATTATTTATTACAATCTCAATTTCATAAAATATAGTATAATTTGCATTTATAAATAAAAAAGGAAATCAGAAAATAAGAATCATATATACATATAACCATTAAAATAACAAATCAAAGTTACTCTGAAACTGAGAATAAGGAATTCGACACATTACTTATATGGGGCTCAATCTGAATCTGACCCATTTTTGGAAGAACCATTTAATGCCCGTTTCCAAACATCCAAAAATGCATTTTCAACTTTTCTCGCTTTTCATTTTGACCGTGTGGTAATCTCAAAACTTGGTACTCAATGTTATTAATTATTTCATCAGCGGCATACTGTAAATTTGCTTTGTATTGTTTTAATAGTTGTAGCAATTCGGGTTTGGGTGCGTTTCACGGAAATTTTTTATGTTTGCTGATGATATCAGCTTTTTTCATTGCAGCGTTTGACGCATCTTCACTATACTTTGCATTGGCCATAACAATAACAAATGTTTTTTTGAGACGAGGTAAAAGCTGTTCTTCAAGTCATGTTTCAAACAATTTAGAGTTCATATTGTTATGGTAATCGGTGCTTTTATTCGTTTGTAGAAAAGACTAGATCTACACCATCTATAAATCCATCATTGCTGCCAGCGTATAAAACTATATATATTTTGCCGTTTGATTGTTTTTCCTGATTTATGTTGTCATGGTCATATTCTAATATCGTTACCATTTTGAAATATCCATGTTTCGTCGACAAAAATTACATCCAACGGTCTTTCTGATAGCAAATTATCGGTATATTGTCTCTATAATTTAATACGTTTTGAAATAATATCCGGTTTTGTCATAATATAGCTCCTACCGCTATCACTTTTAAATTTAAATCCCAAATATTTTAACAAATTATCTAAGCTGGCATTGCATAGGACAATTATTTGCTTGGCATGCAATTCCTCTTTTAACTTTAGTCGTGTGACATAGTTGCGCATGCCAATCATGTCGTAAACAACGTTTCTTATTTCGGTGTTCCTTGCCTCACTTATCTCTTGTCTTTGGAGCACTCTTCTCTCCATTCACGTAAATACAAATTTGATTTAATATTGATTTCAAAATAAATTTTAAAGCACTTACCCTGGTAGAAGTTCGTGTGATGGATTCCCTTCGAATTCTGGCTACAGTTTTCTCACTAACCTTATCCAGTCTTCCGCAGTGCATTTCAGAGCCGATATTGGCTGCACGCCATTTTGTTTTTGATTATGAAAATACTCTGAAACGTTCAAAATAATCTTCCGAGTCTCGATTTTATACATTTTTCACAAAATCTTCACTAAATTACTATAATCTCAATAAAAGTCCAACGCCTAATAAACCAAAGCCTAAAATATAGGTACTCAATAAGTCCATACCTGAAATTTCAAGAATAATATATACTGGCTATGATAAAAAGTACTTTCTCCTCAATTAAGTGTATTTGACAAAAATAATCAATAAAGGGTTCGTTAGAGCGAGTAATATATATATATATATATATATATATATATATATATATATATATATATATATATATATATATATATATATATATATATATATATATATATATATATATATATATATATATATATATATATATATATATATATATATATATATATATATATATATATATATATATATATATATATATATATATATATACATACATATATAAATATATATATATATATATATATATATATATATATATATATATATATATATATATATATATATATATATATATATATATATATATATATATATATATATATATATATGTCTACAAAATGGACATTATTAATAGTTTTTAGTTTCCAATTTAGATAATAAATGCTGATGCTAAAACTATAAAAACTGTCCAAGTTTTTAAACACATTTTCCTTAAGTATTTCAAAATGGTGCAAGATATCCAAGAGACATAAAAATTTGTAAAATATAGCAGGAAATCAAATAGAACTAGGTCAGTGTAGCTAGATTTTTTTGGCGGTCAAACGGGTCAAACCAATTTATAAACAATAATTATGGTCTATCGTGTGTCAAATTTGAAATAAATATTTCTAGAAATGTACGAGCTACATAAGAAAAATTACTTAAAATGAACACCCCTTGTATCTTAAAAGGAGTTTCTGGATCAATGTTCAGAGGAATATTGATTATAAAAAGATGCGGATTTATTCCTCAATGTTTAACTTTTATCTTTAACTCTACCAATTTCATGGTTTAAGTCACCGAGCATAAACAAAGTCCACATAATATAATGATTAAAAGACAAACCACCTACTTTTCGAATGAGATAGTAGTCGTTAAAGACTCTCCAGCGAGATCTCCTTATATGGGCAAATACCGCATGTCTAAAAATATTCTTCGATATCCGCTGCATAACAGATATAAAGATTGTCTCGGAAAGTTCATTTACCGAATGGCCTGTTGCCAAGAAGAAAAATAAGAAAATAGTGCACAGTCTCATGCAGCTTCAGACTATAATTAGACGGGTTTAAGTAAATTCCTCCATGCTGCTGATCATGGGATTGAATATTAATAAATACTACTTAGATTTTTAGTGTCTCTATTAAACTACAAAGTAACCATTTTTTAAAAAAATTGCATTTTACTTCATATGTTTTTATTTGAAATTATTTTTTACTTTCGTCGTCCGAGGTAAAACCTATTTTTTGTGGAGGATAATAATAAAATACGTAATTTATTTTTTGTAGAATACGTAAATAATGTCATAAACAATGAATAATAATAATAATATTAATAAATTAAAAATTGAAATAAATTATAGTTTATAGGATTTGTATAAACTTATCACCAAATTATTTATTATCTAGGCACTAAATTATTGTTACTTTATGATATAAAACTATTTCACGTCCTCATATTGTGCAAAAAAGGCCTTTAAAAACAACTGAATTTTGCCCTTTTTATGCAAAATTTCTAAATTTCTTGTATTTGTACAACAACAAATATTTCCCCGGTGACGTTTGGGATATAATTCTATTATTTAGATATATTAAAAATTGCAATAAATATTTTGTGAAATTATTGACGAAACTGAGTTTTTATGTAGTAGGTGTGCATTTTCAAAACTACGTAGAGATTTCTCTTTGTGAAATTATTTTGGGTATCTATTAGATGCGACTAAAAATTGACCAAAAGTTCGGTAAGTTTTAATTTTTGATTAGCTTCAGTATATATTTTAGAAACTTGAAAAACTTTTCAATTCCAAAAATTAAGTTTATTGAAAAATGTTATTGTCGTATATATATATATATATATATATATATATATATATATATATATATATATATATATATATATATATATATATATATATATATATATATATATATATATATATATATATATATATATATATATATATATATATATATATATATATATATATATATATATATATATATATATATATATATATATATATATATATATATATATATATATATATTGCGTTTTCTTAAACCATGTAAAATATTTTTTGTGTTAAAAATTCTTGGGTACTGGTTTATTTTATTAAAAGAATTATTTATTTCTTTAACGTTTCGCGCTTTATAGAGAGCTTTTTCAAAAGGATATTATTGACCTACAATAAATACAAAGCTATAAAACACCGACTGACACACTAAAAACTATAAGAATTCAATGTTAAAGCAGGACGTTACAATTTTTAAAATTGTATATAATATATATATATATATATATATATATATATATATATATATATATATATATATATATATATATATATATATATATATATATTTATATATGTATTTAACAATATATTAAATGATTAATTTGTTTTTTTTTGTGATAACATTACAAATTTAAATACACATTATATAACGTAGATACCGAAATGCTATCCGCTGTTTGTAAGCCACATCAAAGTCAAGGCCTGCTTGCATTATTTTGAAATTAAAAACCATTACACACGCCTTAATCAGGGTCTAAAAATATAGCGGAGAAAGGAGAGAGGGCTAAAAGGAGAGAAGAAATAAACTACGCTTTCAGAAAAATTGACCATGTTGATACAGTTGAGGCTTGTTTTAAATAGATTGTTTCATAATTAATGTATTAAACAGATGTAGATTTTTATGAAAACCCTGTTTTAAATCAGCGACCCACATAAAGGGGGAACGCAAGTATTCTTTACAAAAGAAACATTAAACAGGGTTTATCAATTACCAAGGCTGAAATATTGTGTGATTATTTCTGGAAACATCTATATATTTAAACCACCATTCCAGATTTTTCAGGAAGTTCATGAGAGAGCTGTACTGCACCAATTTACATGATTATTTCTTTGAAATGATCGTCTGATTACCGAGACCTTTCAACACTATTTAGTATTGTTTTATAGCGTATTTTTTTCTATAAAACCAATATGTTTTCTTAAATAACCTTTCTGGACGATGTGGTGAATGCGCCCCATATTCTTATAATTTTACTGGAAACTCATTGCGCCATCTAACCGAAAAGGTAGAACATGGTCTATCGGGCCAGCTAGTATTAGATTATAGAGGTAATGCGCCAAATCCAGGTGAAAGTAAGAAAGTACAGAGTATCATTTATATACCCCTAAAATGCTATTATTTTAACTGCTTTTTCGGTATATTAAGTAAAAAATCTTTCCTATAAGTTATAACGCAGGTTTTATAATTAAAACATATAGATATATCTAATAAGATAAAAAGCATGAACATATTCCTCCTAAATATTTTAATTGATTATAAAATCTTTCAAAATGTCCTCTTTCTTGCAGAGAAAGGATAATTTTAACAATATATTAAATAACTAATTGTTTTTGTGTTAATATTACAAATTTAAGTAAACATTACAGAACGTAGATACAGAACCAACGAACGTATGAACTGAATTTAAAAAAATGAAGTACCTAACAGACAAAAGATTATCAATATAAAATTATTCTACTTCTTTTCTTTGAGTAGAATACGCGATGTATACATTTTATATTTGACGATGTCTACCTTTGACTAATGTATTTTTCATTTTTAGACATTTAGTAATAAGGATGTGGCAGATCCTACTTTAATATAACTGCCAATTTTGAAATAAAATTAAAAATAAAAATATCCTAATTGCTCAGTATAGAATGAAAAGTTAGCTCAAGTCTAATTTACCATCACTCTCTTACTGTCTGGCAGACACCGTCTCGGATTTTAAATCCTTGACAATGGGCAGGCGCAGACACCGACAGGAAATCATTAGACAGAGAAAAGTTTCATTCATTTAACGAGAAATCAATTTGTTAAACAAAGATGCACGTAGTCATTGATTTCGACATTCTATTCTCCACAGTATCAGCTGTTCGTTAGCCACACCAAAGTCAAGGCCTGCTTACATTATTTTGAAATTAAAAACCATTACATACTCTTTAATTAGGATCTAAAAATATATCAGAGAAAGGAGAGAGGACTGAGAGGAAAGGACTAATAAACCACGCTTTCAGAAAAATCGACAACTGTTGAATGAATTGAGTACATAAACAGTTTTAGGGAGCCATGTTGTCGGTGTTGAAGCTTGTTTTAAATTGCATATTTCATAATAAATGTATTAAACAGATGTAGATTTTATGAAAATCCTGTTTTATGTCAGGAACCGACATAAAGGAGAACACAGTATTCTTAACAAAAAAAAACATTATACAGGGTTTATCAATTACAAATGCTCAAATATTGTGTGATTATTTCTGTAAACATTTAAATTAAACTATTAGGGACCAGGAATTTTTTAATGTCGGTCAGTACGCGGAGTAGATAAAAAGCTAGAACTTCAAATTTTGGTAAAAAATTAGGGGTCATATGGGGATTACCTTCCAATATGGCAGAACAAACTGCTAATTCAATTTTTATATTTGGTCAATCGTATTATATTTTTAATTTTTTGTCCTCCCCAACCTTAAAAAAATAAAAAGTCGGCGCCTGTGAATATGCAGCTCTTTACGTAAAACGTTTTCCTCGCGTTGGTTGAACCAACGAGAATTTTTTTTTATTTTTGGACATTGTCTCTAGATTACGAAAAACATATTTAAAAAAAAAGTGTCATTGAATCAATATTGTATTGGCATAGTTGAAAATATGTTGGCAAAATTAAAAAACCTGTTGAAAAAATTGTATTTCCCCATTTCAACCTCACTCTTCCTTCCTTTTATTCCTCTCTTTTCAAATGAACCAAAATTTTTCTTAATTGGTTTTGAGGAATATCGACTGATATGTTAAAGGATGTGCAGTTCTTGAATTACGAAAAAAAAACATGCGACCGTGGATAGAGATCTGGAGAAAGAAGTATCGTTTCGAACTTCGTTTTGAAAAATGGTACACCAGCGATTATTTAAAATAACTTTAATGTTGGCAAAAATAACCTAGCATTCCGTGGATACAAGGAAAACCTCGATATATATCTAGTACAGCTACTCGTTGAAAATGACGAGATAACGAAGCAAGTATTCGAATGCCTATCGGTTCGGTAACTACTGTATTTATTTTTACTTCCCTCGTAAAAGGGAAGTATTGTAATCGTAAAAAAATCATCCTTCGAGATTTTTTCAGATCTTTACGTTTCAGGGGTCCCTAGATGCCAAAAAACATGTTTTATTAATTCCGCCGTTCTGTCTGTCTGTCTGGCTGTCAGTACACGGTATAACTGAAAAACTACTTATCAGAGTGACTTTAAATTTTGGTCAAAAATTAAGAGTCATATGGAGATGACCTGGTAATATTTTGGAAAAAATTCAATGTGACGGCCTAGTCAAACGTTAAAAAAATTATTACTGAAAAATTAATTATCCAATTTACCTTAAATTTTGCACAAAAATGTAGTGTTATATCGGAATGAAGTGGTAACATTATGGTATGAATATAAGATAGGCTTTTAAAATATATAAGAAATCAGCCTGAAAACACTACTTATTAGATTAATATCAAATTTCGTCCAAGCATTAAGTGTGATATAGGTAAAAGTTGTGGTACGAATTGAAGATAGCGGAACAAAACGGCGTCTAAATAAATTTAAAAAAAAGTGTTAATCAACTGACTTGAAATTTTGCAGAAAAATTAAATATGATATAGGGATAAACTGGTAGGAATTCAACAAACTTCTTATTGAATTTATTTTAAATTACTCATAAATCAAGTGTGGCATAGGTAGAAACTGGTAAAATACTAGTAGGAGTTCAATATGATCTAACGAAGTGACAAGGAGTAAAAATGTTTTAAGGACAGAACATATGTGTTACTAAATGACTATGTACTGAACTAAAGTGAGTCACACGTAACTGTTCCTAATAAAAGGAAAGATTCATAACGAGGAAACTTTCGGGACCCGCTAACCCCCGAAACCCTACAATTTTCAGTTTTTGATGTTATTATATATTTTGTGTGTGTATGCGTGAAAGTTATTTAAAGACTACATACATTATTTTACTCCAGGCCTCCATGCAACCAAAATACCAAATTTAGTTTTGTTTTACTTTTTGAAAATTCAAACCAAACTATGTAAAAAAAAACATTTTATTTTGGTTAAAACGGGATTTTCATATAGGTACCTACAGTAACAGAATGATCCAAGATTTTTTGCAGTTTGAAATAATGAATTTTTAAGGGTTAATATGATTTGATTTTGAAAGTTCTACAGCCTCATATATCCAATATCTTATTACGCTTACAACACGATTATCGGAAGAATTTTTGCAGTATTATTCGAATATGTACAGGTGCAAGCAGCAAAACGAAATGCATATCAATTTAAAACATGAACAAACTATTATTTGTTACATCACCGTTTAAATTATATGACAAGATTTTTAATACTAGCAAAACAACATTGGCGTAAGGATCTATGTGTGTTCTGTACATCGCGCCCTAGTCCTAGAACAAAGCAAAAATATATTTTTCTAAAAAAAATAAAAATTTGTAGATCCAGCGAGTCGAGACTATGGCTAATCTCGAAATTTTGGTCGAGACGAGACGACATGCCGGTCTTATCTCATCTCATCATCATCTCATATATATATATATATATATATATATATATATATATATATATATATATTTATCCTAATTTTTCTTGGTTTGAGGTCAATACATTAACAACAAAATTAGTACATATTTTTAAACATATATTTTGTACTTCTAAGGTGACGTTTCGACCATAGTTTTGGTCTTTTTCAAACCTAAAAATTTGTTTAGCACTATTTTTTTATCAGTTTATAAAATATTAAAAATTTAGGACTTACCATAGAACGTAAAATAGTTGAATTAAAAGGTACACATAATCCACATATCTGACATATACTACACATATTTAATTTACATTTTAAAAAT
The DNA here is from genome assembly GCA_030620095.1 of Kuschelorhynchus macadamiae. Lineage (NCBI taxonomy): Eukaryota > Metazoa > Arthropoda > Insecta > Coleoptera > Curculionidae > Kuschelorhynchus > Kuschelorhynchus macadamiae. The sequence goes on from JAUTXW010000301.1 coordinate 376,362, forward strand.
ATTGTGGACGTTTATTACAGACAAATTACAAGCGACTGAGTGAACTGTTACAGTAAAGATATATATAATTTATTTAGGTTGTTTATGTCTTTTTTGTCATTTATGGCGTTTTTGTTTTTTTGAATTTCAGCCATCTCAAAAAATTCTTTTTTTTTCAACTGAGGTTTGGTTTTTAATACTTTCACTTGTTCGTAGTTGAAAGTATGTTTTTTGAACATCTCATGGTGTGTTAATGCGGTGCTGTTCTTTTTATCATACTTGTGACTTTTCATTCTATTTTCTAAGTATTGGCTTGTTTGTCCAATATAAACATCGTTACAATTATTGCAATTTATTAATTAGCGTTTTCGATTTTAAGTTAGTGAAGTTCTTTGATAGTAAGTTATAGGCTTTGTGACTTGTGATGTTATATTTTTTAAAAAGGTTTTGAAATTGCTGGGATAAACCATTTATGAAAGGCAGAGAAATGCATTTTGTTTTAGGCAGATTGATGTAATAAGGACATTTTCAGAATTGTAATATTTATGTATTCTGCTTTTGAATAATTTATTTACTAATTTCATAGGGTACTGATTTAGATTTAATGCTGCTTTAGCCTTTTTAATTGCTCGTTCTCTGAATTCAGAGTCGGACAGCTTAATTGCCCGATCTGCCAGACCAATAATTACGAATTTTTTTTGGGGCATTGGGTGGCAAGAGCTGAAATTTAGGTATCGAGAGGACCAAGTTTGTTTTGTGTACCATTCCGTTTTAATTTTATTTCCTATAAGATGTAATGTTAAGTCTAAAAAATTGATTTTGTTGTTCTCTTCGCTTTCAATTGTAAGTTGTAGTCTTTTATGGTGTTGATTAAATTGCTTTAAAGTAATTTCTGTTTGGCCAGATGGGATTGCAGTAATACAATCATCGACATAACGATAAAAAAATGGTATATTAAATTCCACATTACTTAGAACAGTCTCCTCTAAATCTTCCATAACTATTTGGGCAACGACGCTTGATATAGATGCTCCCATAGCACAACCTTCTATTTGTTTATATAACTGATCTTCGTATATAAAATATGTAGAGTTTCTACTGCTTTAAGAAATTCATCTTGAGGAATATCTGTGTATTTTTTTATTTCAGACCGTTTCTTTTTAATTATTCTGGTAGCCAATGAGATTGGAACGCTGGTATACAGGGAAACAACTTCAAGCGATATCAGTTGGTAATTTTCCGGAATTTCTAAATGTTTTAATTTTTCTTTAAATTGATAGGAGTCCTTGATATAGTAATTATTTTTATGTTCAATATTTTTTAAGATTTTTTTTAGAAAATTTGATAGTGGTGTAAATGGGGATTGAAAGCATGAGACAATTGGCCGTAATGGGATATTTTCTTTATGTAGCTTAGGTAATCCGTAAATTTTGGGTGGTACACTATTGCGGATTTTTAGTTTTTTAGCGGTATCGGGTGATATAAAAAGATTTTTTCCCAAGAGTCAACTAATTCGTTATTTCTTTTTTGATGCTGGTTTGTGGGAACTTGTTTAATTTTTTTATATGTTTTAGTGTCATTAAATATTTCATTCATTTTTATGTTGTAGTTAGCGGAACTCATTAACACTGTTTTGTTTGTTTTATCGGCTTTTAGAACCTTTATAGAAGGGTTATTTTTTAAAAAAACTTTTAGTTTTTGTTAAGTTTATTAAGTGTTTTTATTTTTATTTGTTTGATTTTTCAGTTTAGTTTTAAAATTTGTTGATATATTACAAGATTTTGCTCTAATTTTGTCTTTCTCTCCACCTCTCAAATGATTTATACCGTTTTCAATGTTAGATAGTATATCGGTAGTTGGCAAAAGTCTATCATTATTTAATTCCGTTGCAAAATTAGGTCCTAAGCTTAAAATTTCCATAGCGTAATCTGGAATATTTTGATCTGTTAGGTTTTCTACCCACATTGATGTGGTTTTTTGTTGAGGGGGAGCTTTTTGCTTTAAAATTAGGTGGTCTAGTTTATTTTTGTTTTGTTTTATTTCTTGGAAAAATGTTTCAGTTTTTTGTATATTGCACATTTTAAATTTTATGAAAATGTGGATTATGTGTACCTTTTAATTCAACTATTTTGCGTTCTATGTTAAGTCCTAAATTTTTAATATTTTATGCACTGATTAAAAAATAGTGCTAAACAAATTTTTAGGTTTGAAAAAGACCAAAACTATGGTCGAAACGTCACCTTAGAAATACAAAATGTATGTTTAAAAATATGTACTAATTTTGTTGTTAATGTATTGACCTCAAACCAAGAAGAAAAATTAGGATAAATATATATTGAAAAAAAGGTCAAAGAACACAAAGCAAATATATATATATATATATATATATATATATCTATTTATGTATTTATATATATATATATATATATATATATATATATATATATATATATATTTGAGAGTCTTCAAAGCATCCGTCATAATTTTTTTTTTATTTTTGTATATTTTTGTCCGTCCGTATCTGACATAAGGTCTGATGTTGAAAAAAATATTTTCTACTCATGCACCACTCAAGAATAAAAATTTTCTAAGAAGTGTGCAACAAAAATATTTCTAAAAGGTGATAAATTTTAGATATATAAATATCTTTTAAATTATTGCAAGATAAGGTAAAAAATAATAAATAGATAATAAAAAAATTGGTTTGTAATTTGGATTTTGATCTTGTACAGTGAAGATCCCTGAATATGCCTCGTGCAATCGCAAGCAAAACGTCGGAAAGTAATGACTAATTTTGCGGCATGGCGTAATAGACTTTGTTTTTCAAAAATCCCCACAAAAAAAGATGTGGTGGACTTAGGTTGAGACTATTAGCTGGCCATCTAAGTGTGTCAGACCTTTCAATCCAAAAACCACAGCGTATATTTAAATATTCGGTAACCTACACAACATTGTGCTGCGGTGCGCCATCTTGTAGCCAAATAAGATTATTGTTCCAACCTACTGGAATATTATCTAGATGATTCTCTACGTGATTTTGTATTTAATTTAAACTAGTAGCTGGCCCGGCAGACCTTATTCTGCCTTTTGTGTTAGATGGTGCGATGAATTTTCAGTGAAATTATAAGAACATTGGGCGCATTCACCACAATGCCCACAAACGTTCTTGAAGAAAAAACATATTGGTTTTATAGAAGAAATACGCAGTAAAACAATACAAAGAATAGTGTTGAAAGGTCTCGGTAACCAGACCATCATTTCAAAAAAAATCATATAAATTGGTGCAGTACAACTCTCTCACAAACTAGCTGAAAAGTCTGGCTTAGTGTTTTAAATATATAGATATCTCACGCCATTTAAATTTTTGTATTTTGTCAGGATTTTCTGGTGCCCAATAATGCTTATTTTTTTTTATTAAACATTACCGATGTTGTAAAAGAAGCTTCATCCGTAAAAATTATCTTATTTAAAAAATCAGCATTTTCTCTGATATGACTTGCCATTTCTTCGCAATAACGCAGGCGTTGCCTAATATTTTCTTCGCTTAAATTCTGTACCGTCATTAATTTATGAAATTTATAATATTTCAAAGTGGTAAAAATGTTATAGCAGGATCTATTAAAATATAACGCAGCGTCAGGAGCGGATGCTGGATTTTCTAAAATGAGAAGATACTAGGGGTTATTGTATTTGGAAATAATAATTTAGAGAAAATTTTACCTTCATAGAAAAGTAAGATATTCGAATCGTCCTGTTCATTTCTAGTCTTAGTCCTCTTTTTTCGCTTGAGATTATTGGTTGCATCAAATTGCTTAATAATGTATCTGATGGTACTAGCTGATGGTATCACTTTGAACTTTTGATATATTATAATTATTGGAATAAAAGAGTCAAGTTATTTGATGTTTCTATTCTTCGATATATCCCATATTATAAAAAACGTCTAAATTGCTACTTTAATAATTGGTAATAACAATATGAATTCACCTATATCGAAAGATCAGGAGAATATTAAAATCAGATGTTTGTTTTCCAGTTTACGTTGATATAACGAGCGATTAATACTTTAAACTGAAATATTTTGAAAACGGCTCATCTAAATATCAACAATTATATTCATTTCATTTGGGATAATCCAATATACGGCGTGTTTCATTTAAAAAAATAAATGTTATTTTCTGCACTTTGCAAAAAAAACCTTTAAATTTTGTATTTAAGGTTGTTTTTAGCTCCTAATATACAGCCTCAAGGTAGGGCACAAAATGTAAAAAAACCGTGTACATCATTAGTTAAAATTTTATCATTATATTTATTATTAAAATTAAAAATTATATTTATAATTTTCTAAAATATGTTTTTTATCTTTTATTTTTTTTTTCTTTCTTTGCATGCCCATAATGAAATTACATATGACATCTAACTTTGTGCGGGTAACACATATTCAATCACTTAAAACAGAACCCTCTATACAATTCAGTGTTTTTTTTATTTTCAGATATCTGCTGAATGTAATCATGGAGGCCCAGAATGTCAGAAACCTCTAGAAGTACAATATCAATAATTAAAATGGTGAAGAGACAATAGAAAATTATGGGGCAAAATAGCCACAAGTTTAATATTGTGCAGTACTTCTATTAATCAATTGACAGGAAAAATAATAATTAATTAATTGATGGTTCTGGGTAATCCAGAAAAAAACAATCTTTCCAGGCGTGAAAACTAGTTCTATATCGGATATTCTTTGGCCGAGTTATTTCAGTCCATATATAATCATTTTTTTATCGGTTCGGTTAGTACGTTGCACTTGATATGTATCTCTATTATAATATAATTTGAAATTGCTAAATAGGGATTGAATCACAAATAATACGTACTTAAACATAACAGTGCTTTTTAATCGATTCTTAAAATTCTGATGACTAACGAATTTGAAAAATATTTAGATTACAAATCATAGCAACAAGACAATAACTAAGTAAGTACACCATGATTAGAAAAATAATTATATTTTTAACTGTCGTAATATGGTAATTGCCATTCAAAGATTGTTATCATTATTTGACTTTAATTAATGTTATTAATGATGGAAATTAAAAAAATATATTACATAAAGAACAAATTTTTAATTTACAATTTTTAAATAATTCAATTCAGTTCATCAGACATACATGCATATGCCATAAAATCCATTTTCTAATAATTACTTCCCTATACAATGGCCAATATATTTTATTATTAATACGCTATACATAATATAGGCTAGATAGGGCAAGTATTGGAATCGCTAAAATATTCTAAAAATATAAGGTTTTTTTGATGTTTTCCGTAGATTTCGAAATACATATTTGAAAAAATATATATATAATTTCTGTACAGATCTGTGTCTGTGTGTGTGTGTAAAAAAAATTGGCCAACGATAAATCGAATACTGTGAGACCGATTCGTTTCCATTTTTGGGCGTAAATCTTTGAAAAATCATGAAATTCATTGGCGTAGGTACTTTTTTTTCGATTATATCTGTCTATAATCAAATTTATAAAATATTTCGAAAAGCATCAAAATTATTTTATTTTTTGTTTACAAAACATTTTCTCCAGTATACAGGGTAGCCCAAAGGGGATGAGGCCCCTTGGAAACGGAAAAAAATATCTAAAAACCGGGGAAACATGTCATGTCAAACTTCTTTTATTTTTTGTGTATGAAAACGTTTCTTTCAACTTTAAAGGCTAGCCCTAAGTAGGTGAAATAGCCATTTTTTTACTATACAGGGTAGCCCCAAAAAATGAAACCTAAAAATGAATAAATATATATATTCCAGAACTATTTCGATTGCACAGCAAAGAGTGAAATATTATTAAATATAATTCCTGTTATTATTTTGTATTAAAAAATATTTTTTCTAGGAGGATGAAGCAACCCCCTGAAAACTAAAAAAAAATCGGTAAACTCGCCTTTACCCACAACTTCCCTTATACAGGATTCAACTATTTACAATACCCAGTATATATATATATATATATATATATATATATATATATATATATATATATATATACAAATCATGGTTGTGCTCCAAATTTGACATATTTCTTTGATTTTTGAGCAAGCTAAATGCTTCTTTTTCATTTTCAGGTGTCTGTTTCACCCACTTAGGGCTACCCTTTAAAGTTGAAGGAAACGTTTTTATACAGAACTTTATACAAATCCAATAAACCGTAATTTATTTCAATTTATTTAAGTTTATTTACTAATTTTTCATAACATTTACGTAGTCTACAAAAAATAAATTATATCATTTTTTATTTTCCTTCCAAAAAAAGGAGGTTTGGAATTTTATTAGGCCGCCATTATGAATTTTCACAAAAATGTAACCTTTTCACTCTCATGTGAACTTGTTTTTTGACAAAAATTTGAAGTCAATCGGATAAGTACTCTTTATTTATGCCGCCTATAGAGACAGAACGACAAACCGACAGACTAACGGAAATGGGAGAACATGTTTTTCGAAGTCCAGGGACCCTAAAAGGTAAAGAACTGCATCTGCAAATTTTTTTGTCTGTGTACATAAAACATTTTTCGCCACTGTACAGAGTCGCCGTAGGGAATACACGTCCCTTAAAAATGCAAATATTTTTTTATTTCCATAATTTTTTTGTTGTTTTTCATAGAGTAGGTCCATTACACTTTATAGACGGGACTATGGATCGATTGGTATACGGGGCTAGACTATGCTTGTTCCAACAGGACAATGACCCGAAACATTTATCCCGCCTTGTTCAGGAGTGGTTCCAGGAAAATAATGTTTGAGTTTGGACGAATATGTCAACTATTATTATCCAAAATTTAATTTCGTCAATGCCGCGTCTTTGCAAAAAGTTAAAACCAACAATGAAGAAAATGTTTTTACATTTTATAATGCTTCAACCCTACTTCTTGTTTTTTTTGTTCTTAAGTGAAATGAAATATTGTTCTCTTAAAATTGCTCTACTTTTTGTTGGGTTAGTAAAGTGTATTGAAATGTCGTATTACATAATATTAAGTAATTTGTCATTTGAAGAAAATCCCATTTTACCTGTAACAGTAGCCTACTATGACTCTTTAAACTACATGATTATTGATTTCCACAGTTATTAATTAAATTTTAAATATTTGTCTTTATCATAAAAGTTGCTTTACTTTTGTCCTATAGGGTATGTTTGTTGTATACAAAACCATTTTTCCAGTATAGCCGAAAAAGGATGAGGTAGCCCCTTGGAAACGGAAAAAAAACTGTGAAACATGTCAAACTTCTTTTATTTTTTATGTATAAAAACGTTTCCTTCAACTTTAAAGGTAGCCCTAAGTGGGTGAAACAGACACCTGAAAATGAAAAAGAAGCATTTAGCTTGCTCAAAAATCAAAGAAATACATCAAAATTGTTTTATTTTTTGTAAATAAATAATTTATTTTTTTTTTACTATACGGGGTAACCCTAAGAAGGTAAAAGTCACCTAAAAATGAAAAAACATGTGTATTCCAGAAGCATTTCATTTGCATAGCAAAGAGTAAAAGACGACAAATTCCTGTTATCATTTTGTATATATAAACAGTTTTTTCTAGGAGCATGAAACACCCCCCTGAAAACGAAAAAAAATCTGTAAATTCGCCTTTACCCACAATCCTTGTACAGAATTCAGTTATTTACAATGCACAGTAATCTATATATATATATATATATATATATATATATATATATATATATATATATATATATATATATATATATATATAATATAATAATAATAATTCTCTTTTTCTTAAACCTTAAATATTATAATATAGTGTTTAGTTTTCTTGGGTATAGGTTTTTGTTTTATAATGAAACTTGCTATTTCCTTGGCGTTTCGCCCGTCTTGGTAGGCTTTTTCAAAAGGTCTTATTTATTAAGTTTTTTTTCCCATTTTGAAATACATGTTAAACCTAAAAAAATTTTAAATTTTACAAATTATTAACATTGATATGAAACTTACATTTAAAATATCGTAGATCTTAGAATAAATAAGAACAATGCATTTTAAAATTTAAACAAAAATGGGACAACAGGAACAGAAATTGGTACATACCTCGAAAAATGTTTATTGTTTAGTTGCGGCTTGCCAACTAATTTGTTTAAAATTCAACACTTGAGGAATATATTTTTTTTCCCATAAAGAAAGGGAACTGTGTTTAGTGAATTCAGAGCGTATGAGAACGTGAATGTTTTCTATGTCTGTGTGTGACCATTTAATGATACCAAACGAATATGTAAGAATAGGTATGGCGAAGGCGTTAATAACTTTCGTTAGATTTCAGTTTTGTTTTTAGTAGTTTTGTGAGTCTGGTTTTAAATTCCGTCTTGAGCTCTGATTTGATATGAGTGTGGTTAATTTTGCTGCTTTGATGGAAGCCTAGGTATCTGTATGTTTCTTCTTTGAGCATGTTATCTATAGTTTTATTGTCGATTGTTTCCGTCGTAGAGTGGTCTTTCCACTGTCCCTTGTTGATATGAAGTAGCTTGCATTTACTTATACCAAATTCCATGTTGATGTCCAGGGTAAACGTTTCTGTGATTTTAAGGAGCTGTGCCTTTGTGCTTGCGTATAATTTTAGAGATGGTTTATTTTGTGTAGGTTATTTTTTGGTGTTTAATTTGGAATCCGAAGGTTGTTTTATTCAGTGTGTTTGAGAGTGGATTGAGACAGAAGCAGAACCACAAAGCGCTGAGAGAATCTCCCTGGAATATACCTCGTCTGATGTAGATCTTCTCTGTACTTTTCTACGTACTCATGATTTGCGTAAGAAATTACCTGATGTTTTTATTGACTTTATATAATTCTAGCACTCTGGTTAGCCAACTATGGGGTATCGAATCAAAGGCTTTTTTATAATCTTTGTAATCAGTATAAGGTTTCTATAATTTTTCCTGGTTTGTTCCATGATGACGCTTTGTTAATTAGCTATAATTACCTGCTTCTTGCATCCTGTTCACGTTTTTTTTTCTGCACCCTTTTTGCTCTTCCGGTAGAATGTTTTTCTGTGCTAGATGTTGTTCTATTCTCCTGGTCATTATGGCTGTGATGATCTTATATAGGGTTCGAAGGCACGTAATAGGTCGGTAATTTGACGGGTTCTTAGTGTCTGAGTTTTTGGGTTTAAGGAATGTTCCTTGGGTGAGAAAAAAAAGACATTATTATTATTATTATTATTATTATTATTATTATTATTATATTGTGTAAGTGCTTTATTATTTTCCTCCCAAAAAAAGAAGTTTTGGAATTTTACCGAGTGACTAAACATTTTATTAGGCCGCCATCATAGATTTTTATAAAAATTCTACCATGTTAATCCCTAGATCATATTTTGTATTTCACCAACTGTTGAAGTTTATTCGATAAGTAGTTTCTTAATAATGATTTTTTACATTTTATGAAGCCGCCATTTTGTTCCGCCATATTGGATTTTTACCAAAATGTAACCTTTTCATCCCCATGTGACCCTTGTTTTTTGATCAAAATTTGAAGTCAATCGGATAAGTACTTTTTGATCTATGCCGCTTATACAGTCAGAACGAGAGACCGACAGACTGGCGGAAATGGAAGAACATGTTTTTCGAGGTCCCTGCAGGGACCCTAAAACGCAAAGATCTGCATATTTACCAGGGAAGTAAAAATATTTTACAAAAGTAAATACATTGTTTTCCCATTATACAGTGATATGAAGCAGTCCCCAAAAACTATAATACTTTTTATTTTCAAGAAACATGTCAAATTCTTTTTGTCTGTGTATATTAAACATTTTGTTCACTGTACATTTTTTTTACAATTTTTATTTTGCTCGTAAAAGGAAAGTATTGTAATCGTAAAAAAATCACCCTCCGAGATTTTTCAAGTCTTCACGTTTCAGAGTTCCTAGATCCCGCAAAACATATTTTCTCAATCCCGTGGGTCTGTCTGTTCGCGACATAGCTAAAAAACTACTTATTCGATTGACTTAAAACTTTCGTTAAAATTTAAAGGTCATTTGGGGATGATCTGGTAACATTTTGGTAAAACTCCAATATAGCGAAACAAAATGGCGGCCTAGTGAAATGTTAAAAAAATTATTATTAAAAAACTACTTATCCATTTTACCTCAAATTTTGCACAAACGTTAAGTATTATGTTGGAATCAACTGGTAACATTTTGGTCCGAACACAAGAAGGCGGAACAAAATGACGGCTTAATAAAATATTTAAAAATTCAGCCTGAAAAAACTGCTTAATGGATTAATTTTAAATTGTGTGCCATAACTAATTGTGGTATAGGGATCAACTAGTAAAATTGTGGTACTATTCAAGATGGCCGAACAACGGCCAAATAAAAGTTTGTAATCGTTAAAAAATCGCGCCCTCGGTCGTCACATATCTTCGCATTTTAGCGTCTCTAGATGTTTTATCAATTCCGTCGGTCAGTTTGTCGGTCTGTCTGTCTGTCAGTTCGCGGCATAGCTTAAACACTACTTACCCAATTGAATTCAAATTTTGATCATAAATTAAGGGTCATATGGGGATTACCTGGTAATATTTTGGTAAAAATCCAATATGGCGAAACAAAATAGCGGTCTAGTGAAATGTAAAAAAAAATTATTATCTCAAATTTTGCACAACATCAAGTATTATGTTGAAATCAATTCGTAAAATTTTGGTACTAATCCAAGATGGCCGAACAAAATGGCGGCATAATAAAATATTTAAAAATTCAGCCTAAAAAAACTACTTAATGGATTGATGTCAAATTATGTTCGATAGCTAATTGTGGCATAGGGATCAACTAGTAAACTGTGGTACTAATTCAAGATGGAAGGAATGGATTTCGACTGGCGGCCAAATAAAATGTGTAATCGTGAAATAAATCACCCTCTACGTTTTACATATCTTCACGTTTTAGCGTCCCTAGATGCCAAAAATATGTTTTATCAATTCCATCGGTCCATCTGTTAGTTCGCGGCATAGCTTAAAAACTGCTCATCAGATTGACTTCAAATATTAGTCAAAAATTAAGCGTCAAATGGGGATGATCTGGTAATATTTTGGTAAAAATCCAATATGGCGGAATAATCTAAAAAAATATATAATTTAAAAAACTAATTATCCAATTTACCTCAAATTTTGCACAAAAATCAAGTGTCACATAGGAATAAACTGGCAATATTTTGATATGAATTCAAGAAAGCCAAACAAAATAGGGGCTTAATAAAATATTTAAAAAATCAGCCTGAAAATACTGCTTATTGAATTAATTTCAATTTTTGTGCAATAATTAAGTGTGATATAAAGATAAACTGGTAAAGTTGTGGTACGAATTTAGGATGGCGAAACAAAATGGCGACCAAATAAAATTTTAAAAAAATCAAGTCAATCAATACTTATTGAATTTATTTTAAATTAGACCCAAAAGTCAAGTGTGGTATAGGTAGAAAGAAACTGATAATATATTGGTAGGAATTCAATATGATGGAACAAAAATGGCGCCGAAAAATGTTCGAAAAAACAGTATATGCAACACATATACTGTGACTATCTACTGAACTAAATTGCGTCACACTTCACAATTCCTACCAAATGAAAAAAAAATCATAACGAGGGAAGTTCCGGGTAAAGGAAATTTACCGATTTTTTTCCTTTATATAGGGTTAATCTAAAAAGACGAAACAGTTCTCTAATAACAAATTTAAAATTTTAAGTATTTTTTAAAAGGAATAAAACTCTAAATTTTAATAAACGAACTGTTAATCTTAAAAAAAAAAACGGCAAAATATACGATCAATTTATTTTCTTTATTACATATAAACCTCATCTTGAGAAAAACATTGACGTACATACATTGTCGTTGACATTTACAAGTGGAACAATATCTTACAATGCGTTAACCGGATCTTAATCTAGTTCTCAGAGGCAAAAAATCAACCTAAACATTACACACTTAAAAATTATCTATGGAATAATGAGTTCATTTGGGTCTAAATGAAGAGAATATAAAATTGCACGGACGAATTCTGAGAGTAAGGAGCGGATGTAAATTCCTCACCAACTGCAAAGTCCTGAAAGGTCTTCACACCCTAGATATGGATTCGTATTTACCCTATAAGTATTTTCGTCACTTTTTAAAGGACTAGTGTCTTTACTAAAATTGATAGATATGCATAGTCATCGTAAGCAGGTAAGGAGAAAATTTTAGTGTTGTAGTTTTAACGATGATGCTTTCGCGATGTAGCGCTTAACTTATTCTCACGGATACCCATAATATGTAACTTTAGTTCTATAAAAAGAAAAATTTTCTAAAACCGGTAAATCTTTTCCACATCTGCTTGCATATAAGATGTGGCAATTTTGCCACCACACAATCTTTAATCGGTAAGATTTGAATAACAAATAAAATCTAAAACAGACAATCCCAGAATCTGGTAATTCAAATTTACATTTAGTGGGCGAAATGCCTGTCCTTATGTCATATATTTGAATTCTTTCGCCTACGCAGGTAAGAAAGCATCTTTGGAGAGGAAAATACGCCCTGCCAGGGGAAGCATATACGAGTATGGTTACACAAAAAATAAACAGTGAAGCGGAACCAGTGGCGGACATGTAGGGCGAGATGAGGGTGCAATATTTTATTATTGGTAATAATAAAATAAACAAACAACAATTGGAAAGTAAAACATTGACCATCAACTTTGTTATTATAAATGGAACACCCTGTATAATTTTATTTCATTAAATGTGTCTCTGATTATAAAAATACGAGGTTTGCTACCTTTATAGTTAAAGACAATCGCGAAAATTGACAAAAACTCTGCTATAAGACGCAATGTATTCCTATTGAAGCTATGAATTGTTGGAGGAGAAAGCTCTCTCTTTCTCTAACGCATTGCCTCTTATAGCAATTTTCTTAGTTGTCTTTAAAGATAAAGATAATAAACCTGGTATTTTTATAATCGATAAGAAGAGACGCATATAATGAAATAATATTAAACAGGAGTTTCATTTAAAATAACAAAGTCTATACTCAATTTTTTACTTTCCAATTATAGGTAAAACCAAATAACTTTTGAATTCAACATTTTTTCTATTTTGAATAATAAATTCTCTAGGGGCGGGGGGTCAATATATAAGAAAATTATATTCCATTTAAAATAACAAAGTCTATACTCAATTTTTTACTTTCCATTTGGTTTTTGTTTATTTTGGTGATAAATTCTGATGGCTCAGGTAAAACCAAGTAAGTTTCGTATTCAATATTTTTTCTATCTCTGTAGTGGGGGGGGGGGTCAACATATGATGAAAAAACCTGTCCTTTCCGCAATTTTGTTAGAACAAATTAGATAAACCTTTTTTTACCCCAACGGTTTAAATTGTTTTTTATCAAACTAAAACGTGCAGCAAGAGAATCGGTAATTACAATTTTTGTATTTAGTAATCACTTTATGATAGTTAACTCTCACTTGTAAATTCTGCTATATAGGCAATGTAATTTTCACTGAATTACAGCAAATATTGCACATCAGATGTAAATTTCAATATATAATACCACCAGAGAGAAAATTTTAGCAGAAATTTTTTGATTGTTATGAAAGTTTGTCGCTGGGCAGTTTCGCGAATTATAATTTTCAACAAAACTGTTTGTAACGCTTTTTTCTCGCGGTATCGGTAAATTAGAGTTGTTGGCGCTTCGGTTTTCGAATTATGGTTCTCGGGCGTCACCCTTAGTTATTTTCAAGTGTAAAGAGCCCACTATGCCTACAAAGTAGCTTTTCTACAGTGGAGAAAGTGTTCCAGGATTCAGTCGGCTCAGTCTTAAACGAGAGGAAGCGTCCAAAGAAATACAACAACCAATTAGAGTAGGAACAGTAAAATAAATATGGTCGTGTTTACCAAAATAATTTATAAGTTACTCCTAAACCAATCAAATATAAGATAAGAAAAGACCCAACCCCTACAAATCCTTTAACTCAAGAACAGATATTCTATCCCGGTAGTAGTATCTCTACAACAAAACGGTGGCAATTATCCTGAAAGAGAAACGGACTTATCAGTCGGACAGTATATACAAAACAGCGGTCGGTAGTTAACCATCAGGCGGTTTTGGTAAAAATGTCATGAGCGAAATTGTCAAACAGCAACAAACTTGAAACAAGAGAAAAATTTCCCCTGCAAAATTTTCTTTCGAGTGGTATTCATCATGACTGTGTCAAGAATAATCACAACGATCTAGAGGGGCAGGAATAAGTACGTTTATTTAACTCAAACAAATCAGAATAAACTTCAATATGAACATAAACAAGCAATAAATTTAAAGCAAGTTTCTTATAATTGTTAACATTATTAAACCTATAATTTTGATAAGTAATCTGCGTAGAAACTTGTGTTGTATCTTTGTTCCTCATGTTTTCTATCAAGCTGAAATGGTGCTCTGGATCCAGTTGCAGATAAGGTTTAATTGACTGACTGCTAGCATGCCCAGTCAGTTTTATTAACTCATGCTCGTTAACACCATGTTTCGAATGAACTGATACTGCAGAAGAGCGATGGGGGTGGTTAGTAATCTTGTTATTTTTTTTATGAAGACCAATTCTCTCTGCCGAAGTTTTGGTCCATTTTGTGAGAGATCTAAAGGCATGTTTTTGAACCAAACACCACTTTTCCATTCAGGATTTACAGTCAAGAAAAGTCTATCAGTTTTATATTATCATTCCGCTTAGACAAAGGTTTCTGTAATAGCCTTATTGGCTAAGAATCAATATTGCTTTTATTTCGAATTAGTCACTTACTACTAGCACAGTTTTTCGATTCACCTGGATTTGTTTTAGAAACCAATTATACTCGATTCTTCCAGTAGAGTTACCCTTGACATTCATCTCATGTTTAAATTTGTTTAAAAATTAGTCGCCTCATTTCCCTTCCATGTCAGCTCAAAAGCACATATATGGAAGAATTTCTCTGCAAACCGTCTGGACAATTTTCATCCCAGAGACAAGCCATAACATAAATATCTTTGATAGTTAAAGCCTTCGCAGTAACCTTTCTTTTATCTTAGCTCTCTTGTAATACTCTTTTTTTCGCATTAAACGCATCACGAGCTTTTTTAAAACGTATGTCACTAGACGGATCAAAGGATATTTTAAATTCGTTAAAATATTTTTTGTGGGTCACCTACGCAGTGGTATTCCATATTTATTTTACACAATTCTCCTTGTAGTCTTCCCCGTTTTTCCTTTTCACACCCCAGTCGTCTAGAATTCCGACCATTTTACTTATAGGAGTAGAGGAACTGCCGTTCTGATGCCAAATGGATGATCTACTGGTTCTTGTGATATTAACGAACTACGTATTTGTAGTTTTATTGAATTTTAAATGATTATCTATGGTGTATAGAGTAGATTAAAAGTGAAAACTGCTAACATTTTTCACTTTTTTACCAATATACACACACACACATATATATATATATATATATATATATATATATATATATATATATATAAATATATGTACTATATACTCCGCTGGCTAATACCACGGCCGGCATTGAATTACATCGTGACTCCTGGCTTTCGTTGGGAGCATTAAATGATAGTATGTTTTCATTCCACGTACACCAACGTCATAACAAGAAAATGATCCTTCCTGCAACAAATTTTTGCAAAATTGTTAGGTGCAATTAACAAAAGAACATTTCTCAAAAAAACGTTTTAGAGGTGTATAAATACTAAAAAATGTTACACAACAATTTATTTATAATAAAAAGATTTGCCAACAATTTTTTTTTAAATGATATTGTCTGTTTTTTTAGTTATTAAGTTGGAAATAACAGGGAAATTTATATTCCTAATTTATGGTATGTTCCAAAGTTAAATTTTGTACATAGAAAAAATTAAGTACTCACAAAACAAATAAATATATATATAACTCTCTATTTTACATATAAATAGGAAACATAAAATTAAAATGAATAATTTAAATTTGATTTAGATGGTTGAAACTTATTCACTTGACATTGAAACATTAGTGCGATGGTGGGTATTATTATTATTCTTAGTATCTAAGGTTAAAAGATGGGAGTAAATAACAATAAGGTATTCAATGTCTGTTTTTTTATTTATAGATTTTGCATTAGTCCATATTTCAACTATCTTTAAAAACAATCTTTTATTATAGTTCATTTCATTACATAAAATTTTTGCTTCATTATACTTAAAAATATGTCCTAGACTAGTGTGTTCTGTGAGGGCGTACGTGTTTTTATTTAGTCTACAGTCACTTGTATGTATTGTTAGTCTTTTAAAACTGTAGATGTTTGACCTATATATACCACATTCTGAACAAGGAATATTATATATCACATTAGACTTTTGTAATGTTGTGTCTTTATCTTTATGTTTAGTAAACAACATTTCTATAGTTTTACTATGTTTATGAGTTATTTTAATTGTTCAAATTTAAAAAGTTTTGTAATTTTAGTGGATAGGTCTCTTATATATGGCAGAGAAAAGTAAAAAATAGGGTTAAGTGTGACAAAAGCTGAAATTTCAGGTGTTATTCCATTACTTCTAAGGTTATTATTTTTTTATTAAAGTTTATCAGAGTATGAATTATTTAGTAGAATTTTATATAATTTATTTAAATTTTTTAATTCTAAGGATGGATGAGAAATCTTTTCGATTCGCGTTTTTAATGCAATGATTAAGTTAATTTTTGTTTTATTAGAATGATTCGAAAAATAATTTATGTATCTACCAGAACTTGTTGGTTCTGTATACCAGTCTAATATAATTTGGTTATTTTCTGGTGTCAATTTAAATTTCCATATTCAAGTCAAAGAACATTTTGAATGAGCATATTTATACGGACGAGAACATATTTTTAGAAGTAGATAAGATTATATTATCTTCTATTCTACAAGTACTGCGCTGGGACACATTGTGTTCGGCACTGAGAGGACGGACGACGGACGGTGGCGATGGAAGTTGACTGCATGCATAAGAATGGGAGCCACGATGGGTTGTAATCGCGTAACGACACATAATGGACCACTATGTAAATGAGTCCTTATACACTTTAAATCAGATCTCGTACTAAAAAAAGTATTTAACTATTTTTGTAATAAAACTAGTTGTTCTCAAAATACTTTTCATTTCATAGTAATTATACTAAATTATTTTATTGTTTCGAAATACTTCAAAAAGTAGTTAAAAAAATAGTTTACTACTTACTTTTAACTACTATTTATAGTTAACTAATTTTGTTGAGTTACCTACTTAAAAAAATCCGTTTTACCCATTTGTACAATTTAACTACTCTTTATAATCAAATTACGGTAAATATTTACTTTTAATACCATCTCCGATTTTTGTGTTTTTTTTTGTATTCATGTGAATTTTGAGGTCCTGATCGCGAATCCGAAGTCAACTTTTTTCGGTCACGTTGTTCATCCAAACCTTCTAAACCCAGTTTATTTTTATTTCATTTTTTAAATCTTCTTTTTTATGAAAATTATTTAATTTCTTCTTTTTCGTGAAAATTATCTCGTTCTGTATAAAAACACTAAAATAATTATAAAAAATTGGATAAAACTAAAAAAACAATCATACTTTATATTTTTGGACTAGTAACTTTACCCTTATGTTGGCATCTTGACATCATAGCTACAGTGGGGACTAATAATTTGGCCTTAATGGGGTAAAAATTGCCAACTGGTAATTATACGACTTTATCTTTTAATTTTATTGTTGGGATTATTGGTTACTTTTTGATTTTAAAATCGAGATATATTAGCTGAATTCTGTCTTGTTTTTTAACTCAAATTTGAGTACATGTTTCTAACATTTAGCTAAGTAAAACTTTATTTTTTGCCTTTTCTTCATTTATATGATAAAACACTTCATTTATATGATAAATTCAAATGGTATAAATAATTAATTTACTGCGCCTCTTCTTGAAACTAAAAAGTTTTCATTTCTACAAAAAAATACTATTTTTTATATTTGTAGACCAAGAAAATGAATCAGGGACTCTACAGCGCAAACAGCAAAAAACTATACATGCATGAAAATACGTATACATAAATATGTTGTTTTAAAGTGGTATTGTAATGGCTGATAGGAAATTAGTTTAATATTAATTTCAATCATGGCGGAACAAA
Organism: Kuschelorhynchus macadamiae; assembly: GCA_030620095.1. Taxonomy (NCBI): domain Eukaryota; kingdom Metazoa; phylum Arthropoda; class Insecta; order Coleoptera; family Curculionidae; genus Kuschelorhynchus; species Kuschelorhynchus macadamiae. Next base: position 394,533 of record JAUTXW010000301.1, read on the forward strand.
AAAGTTTCGGGTTATTATTGAAGCAAATATTGCTGGAAATTTGCCACTTTGTAATAAAATATTTATCAATCATTTTCAAATGTAGCCAAAATGTGGCAGAATTTTCTAAAATTTTTGCGAATAAAAATGCCTAATTGGTTTCCTTTTAGTATTCGCTAAAAATGGCTAATTTAAGTCCCAGGAGCCAGTGTATCCCCAAGTGGAGTAATAGGTATTTGTGATCGTGCCTCAAGAATCTACTTTAATTGCTCAATTGCTATGCTAATTTTTATTTCGTTTTTCCAAATAAATCTTCAGTGATGTTTAAGTATAGTTTTACAGGTTATAAACATACATTTTAAAAAGTGGCATTTTTTGGCAATATCATAGCTAAAATAAACGAAATAAAACTTTCCAATTTTAGTTCAATTTTGAAACAAAAATATATTAATAAAAAACAAATTTGTTCCTCTCGATTTCTTTTGTTTTCAAATGTCATACTCTGGCCTTTTTATATAATTATTATCACTGTAATTTAAACTAAATACTTGCTAAAATATGTCTAGTTAATATTTGGCAAAAAAAATTTTTGACTATATTTTGACCACGATTTCTATTGACTAAAAGTATCATGTTTTGGCATTTGATATAGTTTTTTTATTATTATAATTTAACTTTACTACTCACTAGAATATGTCTGGTTACGTTGTGACAATAAAATTTATACGTATTTCTACTTTTTGGCCATCCAATATTACAAAAAACAGTTGGAGGTTTAATTACCTCATAAAAGATATTTTTAGGCCAACTAATTTTTCTCCAGCCTATATACATTAAATTGCTATGTTTAGAGCCAAAAAATCTAATTTGAAGTGAGCGGCTATGATCAGAAAATAAACCAGGAATAGTTTGCCAAAATTTGACAAATCTGTAATTTTATGAGTCTCATCGCTAACTGCAAAAACAGCTAATTCTAGAATTAAGGTACTTTTTAACGTGCAGAATACTTTGCTGGGTTTATAAAAAATGTTTTGTATAATGTCTTAATTTTTATTTGGATTCCTGAATGGCATTTAAAATAATAAAATGCTTTTTAACATATCAAATAGAGACTGCGTTTGTTAAACTAAAATTTCTAGTGTATTAATACGAATTTCGCCATTTCTAAGAGAAAATAATGCTTCAACATGCTTTCTTTTTAGATGCTAATTCTTTTGCATTCAAAATTTTTATTTTAGTTTTCGAAAGTTGGTAAACCTGTGCGCACCCGACTATTGATTAACCGTGTTTATGTTCTTCATGTTTTTGTTTTTGCTATTTAATATTTTTAAAGTAAACACTTCATTGTTTATTATATTTGTCTTTTATTTAGCCTGTAAGGGTAAAAATGACAGTGGTAATTTTAAAAACATCTCAGCATTGTGAACTTATATTCATAAATAAAAAAACATATAAAAAATGACCATAAATTCTGTTTTGTAAATATTTGGTATAAGAACAAGTTGATAAATATGTTCTAGTAAAGGTTTTAAGTTTCTAGAAAAACTTTTTCTACCATTATTTGATTACGTTGATAATTTTGATTCTATAGCGTCAACATCTAATACTAACTAAGTTGCCAATGCGTGCTAGGAAATTCAAGTGACAAAGGAAAAAAATTATAAAATTATGGATAATAAAAACAGAGAAGAACGGAAGGAAACTTCCCGACATTTGTAATATTTTCACAAAATGAAATATTTTTTTACTAAACGTTTTTAAAAGTAGTTGAAATTTTAACTACTAACTACTAGTAGTAGATTAATTATTAAGTAGTTAAAATATTTTTCACTTAAGTAGTTAGTAGTTATATTAACCACATCCGCACTGCTCGTATCCCACTGAATTAGAACGCATGCGACAATATGTGGTTCGCTGTTATCAGAAGGTTCTACTTGTTTAGAAATATAAAACAAAAATATGCTTATCTATAAACGAATTTAACCAGCCGATAGGATGCAGTATGTATGCATGTGCATGCATGATCCGATGGCGGACATCTCAGGATGAATCCTACCTATCTGGCGTATAAACCAAAGTTGAGATCGATTTAGGATAGGGTTACCAACTTTAAGAAATGCTGTCGGAAAATTTTCCTCTTGGGTCCACCCTAAACACCGATTAACAAAAAAAAAATACAATAAAAACGACATTAACGAAAGTGATTGCTACCCCGACCTAGTATTTAATCATTCAATCATTAACTCGAGTTTAATGAAAATTAGATTATTTATATAAAAGTAACTCTCTCCAGAGAAAAAAATGACGAACATTTTATTACATTTTCATACGTAATCAAGCACTAAGAAGAGACAAACTTATAAAGATAAACAATAACAGTGCATAAATGCAAGAAACAATGGGAAAGTAGTTTTTATTTTTAAGCTTATATTTTTCCTGGCCTCGCACCGCCGTCAAGAGTTTCGGAAACTCTTTGATAAACTTTGAAAATTCTATGCAATTCATGTCAAAATTTAAACGAGTTTGAAGTTCTGCTTGTAACATCCCTCCATACTAGCTGCATTAGACTAAAGACCCGTTCACAATAAGCATTCGATACCAGTACAGAAAATACGAAATTCACTAGCTTTAGCAGTTCATTACAATCCGGCTGCCTCCCAAAAACATCGCACCACATCTTATCGACCGAGTTGTTCTATTACTGAAGTTTTTTTTTAATTCGTCAGATACAATACAATAATTTTCATAAACAAATATTTTTTAAATTTAAACCTTGAAAATATTTGTAGATTGAGTTTACAAAATTATAGTATTTTTGTAAGTGGGTTAGACATTTTTCAAAAAATAATTGTATCTCTATACTAACTTTTTTCATAGGGTCCAATTTTTTTTGAATTTAATTTGCTTTATAAGCCAAACATGTATCATCTTTCCTATGTTCAATTTGTGATTTAACAATTAATAAAATTTCATGCAGTTCGGCAGATGTGATGTGATCTTTTTCCAGTTTTAATATCGAATTTTAAAAATTGATAAACATAATAATATTATGTATTATTATATGATATTATATAAAAAATATATGAAGCATAGTGATGGCAACTCTTCTTCTTCCTCATTTTTATCCCCGTTAAAAACTTTTCAAATAATTTTTTAACAATTTTCCTCTCCTTCACTACACAAAAGTATGCTTTTACAGTTGACCAGTTCTGCAATTCCACAGAAAGATACAAGGACAACCATCGAGTAGGTACCTGTCTTAAAAGCTCCCTTTATTCAATTTGGGTAAATTGAAGAAAATATTTAAGACCCTCAACTTTCTTTGAAGAACTTGAAAATTCGTTGAACACTTTTATAACAAACACTTCTATATCAAAGTCAAGAATTAATTATATTCACCTTCTGATACACAGAATTATGTATGCCGTAATTTACTGCCGCTTTATCGGCTGCGTAGCTTGTAATATTATTCAAATTTAATCCACATCTTCTCAGTATATCCAAAATTTGATTTGCAATTCCTTTGATAGTCTCATCTAGATCCCTCTAAAAATCTATAGAAGTCCATTTATTATTCCCCTTTCTACATCAAAATATTGAACAGCAAGGGGGAATAACTTTAGGTTGCGTTTATTTGATGCATCCGATCATACAGAAAAATATTTGTTTCGTTGCAACCATTCTAATAAAATTTCGAATCCTTTTGGAGCCAGAACATTCTCTATAATTCTAGCTGATTTAGTACGCCCATATAATTTTGCGGCTAGTTTAAAATCGCAAAACATTTCCGAATTTAATTTGACGATACAGTCCTGTGATGCGTAAGATATATGGTGAAAAACACCATGGTACGCCAATGAAACCTCAGAATCCTTCACTAAATTTCTGCAGCCTTAACATTCTTTTATGTGTATTTGTAAAAGCATGTTCCTACAAAGTACGTTTTCCTTCATATTTAATTTTTATTCTCTGTTTACATAAACTGCAAAATCCATTTTCAATATTTCCTTTTTTTAGCCAAGTAAATTCGCTGCACCACAGTTCACTAAGTGATTGATACCTTTTGATTCGTTTGGCTTTGGAACTACAAGGAGAAGGTTCCTTGGTTTCATCGGAACGGTCTGACTAGGACATTTCATTATTTTGAAAAGGCACGATACTTTACAACTCATAAAAGCAAATGTGTACATTAGGATAATATATCATTTTTTTTTGCTTTGGAGAAGCGATTTATCGCCTATTGTTTGGGCTTCGTGTACTGATCTTGTTTTTGCCCAAAGAGTGCAGGGCTCCCGTCTTGTTCCAAAGATCGGACTACCTGCTAAACTCCCTTCCCCTTTGAGCCTTTAAATGGACCTTACTTCAGAGGGCATTCCCGGGTTCTATTTATGTATTTCTAAACCTGCCCTCTATATTTTGTTGTTTATATTCGACTTCTATCTTTCGCTTAATTATATGTTCTTTATTTTAGATATTCCCTTCCATTTTGCATTGCTTTTTATCAAATAGTCGATTATGTTATTTGGGGTCAAAGTCACTTTAATACTCCTGTAGCAAGCCTGTCTCTGTTCCTCCCACTATTTGCACACAAAAATTGGGTGTTCCACACTGTCTTTTTCGCCACAATAAGTGCACTCGTCGTCCTCCCTTTTATTTATGTTGTACGTATAGTCTCGGAAGCTTCTAGGCTCCATTTCTTCTATGCCATGTGCTAAGCGCACCCGATTTAGCTTCTTTTGGTTCCACCCTGACACTTTTTTGCTGGTTGGTGTACCGTTTTCTCTTTGCTGTATCTCGAAATAGATATATCTATGGTCACGCAATTATCCTGAATCTAGTACCTTCCAGTAACTTATCCTCGCTCTAATTTTCCCCCTGGTAATAGTTAAGTCTAGTATGGATGTCTGATTCCTTCTCTGAAACGTGTCTTCGTGTCGTTTATTGGCTAGGGTGAGATTTCTTAAAGCCATCCTTTCTAGAAGAATTTCACCCCTACGGTTTATATAGCTCATACTCCATTCAGTCGTACTAGCATTAAAATCCTCTGTGATTACTATATCTTCTTTTTTGGTGTCCATGGCTGTATCTATATTGTCTAGTATTTGGATGTATTCCTCTCTGTCGATGTTAAGAGAGAGATAGCAATTTATGAGCACAAACTCTGCCACCTGCCTCCACACGAATTTTTCCCCTATCCAGCTTTTACACTAGTAATTTTTGGGTTTAGGATATTTATCGCAGTTGCTTTAGAGGTGTCTGTTAGCCATTCAGGGATTGTATTGCCTTAATATTGGGTCCTGTGACAGTATAGACATCAATCTCCATGTTTTTGGACGTGGCAATTAATAGGTCACGGGATGCGTACGCTCTGTTTAGGTTAATCTGTAAGACCGTTGTTACGATTTACGTTTATTAATAAGTTACTTCTTCTTGCTTAGTGTTTTCCTTTCTTTTTAGACAAACAGCACGGCGGAAGGCCTTACATTGTCCTGTACCCGGTCTGTGACCGGCCTCTTTACATATGAGGCATGTTGTTTTCTCTGAACATACTTTTGCAAGATGACCGTCTTTCCCGCAGTTGTAGCACAGCTTTGTTCTGACCGGCCCTATGCATTTTGAGGTAACATGCTCATATTACCAGCATTTATTGGATCTACCAATGTTGTACCTCTTCTCTAATATACACCTACTGATTCCAATACGTAGCCACGAATGTCTGAGCATTATGTCTGCTTTGTCTTTATTTTTTATTTGGAGTGTAGCTGCCTGTGTGTTTCTGACATTCGGTCTGAGTTCACTCAGCTTGATATACTCGTGGTTGCATTTCCCAATTTGCTCTTCTATAGCTGTTAGGATCTCTTCTTTGGTGGCTGTCAGATCCATACGCATGATTGCTTTCTATTCCCATTATTTGTGCCCTTGTGTTTAGAGGAAAATTCTCGGTAATTATCTGCTGTAGGTTTCTCGCCGCTCCTACGTCTCGGTCTGTAACAATTAGTACCTTGCCATCCTTTGTCATCCTGGCCGATTTAATCGCCCTGTAAGCCTTTGTGTTTTTGACGTTACCCTTAATGTCTTCCAGAGTATCTTTATAGTTCTTCCCCTTCTGTTCTACAATGATTGCGGATGAATTCATATATTTTGTCTTAGGTTGTGTATACGGTTCCGTACGATCTTCTCTGTTAGTGTAAATAATGACTTGGTTCTTAGTGTCATTGAAGATTGCTTGAGTCAGTTTCTTTAGCCGTGTTGTGGACATGCTTACTATCCTGTGTATTGCTACCCATTCGTCTGTCTTTGTTTCTTTTCGCAGGCGCACTAGCTTGTGCCACATTTCTTGCTCTGTCTTTCCTTGTAAGATCTTGATAATTTTACTGCACATTCTCTGTGCTGTTTTGATTTTAGCCTCGTCGTCTGCTCGATTACCTCAAACACGTCTGTTATTTCGATTAGTTTCAGTATCTGTTTTTTGTATAGAGCTTATATGCTCTTCTGCATCTCTAGGTCCGTTGGGTCAACCAACCCCACTTTAACCGTACTATCTTTTGTTGCTAGTGGGTTTCCTATTTTAACCTCTCTATTCGTGTATACTTTTTCTTCCCACCTTTTTTCAGCAATCTCTCTCCACTTTTCGTATGTATCTATGCCATTTAGATCTCTACATGTGTCCTGTTGGTATTTATTCCACGGCGAAGTATGGGTTCCCTGATTTGGCGTCATCTTTTCTTCATCGTTCATACTATATGAGTCTAGCCAAGACTTTATTGTAGAACGGTTGACTATACCTACCTATCTCCTCAGTTGAACTGCCAGATCTTTGATCTCCCTTTTAGTATTTTGCTTTTTTTTATTGAGTAGTTCCGAGAATTTCGTGATGGCGTCCAAAGCTCCAATCAGTGTAGAAGCCTCTGGGATTACTTTCTTCTTGTGTGTCTCCCTTGATTCATTTGTCAGCTCTATACATGTGTCCATTATTTTTCTTTTTCTGGGTGAGTCTGCGCTTATTGACGAGCATCGTTCCATCCTATGTAGTAGAGAATGTCTGCCTCGTTTTGTTTCTTCAGTCTCTTCATTTACAGTAGTGGTTTATAGGATAATATGTAATGCAGTGGCGTATATAAGGGGGAAGGGGGTTTGGGTGTTAACCCCTCCCCCAAAGCCACTTTTATTTAAAAAAAATGATAGCAAAATATTAAAAATTGGGTAGAAGAATATTGGAAATTATGAAAATAAGTGAACAATTTTTTCGTTTGTGAAGCTTTTGGCAGTGGGGCGTGATTTCTGGTTAATCCCCTAGTCCCGCCGACATTTTTGATTTCGTTGGGACAAGCGATGCAATTCCTGGTCTATCCCGCCGAGTCCCGGCTTGTCCGCAACAAATCTAATATTCCCTAAGATTTGCTCTAAGTTTTAGTGTATTATATTAACATGTCTTAATTCCACATCTAGGTATACAATATATTCCCTGTTTATTTTGAATGTTTTAAAATATTATTAAGGTAATTGTAGATAGATATTACTAATGTTTTTAAAATTACTGTTACTTATCTACGTCGGATTTTTTTTCAAATCTTATATAAACATGTACGTTTTTTTAAATCTAGTTATCACCGTTCAAAGTGAGATTTGAATGTTTTACATTTTCATGCCTCGGACCAATTAGTTTAACTAATGAAATACAATTAACCAAAAAACTTCCATCCATATTTACATTACTACAGCTTTTATCAGCGATTAAAACGCTTGTTAGATCCACATTTATAAACTCGTTAAATATGTGTGCTTAACATGTGTTCTTCTTATTTACTGAACCGTCTCAGTGTTTTATTGTCCGTCATATAATTAATTTTGTTAAATCGAAAAATAAGTTCCATATTACAAAAATACATTATTTATTTATTTTAAATTTTTAATTTTTCTTCTTTAACATTTTTTACTTCCCTCGTAAAAGGAAAGTATCCTAATTTGTTACTTTGTTGATGTCTGCATATTTTCGAATGTTTTTTATAATCGTGATTAAAACGTATTGAAATAAATATTGTATGTATGTATGTATTTTAGTGGTCCTAAAAAAATACAGTAAAGATATTTGGCAGAGATACTGCGTAACTTTCAAAAACCTTATTTTAAGTAACTATCACAGAACAGGAAACTCCAGAATTTATTTTCAGGTAATTCTAATAGGATTATAGGGTAAACTACCCCATTGACACTCATAAGGCAATGGCGTCGAATAACCGATAATATAAAATATTGGAATAGTTTTGAAGGCAAATTAAACAAATGAAGCTTTTAACAAACATATGTATTAAGTGCTTATAGTATTTAATTAACTTAAAACATATTATGCTAATTTACCAGTAATGGTGTAGACAACCCAGTTATTAACACCTAGTTATTGGCATGAGGAAAATTTGTTTAATTGTGACAGTTTTAATTATTCGTGACTGCTACTTGCATGGTTTGCACACAAAGTTATCAATTCTTTCGTTTTCTTTTGTAAGCAAACTACATATTGTCTACAATAACACTTAAGACATGTAAGGCCTTGGTTTTGACTAGTAATATTGTAAGTGCAATGGTAACAAAAACCGCTAACCACACAATTATCAAGTAAGTCGATATTGATAATGGAATTTTCTGAAAAAAACATTTCTTTTGCATGTTTTTTGGAGTTTAATTACTACGTTAGACAATACATTTACTTTTTTAACAGGTTTTTTTCCTAAGGACCATCTTTATGAATGAATTAATAGATGGCCCGGTGATCAGTAGCTTTTTCTTTAACTTCTTACTTTTTCGGCTTTCTGAGTCATTCTTCCTTTGTTCCTTTGCAGCAAGCCTAGAAAGTTTTCTCTTATATTTTTCGTTTTATTCGTTTTATTTTCGTTCCTTCTCATTGATTTGCATTTTTTTCCAACCTGTAGATCACAAACGAAGTTTTTTGCTTGGAGCTTATTTTTCCTTTGAGTAGTTTTGGGCCAATTTAGTAACGAGTCGAAAGAAATGTTAATGTCGAGATTTTCTAATGCAAAACTGTTGTTTTCAATTAAAACTTTAAAATCACCAAAAATTTACCTTTTCTCTTTCTTTTACTGTATTTCCTCGCTCTCTAGAAATGTTAGCATCACCTGTCTTATTAACATCTTTGCTACCTGAAATACATGAAGTCTTATTATCAGAATTGGAACTTTCTATTTTGCAACTTTCCATTTCGTGTGCTGTAATTACTGCAGTTAGTGATTCTTTTGGACAATCGTCGCTGTTAAAATCAATATATTCTATTTCATTTGTATTTTCATTGTCAATATGAAAACGAACTTCTTCTGTGATTACATTATCCAACGCATTTTCATTTTTATTATTTTTTGTTAAAATATTAGAAAGCAGTGGCTCATACGTGACTACAGGTATATCTTCTAGGTTCAATAGCTGGGTATTAGTTTCACTTGTTGTATTCTCAGCAGTCGCGTTTTCTTTAAAATACATTTTAAAAAGCATACAAAAATAATCGCAGGTGTCGTCATCCGCTTGCTTATACTCATATTTTTCAATTTTTTAAAAATTTTCGGATGCTACGATTTTTGAAAACGTCTCAAAACTTAAAATACTTGAAATTTTAATATCATCTGAAACCTCAATGAATTTGTTTTTAACCTTTTTACCTAAACACTTACATCTACTGCATTAAAGTTAAATGGACAAAGGCCTGTAGCATGAAAACCATAAAAGATACTTGAAGGATTAATAGATTGTACAACAATTTTTAAAATAGGAGCAAATTTATCTTTAGTCAATTGTTCAGTTGGGCGTTTTCTTTTCCATTGCAAAACAGTATTTTTCCACATTTTTACGGGTTTATAAACTCATACTCACAAGGTTGAAATATTCTAGTAGCATTGGGTATAAGGCTATTAAAATATTTTTTAAGTTTTCACATAACTCACTTACCTAAAGAGTAAGGTGTGATTTGTGACCATCGACAAATAGAATAATAGGAAACTGACAGCCAATTTTTAATAGGGACGGATACAATACTTTACTTATATATTCATAAAAATTCGGATTTCATCCATCCGTTACTGCTTAGCTCTATACCTCAATCGTTCGAAACTGAATTGCCAAAAGCTGATGACAACCGCTTATATGGGTAATTAATCATTGGCGCAGTTGTTATAAGCTGAAAAAGTGAACATAACCGTAAGATTCTCTTTTGCTGTAGTCCTGTCAACTTCATAAATATTTTTAGCACCTTTTGGTTTCTTCTTCACTTTAGATTCTTTTGGTCCGAGAAAAAAGCAAGTCTAATCTCCATTAAATACCCTAGATGAGTCCTCTAAGATCGAATTATACACTTTACTTTTCAGATAATCCAATATTCCATCAAACCACTTCTTTAAGTCTTGAGCTGAAATAGAAGCACTGCTTGGCGTAACCGCTTCAACTATTCTTTCAACTTATTCACACTGGCGTCTTAGAAAAGCCTCGTACCAATGAGTAGTAGGCAAGTTATCTTTAAAAACTGTGTTCAGCCTTTACTGAAATCTAAATATCTTCCTTCCGCCGCGGAAATCCTTTTTTCTGTGATTCATTTATCTATTTTACTAAAGTTTCTTCCTCTGACGGCGCTAAAATCGATGGAGGACAATGAGTCGCTTTAGTAAACTTATTGAACAAGCAAAATTGCAAAGTAGCTTTTGGAATACAATACAGTTTGGAGGCTTCTTTTTTTGACATTCCATTTTTAATACAATTAAGAGCCAACTGCAAATCTTTATCGGTATACTTTTTTTTGTATGCGGTATTCTTCTTAACTTTAGGCATTGTCGACTTTTAGCATAGAAAAAAATAAATTCACCTGTATTTTAGTGTAAATTATGAGTAATAACATATCGTTATTAGATTATTTTCCTACTAGAAAAATGTTTTTCACGAACACATTTGCGAGCATGAAGTTGAAACTTTCAAGACGCAGATAGGAGAAAAAAAAATCCGCAGGTCGCGTCGTGCGTGTGCCTTTATTATTTTAATAATCAGCTAACATCATTTTAATAATCTGGATATTGGATATTAACGTTATGCAAATAACTAATATTAATAATCGTAAGACATTTTTTTTACCCAAAAATACAACATTTTAATAAAACCTCTAACAAATGAAGAAATGTCAATAACTAGGTTAAAAAAAATTAACTAAAATCTAATAATTGGCCCAGTGCCAATTATTAGATTACAATCGATTTCTTTGCCCAGTTATTGGCACCCCTATAAATAAGACAAATGATTTATTTTGAGGTTAGAAAACTGTTTTGAATACTTCTAGTGATATCGTTTATTACGGCAAATATTCATATGTCTGAACAAGAACAAAAAAAACAATGAATAGCGGTTAATCAAGGGTACTTATTATCGCCTTTACACTAACACTGTCTTTTAATCAAGTTTCTTGCAGGAGCAAGGCTTATACAGTTTACCGCCAGAATGAATCAGTGAAATTAGGAGTGTTGCCAGATTTACCTTTTTATATTATACTTGTGAATATGAAACCCTCATTTAAAAAAAATTGAATTTTAGTAAGAAGTGCCAATAACTGGGTGGAGTGCCAACAACTGGGTGTTTTACCCTATATAGGGTACCCCATTACCATTTGCAGGGGGGGGCAATATTCTTTAAAAATAACTGAAGACTAAATAAAGGGTCATCCATAATCCATTTATTCATATATAAAAGTAGCCACAAGCGGCCGAAAGAAAATTGATTTTGTCCAGTGGGGGAGGGGCAAAACCAATTTTTTTCCTTAATATATATGTAATATACAATATTCGCATTTTCCGGTAGGGGTGGCAAGCGCCCCCCTTTCCCTTCTGCCGTTGCAACCCGTCATTAACATTCGTATTTTTATAGATCTAAAAAAAGATTTTTTTTAGTGTAGTTGCAGGAATCTAACATGTTTTTTTTTGTGGCCTTTTATCCATTAAGGGGTGCAAGCAGCTACTTACGATCAGGGCACGACTGACTCTAGGTCGGCCGTGGTCAAGGCCACAAATAGGACTCAGCGGCGTTTTCATATGTGTTTTCAGCTTTGTTCTTTTAAATAGAACACCCGGTATAATATTGTTCTATACATGGTTCAGGGTTACAATTAGTGGCGAATCTATGGAGGGGGCGGTCTTCCCCAAGCCCTCCAAATTACGATCTAACCTAAGAACGGGCCTACCTGTTTCAAATTTAGGCGCATTAAAAATTATGGATCTAACATAAAGTCCACGCTGTTTATTTAGTTACGTTTCAACACGTCCATACAAATCTACAACTAAAAAACTCCTTACTTTTTGTAAGTATTAACCCTCTCCTCTCCTTGATACCATCCTATCACTGGTTGCAGTTTATATTTTTAATGAGGCCTGCGAGCTTTATTTTAAGTGAGAAAAAAGTGTTAAATAAGAAAATTTTATAGCTGTGAAATTTAAGGATTTGCTAGAAATAAACAAACTAAAATTGAAAACTAAAAAAAGAACAGCAGCTTTCTGACACATGTCAAAAAATGTCCATTGTGATCACCTCTAGGTTATCCTGGAGGGAAAAATCCGGGAAATCATTGTCGTTGTTATCGTTGTCATGGCAACCTATCAAAATAAACTCTCTCCATTGGTCGAAGCTATTAAGATGAAATTTTCTGTAACATGTGGTTTTTTACTGTTCGCGGCTTAGCTAAAAAACTATTTACCCGATTGACCTAAGGGTAACATTTTGGTAAAAGTCCAATATGGCAAAACAAAATGGCGGCCTGGTGAAATGTTAAAAAAAGGATTATTAAAAGCTGCTTATCCAATTTATCTTAAATTTTCCACAAACATCGAGTATTATGTTAGATTCAACTGGTACCCGATTGACCTAAGGGTAACATTTTGGTAAAACTCCAATATGGCAAAACCAAATGGCGGCCTGGTGAAATGTTAAAAAAATTATATGTATATGGTAGATCAGGTTTAATATTGCTAAACCTATTTCTTTGTCACGCATCAACTTTTATCAAAATAACATTTTCTGAGAAATTATTAATAAAAAAGTCTCCCATATGTTGCTAACATTATAGCCCACACTTATAGTTAGTCACATACAAGTCAAGCTAATAAAAGCGTGTTAGAAATATCCCCTATTATCTACTTTATTTTTCATGAAATTTTTGCATTGAAAGTAACAAAATTAATTTTTTTCTCATTATATTACTATATGTTATAGCCATTGTTTTCCAAAGCTAATTATGAATGTCTTTTACTTGCCACTGTCAAATAAATAAAACCATTTTATTTTTAAGTAACAAATTGACAAAGCCAAATAACAATAATATGGTTTAACTTACTGCAAGAACTTATAAATGGAAAAGATGCAATCATTGAGAGTAAAGATGAAGTTATAGATCTTTTAAAAGTACAAATTGAAAATCTGAAAAAGTCAATTACAAACACAAACATCATGAGCTTCCTGAAGTCTCATATGCTACAGTAGTAAACAGACCAAAACAAGAAAATGAGGAATGTGTTCCACACTTAATAATACGTTCAAAAGATAGGCAGAACACAGCAAAGATAAAAGAAGACATCACAAAAAAAATAAACCCCTCAGACTTAAGCATTGGAATTAAGAATACCAGACCAGAAAGATATTGAGGATTTAAAAAGAACAGCGGAAACCACCCTCGAAAATAAAAATGAAATAACTAGGACTAAAATGATAAGGCCAAGAATAAAAATACCAGGGCATGCGGAAAGAAATCTGAACACGAACTCGAACACATTATAAGGAAACAGAACTCCTCGATTAATGATACCGATATTTTAAACATTACTTACATCTAAGAAAAAAGAAACAAAGAATCAACAATTTATGCTGAATGCTCTGGTGGACTATTTCATAAATTTATGATAAACAAAAAAGTTCATATAGAATGGAATCGATCGATGTCCAGTATATGAGGAATTACAAATCTCTAGATGTTTCAAATGTCAACCACTTTATCACAAGATCAATAAATGTACCAACAACAAAGTTTGTGAACATTGTGCAGGTAAACATAGAGGATTGTGAAAAATTAATAAAACAATGTAGTAATTGTATTAAGGCCAACAACAGATATAAAACAAAATATTGTATTTCTCATACAGCATCGGACCCAGAATATCCAACCTACAAATTCAATATAGACATTCTTAAAAACAAAATAGACTATAACTATCAATAATTTCCAATCCATCCACACGATGAAGTGTTACAACAATTGAACATTGTGTGGACGGATAGGCAGGGAAGGCTTGTTAATAAAATGCAACTAAAAAATGAAATTAAAGTTGAAAATAAAATTGTAAATTTACTACACTTAAATATCCGAAGTGTGAAAAAAAACTTTGATGAACTTCTCCTATTCCTAGAATCCTATGATTTGTTTTATGTAGATATAATTATTTTAAGTGAGTGCTTTAGGTTAGCATCCTGTGCTTTCTTTAATATACCTGGATACCCATTACAATGAAGCAAACTATAATAAAAATGATGGGATACTAATTTTTGTCAAAGATGCAATAACGGTGAATATAGGGCATATAAAGTTAAATCTATCGGGTGCTACTGTCAGCAGAGTTGTAATTGAGCATTGTGGGCTTTGTTTTGGTATCACAGGATTATATAAACCGCCATCTGTTAATAATAATTTATTTCTAGAAGATCTAAAACAGATAGTAGAATAATTTTTGGCCAATAATAATGAAATTTTCACTGGGGATATGGGATATAAATATAAATATACTGGACAATAACAATGCTATTGTTAATGAATACTTGGCTACTATGGGGCAAAATGGTTTTGTATCTTATATAAACTCTTCAACCAGGATCACCACTGATACATCAACATACATAGACCATTTATTTGTTAGACAGAAAAGTAGAGTAAATAACTTAATTTTTGAATCTTTTATTCTAGGCACAGACTATGATCCTGTAAATGTTACATGTTAGTCTCGACTAAAATGTTAATACTGCAGCCAAAAACAGACCTGAACAACAAACGAAGTACTACTATCGGACAGACTACGACCTCTTTAAAGAAAAAATATCATTTCACAATTGGAACCACATTCTAAACTTGACTCTGAGCAAGTTATTTTGTTGAGAAATTTACACAATCTTTACAGCAAAGTACTGCAAAATGTATAATAAAAAACAAAAAACCTAAAAAAATAAAAGAATGGATTACAGCCGGATCAATTACTTCAATTTAACATCGAGATAAACTTAAAAGAAAACTTAAAACATCTTTTAGTACCGAACCTGAAATGAAATACAGAAGATATAGAAATGAACTAAACAAGTTATTAAAAAACAGAAGTATAATTACTACAAAAATAAGATTGAGGAAAATAAATATAATTTAAAAAGCATTTGAAGCATAATAACAGATGCTACTAATGGAAAAAAAATACACATTTATAGATGAAAAGGATGATACATTTTCAAATGATGTTGATATGGCAAATTTCGTTCACCAAATGACAAGTAAAATATCGTTCACCAAATGACAAGTAAAATTAATATCCCACTAAACCCTATCAACATACGACAATATAAAATTATCTATGTTCTTAACGCCAGTCACAGAAAATGAAATAATAAAAAATAATATCACATTTAAAAAATGGCCATCCATGGCCCAGGAATAGATAGTATTCATACAAAACTTATTAAATTCGTACATCTCGAAATAGCAAAGCCTTTAACACACATTATAAATTTAATTTCTGAGACAAGTAAAATGCCCTCTTACTTGAAGCAAAGATTTTTTACAATTTTTTAAGAACAACAATGTGATATCATTTTGGTTTTGAGCACGGCTGATGCTATGTATTTTTTAATCTCTGAAATTACTAATGACCTAAACAATAATGAAAAAACTCCAGCGGTATTTATAGATCTTGCGAGAGCATTCGATACTGTATCTCATCAACGGCTCCTTGAAGTTTTATCACACTACGGGATTAGGGGTGGTCTGTTAGAGCTCTTTGCAAACTATCTCTCAGACAGAAACCAATATTTGATGTTAAATGGAGTAATAACTGATCCCTTAAAAATAAAATTGGGAGTACCTCAGGGTACAATTTTGGTACCCATGCTATTCATAACATATACAAATTCTTTACTTAAAACAAACAGAAATGAAAAAATGATATCTTATGCCCATGACACGGTCCTGCTATTCTGTGGTAGTACCTGAAATGAAGTAAAAAACAATGTAGTGCATGGTCTTGGTATAGTAAGAAATTGGTTGGAATCTTTCAAATTGCCACTTAATTTATCTAAAACACATTACATAGCTTTCTCCCTGACAAATGCAAATAGACCTGATTTTAATCTTATTTAAAATGGAAAGAACATATAACTTATCTAACAAAAAAAATACGTAATCTAATACACACATTTTTATATTTTGAGAGAGTTCCTTTCCACTAAGTTGCTGATTTTAATATATAAATCCATAGTCGAATCTTTATTGAGGTTAGGGCTAATTGTATTGGGTGGAACATATAAAAGTAATATGCAACTTATATTTGTTATACAAAATACTGTTTTGAAAATAATGGTTAAGAAAAACCGACTCTACCATACCAAACTACTGTATAATATGTAATATAGACTGTCTTTATATACATTCTGTTTGCTCTTATATCCACAAAAATGAAAATTTGAGAAAGGTTGTATCCCATCAACACCAAACTAGAAAGCATGTAAACAAACACTTACTTATTCCAACAAATAGAAAGCACGTTAATCTAATGTCTATTAATTATTTGACACTTAAGTTTTACCAAAGTTTACTGAATAAAATATAAGTTGCAGCACTTAAACACGTGACTCGATTTAGCTATTCCTCGCGTCCCGCCCCGGCTGGTACATTCTGGGTACCGGTCGGGTCTCCGGCACATACACAGTTGATAAGGCTACGTGATCGCGCCAGTTTGTTATTGTGCTATACAGTGAGACAAAAAAAAATTATTTCTTTCACAAATATGGCCAATATGCCTATTAGATATTGCTCTGTAGATGGTTGTAAAAAACATGTTTTATCAATTCTGTCGTTCTGTCTTTCTGTCTATTAGTTCGCGTTCACTCCAAATTTTAACCAAAAATTAAGGGACATGTGAGGATGAACTAGTAATATGTTAAAAAAAATTATTAGAGTGGTGTATTATTTGGGGTTAAGATCCAGTAAAAAAAAGCAAGTCTTTTTTTAAATTGTCAGTTTCCCAGTTTTATTGCTGCATCCTCAGAACACATATAGATTCTATATCCTGCATGTCCGCAGTATTTGCCTACTCCGTTGGCCTGCAGATATTTCCCAGATAATAAGTGTCTAAATGGTTTTCGTTAACGATCCTCTTGTTGTTATGTTAGAGTGGTGTGTTATTTGGGGTTGGGATCCAGTAAAAAAACAACAGACCTTTTTAAACTGTCGCGTTTCGCTATTTTATTGTTGCATACTCAGGACACATAAATTCTATATCCTGCGTGAAACCCAGATTATCAGTCTTCAGCTACTACGCTGGTCTGCAGATATTTCCCAGATATAAAGTTTCTATATGATTTTCGTTAACGATCCTCTCGTTATTATGTTAGAGTGGTGTATTATTTGGAGTTCGTATCCAGTAAAAAAAAACAATACTTTTTTAAACTGTCGACGTTTCGTTATTTTATTGTTGCATCCTCAGGACACATATAAATTCTATATCCTGCACGAAAACGAATTATTAGTCTTTATCTACTACGTTGGTGCGTAGTTATTTCCCAGATATTAAGTTTCGAAATGGTTTTCGTTAACGATCCTCTTGTTTTTATGTCAGAGTCGTGTATTATTTGGGGTTAGGATCCAGTAAAAAAAAACAAGACTATTTTTAAATTGTCGACGTTTCGCAACTTTATTGTTGCATCCTCAGAACACATATATAGATTTTATATCCTGCATGAAACCCATATTATCAGTTTGTAACTACTCCGTTAGTTCGCAGATATTAAGTTTCTAAATGGTTTTCTTTAACGGCTTTCTTGTTGTTATGGTAAAGTGGTGTATTATTTCGGTTAGGAAATATCTGCGGACCAACGGAGTACGTAAAGACTGATAATATGGGTTTCAATTTAAGATGGCGAAACAAAATGGAGGCCAAATAATTTTTTTAAAAAATTTGTTCAATTGACTTTAAATTTTGCAGAAAAATTAAATGTGCAAATGGGATAAACTGGTACGAATTCAACATGACGTAAGAAAATGGCGGTATGTGTCAATGTAAAAACAATTTGTTGAATTTATTTTAAATTATGCCCAAAAGTTAAGTGCGACATAGGGAGAAAGGAAATGGTAAAATATTGGCAGAAATCCAATATCATGAAACAAAATGGCGCCCAATAAAAATGAAAAGTATATGTAAAACTTATATACTGTGACTATGTACTGAAGTAAACTGAGTCACACTTCACTATTCCGAACACGTGGAAAAAAAATCATACGAGGGAAGTTCCGGGTAAAGGAAATTTACCGATGTTTCATTTATATAATAAAAATATTGTATTCTTAAATTTGACTAGCAATTTAATATTAAATTCACTATGTTTAAATAACATTTAAAACTATAAATGTAAAATATTAAACTAGTCCGACGACACAATTCAACTCAATAATTTTTGTCTAAAGTTATTATTTATATTTTTGAAATTCCCTGGTAGATAAAAATTCGTAGCGCGAAGCCAAACTACTTTTAAACAGCTCGGTAACAGGATTCAGTGTCCATCGAGTTTGAAACTAGGCGGCTCGCCATATATCTGCGATTTTCATAGTGCCGACGGTCGAGTGCGGCAACTTATATTTTTATTCAGTAAACTTTGGTTTTACAATGAATTACGAAATTAAATAAAAAATGTAAAACATTGGAAATCATTTAAAAGAAAATGTAAAAATTTTATTATAAAAAATTATCACACTTTCCAGGCACTAATGAATAATTAGATATAAGAATTAAATTTTAAATTAAATAAATATTGTCCTATTAAAGTTATAGCATTCATTAAATTTTTGGGAAAATTTTGAGAAACAGTTAAACGTGCTTATGTATATATGTATATAAATACGTAAATATAAATGTAATTAATATTAGTATTAATAATTATAACACAGAGGTTAAACATATGAGCACGAACAGATGTTTCCACATCTAGGTACAATTAAGATAGTCTCTAATATTTTAAGCATTAGGAAGCAGGTATTAGAATATATTGTTAAATTTTTTTAATAAATAAATAAATGGTAGTGTTGCTAGGCAACACATTACGGTATCAGATACTGTAATGCCTCGTTACGATTTACTGTCCGCAAATCAGTAGAAGGTAAGTAGTTTAACTAGAGAGTATGAAATAAAATATTTTAATTAGAAAGGTGTCAATGTCAACTATGGCTCGTACTAAATTTTGGAAAATGTTTCATTTGTAATTCTCGATATTTTTTAAAAGACAACTCACCCTGAACTACCCTGTATATTATATAATTTCTTAGTCTAAAATAGTAGGTGCTGTGCTCCATTTTAAGAAATAAAACAATTTTGTGTTCAGGTTGTCCCCCCTGAATGTTGTGAATTGTTTTTATAGTTACCCCACTGAAGCATTTAGATCTGTTAATTCGCTCGCCTATACTTCGGTGATCGAAAGCAGCAGTAGGTAAAGTTAGACCTTATATGGTAATGGATTCGGCTGGCTCCGATAATAACCACAATGCGATAAAAGCTGAATAGTTTGACCTGATATGGAATAATAGGACGAACAAAACAACCCATTTTAAATCCGATAAAAAAGGCTTTGTAAAGCGTCATTTGGGAGCGTCTACTTTATCAGACATATTGTTTTTGTTAGGATGTCCGGCTGTCAAATGAGTTTTTAATGTTTTGATATGGGAGGCTCATAGGCGTATTTAGAATTACTTCATTTTTGTTATAAAATTATTTTTGTTTAAAATATGTTTGCTTTAGAGCAAACTTTTTGTTCCTTTCTAAATACGGCTCCTGAAAATCGTTCAATCTATTTTAAAAAGACGTTTATTACAAAGTTATTTGTATTATACCTTACTAAATTATTACAATAATTATATACTTGACTTATTCATTCAAATTCAAAATGTATTTTAATATACAGTTATTTTTAACTGAGGTAAAGTGGTGGCGAGATCCAGCAGAGCTGTTTATATCTAACTATCAAAAGACAATAGTAAATAAAAAAACAGTATGTAAAAAAATCATAACAGTATAGTTACAAACTTTCATATAAATTATCTTAACTTGCTGAAATAAAACGCAAAGACCTTCATCTACAATGGTGGCAAACAGTAAAATAATGACCCTAAATAGTATTTTTAGTTCATTGTGACCGCTTATAAAATTTAATTTAATGATTTTATTTTTACTTTTTATAAAAGGTTTTTTATGCATGGAAATGAATGAATTGTTGTATATTTTATATAACGGTTGTAGGAAAAATAAATTATAATTTTTGCTTTATTTTTCAAACAAGCTGTGGATAGTGGACAACCATAATTTAATCGAAACACCTTTCAAAACAAAAATCTATATTTTTAGAAAACTACTTTATCGTTTAGGGCAAGTAAAAATACACAAAAAATGTCTCTCGTATTTTGTGATCCATAAGTCGTTTTCGAAAAAAAAACAAATTTCTATTTGGATCCATGCCTCTGACTTCTCTGATCCAGTTTTAGTTGAAGTCAGAACTGCTCAAACCTCTAGAAAAGCGACTCTTTGGATCATTTCAAGAAAAAAGTTTTTAGTTTTTATATGTTCCCAAATGTCCTATTTTTGAGGTTTAGGATGATGAATTAAAAAAAACAATTTATCTAAAATAGGGCATTTGCAACAGATATTTATTAGAACTTTTTTTCCTGGAATGATGCAAGGAATCGGTTTTTAAAGTTATACAAATTTCTAACTTCAACTAAAACTGGGCAAAAGGTGACACAGGCGTGCATCAAAATAGAATTTTGTTTCTGGAAAACGACAGGGATGGTTACCCATACCTATGCCCATGAATAAAGTGAAAACTGCAGAATACTGTAAAAAAGGAGCCTTTAAATATCGAAGTTGTACCAAACCTTAATCAAACAACTCTTAGTATTTCGGAATGACTAAAGAAATGATAATTTTTTGAAAAACTTTAACACCCTGTATAAACTAAGTTATTATTCTTAAAAATATATTTAAAGGGCGCTAATAACCCTTGCGGGGGGCCTTATTCCGAAAATGGAAACAAAAATACATTAGTTCTTGTAGCTCATAAAAACACATTAGCACAATAATGCGCCTGGATCCCCATAAGTCGTAGGAGGTGGCTATTCATAGAATAAGTGGGTTTAGTTTAATATTTGTCTTGGTAGAACAAAGCAATTTTATTCTGTATAGTCTTTGAATTCTTTCTCAACGGCAAGACTTCTTTGGGGGTGCAGAGTATTGATAAATATAACAGCTAAATATGTTTTGAAGATAAGTTTTTAAATACTGAAGTATTCAAATTGAGAGTTACTTGGCCTATAAAATATTTTATTTGAGGAGAAAATCCTTCATATTTCTAATTCTGCATATTCACCAGTTTTAAAGTTTGGGCATTGAATCCCCCCTTATTGATTCTCTGAGTCCTGTTTTGTCTTTAACACACATCTAACAATTAATAAAAAATATAATTTAACGTTAAATTTTGGTTATACAAAAATGTACTGACATTTTTATATAATAAAAGTTATTTGAAGACGAGTTTCGCTGTCAGTATAGTATACAGGGTGTACCAAATTAAGTGCGCACTATTGCTAACTGGTTTATTACGGGAGCTACAAAGTCGGTAAAATTAGCAAACTATGGCAATTTATTGTGATTAAAATAGTAAAAAAAGAGAAACAATTGAACATCACGTTTTTGATTAAATTTAAAAAATTGTATTTTTTTGAATGGGACAGCCTGTATATTTTTACTGTTTCGATTGCAAATCTTCTGCTGAACAAAAAAGTGTATATGCATTACTGGCCTAAAGTTAAAGATAACCTAGTTTATATTTTGGTACACACTATATTTTGCTATATCGCTTAAAATCTAAATAACATCATTTAATGTTGTAGCGAGAGGACAGGCTGGACAGGGTATCGTTCTGTTTTGCGTGGCTTCGTGGGCGCCAAACTCAAAACTTCCCTCGTTATGAATCTTTCCTTTTATTAGGAACAGTGAAGTGTGACTCAATTTAGTTCCACACCAAATTTAGTAACACATATATTGTCTTTTTCATCCAAACATTTTTATTCACTTTGTTCCGCCGTATTGGATTCCTACCAATATTTTTCCAGTTTCTACCTACACTTGATGTTTGAATATAATTTAAAATAAATTGATTAAGTAGTTTTTACACTGATTTTTTTAAGATCACCATTTTGTTCCGCTATGTTGAATTTATTCCTATATCATATCTAATTTTTGAAAATTTTAAGTCAGTTGAATCCGTTATTGTTTCGCTACCTCTAATTCGTACCACTTAAAGTTTGCTTAAAATTCGAAATTAATCTAATAAGTAGTTTTTTAGGCTGATTTTTTAAATGTATTATTAAGCCGCCATCTTGGATTCATACCAAAATGTTACCAGTTCATTTCTACACAACACTTGATTTTTTGCAAAATTTAAGGTAATGGATAATTAGTTTTTTAGTGATAATATTTTTAACATTTCACCAAGTCTTATCATTTTTCATACTATTGTTGGCAAAAATCCAAAAATAAAAAACAATACGAAACACATCAGACAGAGCACGAAACTGAGCATTTAGAGAATAGAGTGTAACTTGATCTTCTACACTTCTACACACTACACACCGGGAATTAATTATATTTTATAATTCGTTGAAAGGAATGTCAGTTTTAATTTGATAATAATAAATTTCATACACTCTTTTCTACTATCAAATGACATTTTTTGACGTAAAAGATGTTTTTAAATTTCTGCCAGTGGCGTCCAAACGGGATTTAGAAAAAATATTTATGAAGAAAAAAATAGTACGCCACTGATTTTTCTTAAAAAATCGTGTTTGAAATACTCATTTACTTTGGAACAAATTTGGTCTCTTGACTTTTTTCGTAAGTTGCACTGTTTTCGCGTAAAAAAATGAAAATTGTTTTAATGCATGGCGAAATCGCTAAAATCCGATGTGATGTTTTGTATGTAAAATTCGCTTTTGTCTAATTTTTATTAAAGTAAAGTGAATTACTTGAAATAGACATTACTGTACAATTCAAATGTAATACAAAAATGTATTAATATTATTTTTAGTAAAAGAAAAACCATTTTCAATTCGTTTATTTTAAGTAATTGAAAAAATGAAGGTAAGCTAATAATTACCGCAATACTCATGTTTGAGCTATTGATTAACCCCATGCTATTCAAAGAACAAATTTTCAACACAGATTTTCCGTAAATGTATGTGCAGGCATTGTGAATGGAATACTCATTGGGTCCCATATCTTACCAGACCGTTTAACGTACGAAAACTATCTTCACTTTTTGCAAAAACATGTGTCTAATCTCTTAGAAGAAGTACCATTAAATATCTAGCAAAACATGTGGTTTTTGCAAGATGGGGCACCTCCTCATTTTAGAAAGGAAATGTGAGAATTCTTAGATGCTACTTTCCCAAATAGACGGATTGGTCGAAATGCTACAGTTGCGTGCCCACCTCGATCACCAGACCTTACTTTATGTGATTTACATATACATGAAGAGTTTAGTTTTTAAAACGCCGGTAAACACACGGGAGGAAATGATTGGGCGCATAGAACAGGCTGCTGCAATAATAAGATGGAAATAAAATGTCGTAACTACGCGCCTTCAGGGAAGAATGATTACCATGCGCACAGAACTGCGTAGGAGAAAATGGTACCAACTTCGAACATATTTTTTAACTTCGACTCTATATATTGCACCTTACTTACTAACATACAAACAGAAATGTGTAAATATCTCGCTGAATTTTGAGTTAATTAAAAACAGTTATTTGAAAAAGTTAATTCTTTTAAGAAGCTCTTACACAGTAAAAAAAATATGAACTTAGAATTTTACATACAGAACATCATAACAGATTTTAGCGATTCTCCATGCATTAAAACGAATTTTATTTTTTTACGCGAAAACAGTGCGTCCTACAAAAAAGTCAAGAGACCAAATTAGCTCAAAAGTATTTCAAAAATAGTATAAGAAAAAAACAGTATCGTACTATTTTTTTCTACAAAAATATTCATTCCAAATCACGTTTGGACGCTACTGGAAGAGATAAAAAAATCTTTTACTTTAAAAAATGCCATTTGATAGTAGAAAAGAGTGTACCAAATTTCATAGAAATATCTACAGTGGTATAAAAGTTATGATAAGAAGACCATTTTTTTCTTACAAATTTAACACGCTGTATATCGCAAACGAAGCATTTTAGAACATAATTTTACTTGAAACATTTGCTTATTTTCTCGAATTCTATGTCCTGTTATAAAAAGCATCTACTTAAAAATCAGCCTGTATAAAACATAAAATAATTACATAAAACTGAAGGCATTGATGTTTGCCGACAATATTATTTGTATTATTGGCGCTAATTTACTATCAGCCCAATAATCAATAATGAATTTTACAAAAACTCCTTTGAGTTTTATATTCTGTAATTCTTTTGAAAAATTGGAACGTTTTTGTTCAGGCCCGGAGATGTTGTAATCACGTTTCTCCGAGGTATCCCGCAATGCATGCTCTCAATCCTTATTAAATGGCAATTTTACAATGATTTGTAATAATTTTTTAAAAATATTTCAATAGTTTAAGGGAACGTCCTTCATTATATGCAGGAAAAAAGCCATCAATTAAAACAACAGGAAGGAAAATCAGTATATGCAGGCGGTTCGGTATTGAGTGAAATTTCTAAAGCTTTCATTAATTTCTGGTTTTGCAGAGTGTCCCATCTAAATGACACAATGCAAATGGTATTGGAGTCAACGGACATGATAAAACTTTTTCAAGGTCAATGTTCTGTTCGACTGAAACAGCAAGAAGCACGC
The DNA here is from genome assembly GCA_030620095.1 of Kuschelorhynchus macadamiae. Taxonomy (NCBI): domain Eukaryota; kingdom Metazoa; phylum Arthropoda; class Insecta; order Coleoptera; family Curculionidae; genus Kuschelorhynchus; species Kuschelorhynchus macadamiae. Next base: position 419,678 of record JAUTXW010000301.1, read on the forward strand.
CGAAAAGGTCGCGTTGCACCCGTACTTCTTGAATCTTCTCATTTACATTAACTTGTTTTTTTTTAGTGCATAAAATTACATAAACGAAGGGTCTATTAAATGTACATTATTAATATAACTATAAATTACATTTTAAAATAAAATGTGTTAATAGTTCCTTGAATAACAATATCAAGGAAAAGAGCGAGCCGCCTGCAACGCCGAAATTGTAAAAAAACAATTTGAAATGTTTATCAATATTTTTTGAGATTTGATTTGTTTTTGAAAAATTGGATTTTTCTTACATATTAAACTGTAACTTTTCATTAGCTTTTTGATTTAAAGTTTTGCTTGCTAGAGAGAGAGAGAGAGCCTCTAGGTCTTATTTTTTTTACAATCTGTAGAGTCTGCACTAAAGATCTTCAAGTAGCTAAAAACGATTTTAAATTAAGTTTTAAGGAGTACCTACTGAACATTTTCTCAGAACGGATTCTTATTTTCTTTCTAACTTTATTATTTTTAAAAATACAGGGGTTGCTTTTAAAGCCAAAGTTGTCCCGAATTTCTGTGTTAAATTTAAAGGTTTAAAACACCCCCCCCCCGCCCCCCCAGCAGAAGCGTAGCTACAAAATTTGCCCATATGCACTCACCCATAGAAAATAAATGATTGCATCTCCTTAAAAACAAATCCAGCAGCGTGTGAAAGGAAAATAATGGTATTTAAAAAAACATCCATAGTGGGCTATTAGACATTATCGCTGGATCCCCCAACACTTCGTGGGTTGGCGGGGGTTAGCTACGTCACTGCCCCCAGACACTTTTTCTGGCTATGCCAGTGAACATTACCGGAAAAAGTGAAAGAGGCGTCCAGAAACTTAGGAAATTTTTTAAAAAATATACAGTCACAAAAACATGCTGTTTTAATCGATTTACTATTAATTTTACTAGAACTATTTAGGTGGTTCAAGATGACAGCGTAAATTTTTTACCACTCATAACGAGTAAATGATTACTCTGAATTGATACGGAAAATTCTATATTTAGTAAAGATAAAATAACCCATTAGTTATCGCTGTGGGACATTTCCGGTGATAAAAAATATTTTTGCAACAATTGAAGTCATCATCTGTCTTGACATAGTTTGCCAATTGCTAAAGAGTAAATCGATTATAACAATAGGTAGATACTGGATATTTTTCAGACTTAGAGTCGTGCCCTACACCTTTTCACTTATTAGATACTTGAATCTCAACTATGAAAAAAGAAAATTTTTGTCCCCTCCCCCCTGAAACGTAAAGTTTTTATTAAATCAATAAAATAAAATTTACACTAGCGATTTATATTCTCGCTTTCCCTGGAAATTGGTACTATTTTAAAAAATAACCCGTACTTAAAATTTTAAAATAAAATAAAAATACAATCTCAAAATGCCAACTACTTGGCAGGGATTCTTTTGGTAAATACACAAAATGGAGCTCCCCAGCAACACTAGTAAATAATTTTTTATATAAGGGCTTGGGCATACACAGAGATATTGGTGTAGCTGAGTGGCCTGCAAGTAGAGTTACCATTTCGAAATTTGAAAAGTCCTGACATTTCAAAAAAAGTCCGGACATTTTAGTCACAATAGGAAATAATAAATCCCACGCGCACTGCACGTTCTTCTGTGATACCGGTCAGCGGGACTCGCCCGAAATAGCTTCAATTAGTAAGTGTTTATGCACATTCACGGACATTATGCAAGTTAAATTTCCGTTTTTGAAAGAAGGAAGAAATTGGTACGAACCGAACTGCACAATTTATGATAAGTTACGTGTCAATTAAGCACAAAGGAGCGGGAGATATTGAAAAGCATGTTAAAAGCGAAAAACAAAAGAGTTGCAGAAGTGACCCTGGCGATTTATACCGTGAAATACTATCAATCATACAAATCGACGGAATGCACGATTGATTGCACTGGCAGCTTTATGAGAGTTATGTTTACTGACTCGAATGGGTAATAAAACAAATTCAGACATCACTTAAGTAATCTTAAGCTTTTTAACTATTTTTCATTCAAAATGTTTCCACATCGTCAAAAATCCAGACAAATAAAAAATCCGGACAAACTCCGGACGGAAAGCCGAAAGTCCGGACAAATCCGGACGGATGGTAACCCTACCTACAAGGTCATCAGATCTCAGACCTATAGATTTTTATTTATGGGCGTCCCTAAAACTATTTTTTTATAAAAGACCATATTCAAAGTTTTGTGTGTGGCTAATAAAAATAATGTGTAGGTCTGCATTAAAAAAAATCGATATATATATATATATATATATATATATATATATATATATATATATATATATATATATCTCTTCTTGAACCTTACAATTTATAAATATCAAGTACTTTCTTGGGATTAGGTTCGTGGATTGAATGTGATTGTTATAAACTATTTCATGAGACAGTCTCTATTCGGACGCGAGAAAGAAAGCTTCGAAAATGCCAAATGTGATTTTGGCGAAACGTCAGCAAAACTGTTCTTTTCAGAACGACAGTAGTGAACGGATGTACACCCGGAATGAAAACACATATATATATATATATATATATATATATATATATATATATATATATATATATATAATATATATATATATATATATATATATATATATATATATATATATATATATATATATATATATATATATATATATATATATATATATATATATATATATATATATATATATATATATATATATATATATATATATATATATATATATATATATATATATATATATATATATATATATATATATATATATATATATATATATATATATATATATATATATATATATATATATATATATATATATATATATATATATATATATATATATATATATATAGTCAATCGAGTAAGTAGTTTTTAGCGCGAACTGACAGGCAGACAGATAAACCGACAGACAGGCCGACAGTATTTAGGAAACATATTTAGGCATCTAGGGACGCTAAAACGTGAAGATAGGTAAAACCTGCAATTTTTTTCAGAATAAAAAATTTTTTTTGGCCGCCATTTTGTTCCGACATCTTGAATTTGTACCACAATGTTAGCAGTTCATCTCTACATCACAATTAATTCTTGCACACAAATTGAAATCAATCTATTAAGTAGTTTTCTTTAGTTTGGTAAGTAGCTTTTGCGGCGAACAGACAGAAAACCAGACAGACCGATGGAATCGAAAAAACATATGTCTCCGCATCTAGGGACCTTGAAACGTAAAGATCTGAAAAAAATCAGAGTTGCTTGACGAAAACGCCTTTAGTTTACACATAGTTTTTAGTAGTTTAAAGTAGTAATAACCTAACAATACAAAAAAAAGTAATGTGACTAAATTTCAGTTAGTTCATTTTTTACTTCTCTACGGAATATGACTAACCAATGAAATGTGCAATTTATAACACCCTATATATGTATACAGAAGTTCAAACCAATCGGTCAACTGAAAAATGTTCAAAAATGACTCCAAAGATTTGATCCCAAACTCGCCTAAAATAAAAAAATCAGTAAATTTCCATTACTGGGAGCTTACCTTCGTATGAATCTTTCCTTTTATTGGGAATAGTGAAGTGTGACCCAATTTTTCCGCACATTCCGTCATTTAGTTACATATACTGTCTTTTGGAACATTTTTATTGGCCATCATTTTGTTCCTCAATATTCGTACCGAATAAGTAGGTTTTACACTGATTTTCCTAAAACCCCCTTTTTGTTCCGTCGTGTTGAATTCGTACCCGTTTATTTCTATATTATATGTAATTTTTGTGCAAACATTGAAGTCAAATGAAGATATTTTTACGTCCATTTTTAAAAAAAATTATTTGGCCGCCATTTTCTTCTGCGATTTTAAATTCGTAGCATAATTTTACGAGTATATCACATTTAGTGCTTGTACAAATTTTAAAATCAATTTAATAAGTGCCTTTTCTGGCTTATTTTTTAAAATATTTTATTAGGCCGCCATTTTGTTTTGCCATCTTGAATTCGTATCAAATTATTACCAGTTTATTTCTATCTAATGCTTGATTGTTGTGCAGAATTTAAGGTAAATTGTAACATTTTACGAGACCGCCATTTTGTTCTGCCATTCTGGAATTTAACCAAAATATTACCAGGTCGTCCACATATGACCCTTAATTTTTTAACAAAATTTGTCAACAGACCGACAAACAGAATAAAACGTGAAGATAAGTAAAACTTGGGATGGTAGTTTTTTTACACGATTACAAACATTTTATTTGGCCGCCATTTTGTTCCGCCATCTTGAATTCGCACCACAATTATACCAGTTTATCTCTATATCACACTTAATTCTTGAACAAAATTTAAAATCTAATAAGTAGATTTTCACGCTGGTTTTTTAAATATTTTATTAGACCACATTTCGGTTTGCCATTCGCATTCGCACAAAAATTTTACCAGTTCATTCCTACATCATATTTGATTTTTGTACAAAAAGTGAGGTAAATTGGATAATTAGTTCTTTAATAATAATTTTTTTAACATTTCACTAGGCCACCATTTTATTCCGCCATATTGGATTTTTATTAGAGTATTACATGGTGATCCCCATATGACCCTTAATTTTTGAACAAAATTTGTGGAGATCTGCAAAAATCTCGGAGGGTGATTTTCCACGATTACAATGCTTCCCTTTTACGAGCGAAGTAAAAATAAAAATACTGCTTAACAATAGAAGTTATAGAGACTAGCCGACCCAGAAAAGAATACACTATTGCATTCTTATTACTTAGTTTTTTTTTATATAAAAATATATAAATGGCACCATTTAAATAATTACTGTTATTAAACCGCATTAACCGTAGTTGTTTTTAATTATCTCATATTCATGCTTTTTAAGTAAAAATTGTATGTATGTCCCTTGTAAAATGTAAGCATAGTAATCGTAAAAAAATCACCTTACCCTTCGAGATTTTTCAGATCTTCACGTTTAAGGGTCCCTAGATTCCGAAAAATATGATTTCTCAATTCCCGCCTGTCGGTCAGTTCGCGGCATAGCTAAAAGTCTACTTACTCGATTGACTTCAAACTTTGGCCAAAAATAAAGGGTTATATGGGTATGATTTGATAACATTTTGGTAAAAATCCATTATGGCGAAACAAAATGGCGGCCTAGTGAAATTAAAAAAAATGATTACTAAAAACTTGAAAAAACTACTTATTAGATTAATTTCAAATTTTGTGCAAGAATTAAATAAGTGTGATAAAGATGAACTGCTAAAACTGTGATACGAATTGAAGATGGCGATCAAATAAAATGTTTGTAATCCTGACAAAATCACCTTCTCAGGTTTTTCTAGATCTTGACGTTTTGGCGTCTCTAGATGTCCAAAAACCATATTTTCTCAATTTCATCTGTCTGTCACCTATCTGTTTTTATGTCAGTTACAAACTCCTTATCCGACTGATTTCAAATTATGGTCAAAAATTAATGGCCATATGATATATGACCTAGTAATATTTTGATAAAAATCCAATATGCCGGAACAAAATAGCGACCTAGTGAAACGTGAACCGAAGACAAAATGGCGGTCTAATAATATCATCCTGAAACAAACTACTTATTAGATTGATTTCAAATTTTGTGCAAAAATTAAGTGTGATGTAGAGATAAAATAGTAAAATTTTGGCACAAATTCAACATAAAAATCAGTGTAAAAACTACTTAATCGATTAGATTAAGATTGATTTTAAATTATGCCCAAAAATCAAGTGTGGCATAGATAGAAACTAGTAAAATATTGGTTCGAATCCAATATGGTGGAACAAAATGCGGAACTAAACTGGATGACACTTCACTATTCCTATAAAATGAAAGATTCTTGACGAGGGAAGTTCCAGGTAAGGGACATTTACCAATTGTTTTATTTAATCTCGAAAACCACTTGTCCAAACAGAAATTATCGACTGGTATTTTTTTTAGTATTTCCGCTTGCTCTAGCTCTAACATCTATAGTGATAACTTTAGAGGTGAGAGAAATTGAAGAAATCAATGAGGTGCAATTTCTCATTAAAAAGAACTTGAGGTTACCCATATCTACGCCTATGAAATGGTTGAAAATAACTGGTGTTCGAAAAGCTCTTAAATAAGTAACTTTTATCATTTAGGAAATAAACAAAAATATCTAATTTTTTATATCATGTATGATTTTTATTTTTCTGGGCACCTTGAACTAGATATACCCAATTTTAAGCTTATCTTATTTTATTACACAGTGTATAATTATAATGATGTAAGAATAAAGTATACAAACTTTATGTTTTACCTAAATAAAATGAAATTTCGAACAAACACTCTAGTTATTCGTATACTATTAAGATTACTGTCAGCTTCAGCAGATGCATTGGTTTATTTTTATAATGCTAAAAGCAATAAACCAATGGCAACACTAGTAGCACTACCAAATACGGTTTTAAGACATAATCTTCTGAAAAAGGATCGAAATCGAGGGTACAGGCAAAAGTTGTCCATATGAGCAAGTTTTGCCCAAATGAGACCAGCAAGGTGACAAACGATGTATTACCTTTTTGAAACAAACTGCTTTTGTCGGGAGCGTATATGTGAAACTTTATTAATACCTTGTTGTTAATGCAACTATCACAATTAATAGCAATTTATTTTAAAAGTTAACAGTATCTCAAAGTTTGTTTTACCACAGTCTTTAAGAATATAGGTTCAATCTCTTTTCTTTGTTATAAAACCCAATTTTTTTGAGTAAATGAGCTTAATGCAATGTAAGATTTTTCAGGATTTTAGTTTTTAATCTTTATTTTGAGGCATATGTTAAGGGAATTTTTATTTTATATTAAAAGTGTTTCCTACAAACATATGAATTATTTAATGTTCAAAACTTTCGAAAGTTTAAATAGGAAGGTGCCATACAAGAAGATTGAAAATGCCCATACAGATTTATTTCATCTTCTGGATATTAGGCAGTGGCGGCTCATGGGTAACTTTTCAGGGGGGTCAATATATATATATATATATATATATATATATATATATATATATATATATATATAAAGTATATATATACATACATACATACAAACACCTAATTTCCTAATTATTATATTTTACACCACAGAGTCATCTGAAAAAAATTAAAGACACGAAACAATAAAACGTCCTTATCCCATCGCAATCACATATCCAGTCACGTAAATCGTACATATTTTTTACTAAAATAACAATTTACTTTTTTGTTTTTGTCTTTACTTGTCTGCCGAATTTTAAGTTCCAGCAAAGGTTGACATCTGGCCTAAATTCGAGACATTTTTCAAAGTTCAGCTCACTGGCGACTTTTGAAGTCTTGAGATTCTAAACCACTGTGGCTACGATTATTTAAAACATTAATTTAAATCACAAAATCAACAAACAAGTCTTGAAAATAAAATAAATTCTATAAAAATACCCAATCGTAACTACAACCTATCACACGATTTACATTAAACGCATCAACTGACAAAAATGTTTAAGTTTCCTCGACGCGGCTGTTGACCCAAATATGCGCCCGTATACGAATTCAATCGGGAACACTCGGGAAAAACTCGTCTCCGTTTATAACACGAGGACATCGCGGACCGACAGCCTCGTGGTCCAACGAATCGAAACCATCGGAGATCGCTGTGCGAGTCATCGATAGTGCAACTGCTGCGGAATCAACATGAACATTCAACGAGTTTACACACTTACAATAATAGAAGGAATTTCCAAATTTAAAAGGAATTAAAAAAATGTAGATTATTTATTATTTTCTGTTTGGAAATATTTATTGGGGGGTCATTGACCATATGACCTAATGGTGGAGCCGCCACTGATACTAGGTGCTATTTTTCGATTTAACATTATGATATGAGATTTAAATATTTTTTTAATGTTAGAAAACTTTTATGGGCGTTAGCAATTATTAAAACATAAGAAAATCGTGTAATAATCATTAAGTTTATTGTAATAACCAGTGAAGCCTATATCAAAGAATATTGTAGCCGATACGTAGAATTACGTTATTCCGCCGATTTTTGTTAAGTTATTATCTTACTTTAGGATTCAAGAAAGCGAGAAACATATCTTATTTCAGGAGTTCAGGGAAACACGAACATTGACCCGTGTGCATCTCTTTAATATCCAACTAAGCAGACCAAGAACTAATCAATTTGGTCTCTCCACTTTTTTAAAAGTATCCCGAAAAATCTTTCTCCCCTCTTTTAATATGCGAGTCTCAATAAACGATTTCTTTCTTCACTTTGGCAATAGGGAAGCGATTAGGCTTAATTTATCGTTTAACATGAAAATGACACCAACATGTTAAACATTTCTTTTAATATAAATCGAGGTAATAAAATGCCATATACCTGAAAAATCTAGAAATATTTATAAATACCACAAATGCACAAATGAATTTTATAGTTTCGGCAGACACCCGAGCACTCACCTTTTCAAACCTGTATATAACTCGCAGGAAGCAGACTTTTTTACGTCACAACAGCGGCAGATACCCTCGGGTTGTAGTTTTATAATCTTTAATGTAAAAAAACGAAAATCAGTAAAAAATTAAATTCCCAAGGATGGGCACCTACAGAAGGGGGGGGGGCGGTGGGTGCAGTTGCCCCACCCAGGGCTGTCACTTCTCCCCCCGAAAATGTTACTGCCCCTCCCGAAAAATTACTAAAATTTACAATTATCTGGTGTGAGTTGGTTGTTGTTATCCTAACATAAAAATTACCTTTTTTTAATCAGCTGTTAATTTTTGTTACCATGATACACTAGTGATCACTATTCCCTTGCCGTGGAAGGTTATTCACTTTGTTAAAATAGTAGCCTAGAAGAAAGTTTAAGTATAAATTCATTCAATACTTAAAATAGTGAATTTAGCAAAATGCTAAGTTAGTGAGCATCAAATGAGAAGTAGAGTAGCTTTTTCTTCATTTTGTTACGAACTTTCAGAAGATTATTTAAAAGCAAAGTAATTGTGTGTTGACTATTTAAAAAATAATTTGTGCGTGAGTTGGTTAAAGGCTGGTATAATTTTAAAATTAATTTTAACTGAATCACCCGAATAAACCACAGTGTTGGCGAAACATGTCATGAGTTTATTTTCTTTAATATAGTGGTAGTTTTAAATGTAAAAAATCGGTAAATTTTTTTTACCCGGAACTGCCCTCGAAGTCTTTTTATTAGGAATAGTGAAGTGTGATCCAATTTAGTTCAGTACATAGCCATGTAGTAACACGTATATACTATCTTTCCAAATATCTTTATTGAGCGCCATTTTTTTCCATCATATTGGATTCCTACCAATATTTTACCAGTTTCTACCTATGCCACACTGGATTTTTGGGCACAATTTAAATTAAATTCAATAAGTGTTTTTGCATTGACACCCACCGCCATTTTGTTAGGTCATGTTGAATTCGTACCAGGTTATCCCTATCTCACATTTACCGTTTCTGAAAAATTTAAAATCAATTAAATACGATTTTTTTACGTTGATTAAAAAAAATTGCCGGCATTTTGTTTCACCATCTTGAATTCGTATCACAAGTTTACTAGTTTATTTCTATTTCATACTTAATGCTTGCACACAGTTTGAAATTACTCTAATGAGCAGATTTTTTCAGACCGATTTTTGAAATATCTTATTAGGCCATCAATTTATTTTGCTATATTATATTCATACCAAAATAATACCAGTTCATTCCTATGATTTTTCTGCAAAATCGAGGAAATTGGATTAACCTTTTAGTAATATTTTTAACAATCACTAGGTCGCCATTTTGTTTTGGTATATTAGATTTTTACCAAAATATTACCAGGTCATCCCCATTGGACACTTAATTTTTGACTAAAATTTTAAGTCACTCTGATGTGTAGTTTTTAAGCTACGCCGCGAACTGAGAGACAGACAGACGGATCCACGGAATTGATAAAAATATTTAAGTTGAAACTTGAAAATATGTAAAATCTGAGGTAATTTTTTCGCGATTAGAAAATATTTTATCTGACCGGAATTTTGTTCCGTTATCTTGAATTATTCGCATAGTTTTACCAGTTGATCCCTATACCACAATTAGTTATGGCACAACAAGTAGTTTTTTAGTAATAATTTGTTTAACATTTCACTAGGTCACCATTTTGTTTTACCATATTGGATTCTTACTTACCAAAATATTGCCAGAGAATCTCCATATTTAATTTTTTGCCAAAATTTTAAGTGAATCGGGTAAACGGAATTGAGAAAATATGTTTTCGGTATCTAGGGATCCTGAAACGTAAAGATCTGAAAATCTCGCAGGGTAATTTTTTCACGATTACAATACCTTCCTTTTACGAGGGAAGTAAAAATTAATTATGCTCCATTTTGTTTCGCCGTCTTGAACTCGTACCATAACTTTACCATCTTTATATCACACTTAATGCGTGCACAAATTTTGAAATTAAGTATTTTTTTCAAGCCTATTTTTTAAATATTTCATTAAGTCGCCATTTTGTTTTGATATATTCATAACAAAATGATATCAGTCCATGTCTATGTAACACTTGATTTTTATGCAAGATTTGAGGACACTGGATATTTAGTTTTTTTAATAATAATTTTTTAACGATTCACTAGGCCGCCATTTTTTTCCAGCGTATTGGATTTTTACCAAAATTTTACCAGGTCATCCCCCTATGACCCTTAATTTTGGACTAAAATTTGAAATCAATCTCAGTAGTTAGAGTAGTTTTTAAGCTATGACGCGGACTGACAGACAGACGAACCGACGGAATTGACAAAATAAAATACATGTAATGGTGAAAAAAATCACCCTCTCAAGTTTTACTTATTTTCAGATTTTAGCCTCCCTAGATGCAAAGAAATATATAAATCTTGAGAGGGTGATTTTTTTTCACGATTACATATATTTTATTTGGCCGTCATTTTGTGCCGCCATCTTAAATTAGGACCACAGTTTTACTAGTTTATCTATATACTACAATTATGTATGGCACACAATTTGTAATCAATCCATTATGTAGTTTTTCAGGTTGAATTTTTAAATATTTTATTCCGCCATCTTGGATTTGTACCAAAATTTACCAGTTGATTTCTATATAATACTTGATGTTTGTGCAAAATTTTGAATAAATTTAGTAAGCAGTTTTTTAGTAATAATTTGTTTAACATTTAACTAGGCCGCCATTTTGTTTTGCCACATAAGATTTTTACCAAAATTACCAGGGCCTCCCTCTTAATTTTTTACCAAAATTTGAAGTCAGCCGGGTAAGTAGTTTTTTAGCTATGCTGCGAACAAACAGATTGACAGACTGATAGACAGCCAGAGAGATCGACAGACTGATTGATAGACAGCCAGACAGACCGACGGAATGGAGAAAACATGTTTTTCGGCATCTACCATCTGGACCCTGAAACATAAAAATCTGAGTGTGATTTTTCGTAATTATAATTCTTCCCTTTTACGAGAGAAGTAAATATTGTTATTTCTTTAAAAGTTATACATCATCATCATATTTTAGTTATGGATTTCCATTAAGTATGGGCCAAATCAATCCAGTTTTTAAAAAACATCTTGGCTTAGATGCATCTAACAATAGATCAATATAGTTACGCAGTAAGCTATAATTGATCTTTAATCTAACTCAACAACTGGCTTTTTTCAATACTTTTCTATACAGTCAGCTTTTTCCTTTCCCATAACGTAAACAAATTCAATCATTTAATGATATTTGAAAATTGATGAAATGAGGCATGCCCAGAATTCTAGTATCCATAATAATACTTTTTCATTAACCATATAGCTTGCTTATGTTAAATGTATATGTGAAAAAAAAAATAAAGGCAATTTTGGATAAAAATCTAGAAGCTTATTCGGTGTCAATCATAAGCGGCTAATTCTTCAGGTATAAACATATTTTTCTCGAATGTCTAGTGCTCGGAGAAAACGTATATGAATTTCAAATTTTAAGTTATAAATATAGAACATTATATCATTTACAACTCCACGGTCGCCGTACTTTATGTTATCGAAATCTACGTAATATATAATAAATGTACATCATATTAAAATGAACAATTAGTTGATAACAAACAAAAATCTTATCTAACCAAGTGAATAGAAAATATACACATTCCATTTAAAATTTAGTGACTATAGTATTTTCATACGGCTGATAATATTGTAACTGGAAAATAATAAAATTATTATCTTGGACATGGTAGCCTGATAATTTATCTTGGACGCTAGATGCCAAAAACTATGTCTTTTCAATTCCGTCGGTCCGTCTGTCTGTCTGTCTGTCTGGTTGTCAGTTCGCGGCATACCTTAAGACTACTATTTTGTTACGTCATATTGAATTCATACTAGTTTATCCCATTTTCACATTTAATTTTTCTACAAAATTTCAGTTGAACAAGATTTTTTATGTTGATTTTTTAAAAATTTTACTTGGTCCTTATTTTGTTTCACCATGTTAAATTCGTACTACAACTTTACCAATTTATTTCTATATCACACTTAATTCTTGCACAAAAATTAAAATTCATTTATTAAAAACTTTTCAGGCTAATTTTTTAAAATAATTTATTCGAGCGCTATGTTGTTTTATTATTTTGGATCCATATTAAAAGTTACCAGTTCATTCCTATGTAACACTTGATTTTTGTGCAAACTTTGAAGTAATTATCCAAATTAGTTTTTTAATAATATATTTTTTTTTAAATTTCTAAATAGTTTTCGTTACCATTAGAGTGATGTGTTATTTGGGTTAAAATCCAGTAAAAAAAAAGTCTTTTTTTTAAATTTTCGACGTTTCTTAACTTAATTGTTCCATCCTCAGGGCACATTTATAGATTCTATATCCTGCATGAAATCCATATGTTCAGTCTTTACCTACTGTGTGTTGGTTCGCAGATATTAGGTTTCTATGAGTTTCGTTAACGATCCTCTTGTTGTTCTGTTAGAGTGGTGTATTATTTGGAGTTGGGATCCAGTAAAAAAAAACAACAAACTTTTTTAAACTGTCGAATTTTCTCTATTTTATTGTTGCATCCTCAGGACACATAAATTCTATATCCTGCATGAAATCCACATTATCAGTCTTTACCTACTACGCTGGTCCGCAGATATTTCCTAACCTCAAATAATACACCACTCTAACATAACAACAACAGGATCGTTAACGAAAACCATTTAGAAATTTAATACCTATAAAATGCCCTTTTACCAAGGAAGTAAATATGAACGAGATATAATATCTCGTTCATATTTACACAAAACGATTTTTAGATCAGTGCTCGAAAAAATTAACAAATAAGTTTATTAAACTATTTAAAATAATTATTTTGTATATAAGTGTTTTTTTCTTAATTAAACATTAAAATTTAATTTTCAAAAAAATGAGTGTTCAACCGTCATTTTGTAAACCAAAGTTAGCTTATAATGTATCTTGGTAAAGCCGTTTTCATTCTGAACACGATATCCTATAATATATAAAATCTTATTTAAAATAAAAAACTAGAGGTCATTTCCGGTAAAACCAGAAATAAAAAAATGTTTTTATCAGAAATCTGTCTCATATCGAATAATATAAGTGTGCGAAATTTCGAATTGATATGGTTAAAACTACAAGAATAGGTCTCTGTTACATGTTTTCTGTGTTTACCCTCTATATACTTTTTTAATTTTATTATTTTCTGAACATGAGTTATCCACATTATTTTTTCTGGATAGGTACTCCAAACTAAAGCAAATTTTACTTGTATAGTTAGAATAGAACAAGTTATGAGAGAACACGTTATACTTTCATTTTAATGTATCTACATTTTTCAGAAACTATAAAATGTAATTAACACTTATAACACAAGTTTATATTCCTCATCTTATTAATATTGGTTTTTAATCTATTCGAATTAAAGATTTTATCTGTGTGTGTGATTGAATGCAATCGAAATTCGGTGCTCATAATTAAAAACGGACATTAAAAAGAAAAATATGTAAGCATAGTTACTGGTTATCAATTATTCAAACCAATATAAACCTACTTCAGTCTCGTCGTCCCGGCTTAATAACGTTTTAGCAAAAAATTGACAAACACTACGTTTATGAATACAAATTAAAAAATTGTTCTATAGTGTTTGTAAAAAAAACCTATCACAAAAATATCAAAATTTATACTACCCTGTAGGCGTCCAGAAATCCTATTTTAAACAACACCCCATTAACAGCCGCAACAAAGCTGGTTTTTGTCCATGAACTTAATCAGTGTAACAGTAACAAATATCAGTGCATATTTTTATGAAAATTCTAAAAATATTGTTCTTATTAAAACTAAAATATTTCACTATTTGTCCCAATAACCTAAAACTTTTGGTAAAAATAAATGGTTGAACCACTTTTTCAGCTGAGTGTCTGTATATAAAAGGTAATTTTTTTGGCACTAAATAGAATTCAAATTAAATCATGTTAGTACAGAATATAGAAGCAATGGTCTATCATTTGATATTGTTAAAATAATTAAAGAGGTTTAAGGAAAAACAAATTTAGTCGAAAGTCATAACAATAATACACAATTAAAATATTTATGTACAATCGCAAAAATCAGTTCAAGCGAGTTGGTCGCAATTAATTATTGAAATACGTACAATAATACATATAAATGTTAAAATAAAACAAACACTGCGATGTGCGTGATTCTTTACTGGAAGCCTCATCACGCATGACTTATTTTGGCAGTCTGAACTGATCTCGCATTTAAATTATGCCATATAAGAAATATCCATTAAAAATCAATGCTGCATTTTTAAAGCGAATGGAATTTAGTTTCGGGTTGATTTTAATACTTACCTACTAGTAAACTGGAAAAATACACTTATATTAATCCCAGAAAACAAATAATACAAAACTTTAATACATTTACGCGCACGTGAACAGTGTCGCTAATATAATAAGGAGTCTACCCGGGATTGTTATAAATCCCTACTAATCATGACGTCATTTACAATACTTTATCATCAGCCGGGGTTGATATGAATACTGGAACCGGGAGGCTAGTTACAGTAATGAAGAAGAAAACATTTGTATTTTGCTTATTTTGCACTACTGGTGCAAGACAAATAAAAAGAAAATAACACAGGTGAAAAGACAGGGATGAAAATAGGTAAAGGTTTGGTGCGCAATTTAGCACTCAGCAATTCTAAAACCACTAAAGAGAGCCTGTTTTGGCAACCGGGTGGCGTTTCTTAACACAGGAGACAAGGCATTATGAATACATATCTAACCAGTAACAACTACCAAAGAAAATGATGCAATAGCTATCATTTTCTTTACCACTACCACTACTGGACTACTGGAAAATGAAATTGAAAATTTTAGGTAACTGGGATAACAGTAAATTAGATGGAAGCCACTTTTATTTATACTTTCATCTGAAATTAATTTTACATAATGCATACTGCGCCAGAGCAAAATTGCGGACACATATCAAAACCTTACTGAAATTGTGCTTAATATTAGTTACTAATTAAGTACTAGTTACCTTTATCAGAGGCACGTAGCCAGGGGGGGGTCTGGACCCCCCGAAACTATACATATATATATATATATATATATATATATATATATATATATATAATGTTTAGTTTTCTTGGGTATAGGTTTTTGTTTTATAATGAAACTTGAGATTTCCTTGACGTTTCGCCCGTCTTAGTAGGCTTTTTCAAAAGGTCATTTTGAAATACATGTTAAACCTAAAAAAAATTTAAAACTTTACAAATAGTTAACATTGATATAAAACTTACATTTAAAATATCGTAGTTCTTAGAATAAATAAGAACAACAATACATTTTAAAATTTAAACGAAAATGGGACACAGGAACAGAAATGGAATGAAAATAAATGTAAGTTCTATATCAATGTTAACAATTTGTAAAATTTTAAATTTTTTTTAGGTTTAACACGTATTTTAAAATGGGAAAAAAACTTAATAAATAAGACCTTTTGAAAAAGCCTACTAAGACGGGCGAAACGTCAAGGAAATAGCAAGTGTTATTTTCACTATAAAACAAAAACCTATACCCAAGAAAATTAAACACTGTATTATAATATTTAAGGTTTAGGAAAAAGAGAATTATATTCTATATATGGATGTATATATATATATATATATATATATATATATATATATATATATATATATATAAATATATATATAAATATATATGTGTTAATTCGTAGTCCTGCACGGATGGAAAAATATTATGTGTTTTCATTCCGGGTGTATAACCGTTCATCACACTCGTTCTGAAAAGAACAATTTTGCTGACGTTTCGCCAAAATCGCATTTGGCATTTTTCGAAGCTTTCTGTTTCGCGTCCGATTTAAGATTGAAAGTGTTAGTTACAGCGGAGCTTGCTTTTATACCCCCACCCTCGGCCGAAGGTTATATCTAAACGGTTGTGGGTCATTGTTTATATTTTCGGGACGTTGTTGTTGGACTAATGCCGCTTGACTTTCTGTGATTTTTGATTTATATATGATTAATTTTATTTAAATCACCTTGTTTTTCTATTTCTACGGCTTCTCGGATTATTCTGGTCCGATAGTGCTCTATATTGGCAATCTCCTTGCACCCTTCGATGCTTATTTTGTGGCCTGTTTCCTGCTGATGTAAAAATAAAGGCACGCAGAGGTTGTTTGTTTATTTCTGATGCTGAGTTTATGTTCTTTTACTCTTGCTGATATTCGTCTGTTTGTTTGCCCAACATACAACTTTTCACAGTCCTGCACGGGATGCTCCATGGTTTTGCAATTTTATTTTATTGAGTGATGAACGGATGTACACCCGGAATGAAAACACATATATATATATATATATATATATATATATATATATATATATATATATATATATATATATATATATATATATATTATATATATATATATATATATATATATATATATATATATATATATATATATATATATATACCCAGAAAAACGAAAATATTTAATTTTTGCAGGAAAGCGGCCTACAAGAAGAAATTGCTTTTGATTATATCGATTTCTAGACCTTTACCCTTATCTCAAGGAGGAGGAGATCTCAAATGTTAAGTGTTATACTGAGCTTATAAAACTTTTCTACTCCAATAGACGTTTCGTTTTCGATTGTGTCACATCGATGATCTCTGAGCATTTGAGATCTCCATGGATACAAAGCTGCATGATAATGCCCAGAAATCGATCGCAGGAGAGTATCCTGTAACATAATGAAAGCAATTCTTCTCGGCCGTTTTCCCTCAATATGTATATATATATATATATATATATATATATATATATATATATATATATATATATATATATATATATATATATATATATATATATATATATATATATATATATATATATATATATATATATATATATATATATATATATATATATATATATATATATATCTATACAACTGCAAAATTTTTGATACAGGTAAAAAGATTATTTTTCTGTCTAACTCTTTCAGTCTAGTTCACAAACTCAAAATTGGGTCAATTCTTGCTACTGCTTGTAAAAATATGGGTGAAGGCACATTGGATACGGAATGATGTCTAGAAAACAATTTCAAAAATTATTAACAAATTAAGATTAAAACAAAAGCAATTTAGTTTTCTGAAAATAACTCGGAAACTATTAAGATTTAAGAAAAAAATATATTAATAATAACTTTATCTCTATTATTAACAATTTTAAAATAATGTTGAAAATACAGCTCTATGTGGGGAGCGCTAAGCCGTTGTGGTGCCTCAAAACCGGCCGTACTACGTGTAAAAAAATTATTTTATTAAATATTATTTGAAATTTTAAAAAAATATGGTATTATCTAGACACTTGAAGGAACAATATGTCGCTGGAATTTTTTTTTCACCGATTTTATAAAATGAGTATATAAATCGGATAATTGGTAGACAAAAGCCACTAAGATTATTTCGTTCCGTGGAGATTTTTTCACAACAAATACTATATGAGATTATACCATTGCGATGTTTAATCGTTATGATCATTAATTAGTCATTAATTATTGAAGTTAACAAAACACTTAATTTTTTTAGTTTTACCAGTATGTCATGACCAGTCGCCTTCTGATGGTAGGATGCAATATCAGCTGATCTATTCAATTCCCTAGACGATCTTGTGAATATCTATACGTCGTGGTGGATCCTCAGGCTTTATCCTGGTACCTCATCAATTCCCAAGTTGCCATATTGTAATGGATAAACTAGCGTACTGGACAGTAGATCGGTATCAG
Source organism: Kuschelorhynchus macadamiae (assembly GCA_030620095.1). Lineage (NCBI taxonomy): Eukaryota > Metazoa > Arthropoda > Insecta > Coleoptera > Curculionidae > Kuschelorhynchus > Kuschelorhynchus macadamiae. Next base: position 438,044 of record JAUTXW010000301.1, read on the forward strand.
AGTGTGTAGCTGATCATGAGTTGATTTAAGATCTTTGACATGAATATGTCTAAGCTTTTTACCAAATGGTGCTTTAAGATCATACACAGACAACTTTATTTACGGTATAAGCTCCGGCGTACACGGAAGCAAGCAGGGGCGTGCAGTCCATGGAAGCAAGGAAAGCAGTGCTTCCACAAAAAAAATTACAAAACATCTTCTAAAATGTAATTTTTGAAATAGGAAACCATTAATTTAGTTTATATTAAAAATGCTAAAATATTATCTTAATTATAAAGCCCATAATAAATGCGGCCTTGACTCCGACCCAGTCACAATAGAATATCGAATAGAACCTATGCGGGCCGTTAGCTTCTCTGCGGTCCTGTATGCTTGATTTCCTGTGAATGGAGCCAGAGGTTATTGAACTTTCCACCGGCTGTTTACAATTTTTGCATTATGTCGCGTGCTTTAAGTAGGGGCCGAAGCTATCGTTGGAGTAGGTTCTTTGTTTGAACGGCTATCCGTGTGTTGTGTGATACGTAGGTCGCGTCGTGCATGGTGCGATATGGAAGATAATAATACGGACGTGGATATGCAAATACCGTCAACTTCGGCTGTCGGTAATAACGTTAAAAATGTTGGAGAATTTAGTAAGAACAGTGTGTGTGAATGTATGGTGTGTGTCTTAATAATAAAGGGATTTTCAACATTAAACTTCGCTGATAAGCTTCAAATAATTTCCAAAGGGCAAAACCGCCTATGAAAAATTTAACCACAAAAATGAAAAACTGTATTAGACATTTTGATCCGGAAAAACAATACGAACAATTTAAATGACTAACAGGGTGTGAAAATATAAGTAAATTATTTTGTTGTCCATGTTTACTTTTTGAAAATGAGAAAGGTCTCTGAAATAAAACTGGTTTTTCCGATTTAAACAATTTCCATAAAGCTATAAAAAGACACATTATGTCCAAAGCGCATTTGCAGACCGTCATTAAAGAAAAAGTCTTCGGCAAAACCAGAATTGAACACGCCCTTAATATACAGTAGGACATCAGTCACCGCCAACACAATGAACTAGTCGATAAAAATAGGCAAACATTAAGAAGACTTATCGATGTTGTTTGTTTTCTCGGACAGCATGAATTGGGATTTAGAGGTCATGACGAAACAAGAGTTTCTTCAAATAGAGAAAATTTTCGAGATTTATTTAGTTTAATGGCTAAATATGATGATTGCTTAAAAAATCATTTAGAGCAGTCTAGCGTTTTTTCGCGGAACGTCGAATCGAATCCAGAATGATTTAATTTCCACTGTTGCAACCATTATTCTAAAAAGAATTAAGTAGGAGATTGGAGAGGCGCGGTTCATTGCTATTGTTCTAGACGAAACAACTGATATCACTAATTTTAGCCAATTATCTATATTAATACGCTATGTTGAAACAGATGGAAGTATTCAAGAGCGATTTTTAGGTTTTAAGAATGTGTCCGAAAATCGTACAGCAGATGCATTATATACCGTAGTTTATAACGTTACTAAAGAAATTAATGAAGAGAAAAATGAGTTGCTCAAAGCTATGATGGAGCTGCAGTGATGGCTGGACAATTAGGGGGTCTGCAAGCTAAAGTTCGAGGAACTTTCCCAAGTGCTGTGTTTGTCCATTGTTTTGCTCATAACTTAAATTTAGTTTTATCCCAGTCCATCAATCACATTAAAGAGTGTAACGTATTTTTCGTTACTTTAAGTGGCATGGCTGCTTTTTTTCCAAGTCAACAAAACGTACACAAGCTTCACAAACGATTGCCCAAAGTAGGTCCTACTAGATGGAACTAGAATGGAAGACTTGTGTTAACAGTATCTGAAAATCGTGAATCACTGATTGAACTATTTGAGAATATAATAGAAAATAATGAAACGTGGGACCCAGAAGCAACAAATAGTTCGAGGGGGTTTTTAGACTGTTTGAAACGAGGTTTTAATTTCAATTATTTAACATTTTCAGAAATATTTCCATTCTCGGACAGAATCGAATTACATTACAAATAGGTAAGTTTCTAAAAATTGCTTCTCTTTCTTAAAATTTCACCGCACGCCCCTGGAAGCAAGTTCTGGAAACCTTTCATGACTGATTAAACTACATTCTCACACTTTAAAAGCTTATCACCAACATGATATCTCCATTCTTGGTCACGAACATTGTCGTGATGACTGGGTCGAAAAGGCTCGTTCAAGATTAACACGGACCAGTTCCCTTCTGGAGTCTCGAATTATGAATATTGAGCTGAGTAGGGTCTGCCTAGGTAGGTTCGGCGGATCTAACTTCTCATTGGGATCCGCATTAGATGTCTTTGGGTATAACGGTTTAGCACAATCTAGTTCACGTCCAAGGTTAAGAGAAGCAGGTGAAAATCCAATGGAAACCTGTCGGGAGGTATAACCCGCGAGGACTAAGTTCAGTAGATGCACATCTATCAGCTTCATAGAATTGGGCCACCATAATTTATGGTTTTGTTGGTGCATTATACTGCGTTAGCTTGCGGTGTGTGAGGTTGTTTGTTTTTTTCAAAACTTGCCGGATTATTGAGTTCCAATGGCAGGTATTAATTGTGTGGCCAACCAAAGCGAATAAAATTTTCTTCATAGAAAGCTTGACTAACGGTCTTGAAAAACGACATTGCAATTGTTTCCTTTGGCCGATTGAGGCAAGAGCTCAACTAAATTGAAAGAACTTCTTCGGATATGTTGAGCAATACTTCGGAAAATTCTTGGCCAGTAGTATCAAAGAGCAATTCAAACCGTCACGTCGTCTTCGGAATGTCCTGGTCTCCAGCAATGGCCCTGTCATTTTTTCTAAGACGGTCTTACGAGGTGACTGTAGGACACAAACCTTCCATGAGTCAATCATCTCATTTTCAGGAAGATCGGATATATACCTAAAAGTGACATTATATTCGGCCATCTTTAATACCATATTCGGGAAAAATGGCCTAAACAGCTTAGCATTGAGACTGCGACTTATGCCACCAGATCCAGCCCATTATTGTATATATCTGTCTACAAGAGGAATGGCTTAGAAAAATCTGGGCAAGCCAATACTGAGGCTTCAGTCAAGCAACTCTTGATGCCCTAAATAGCAAAGGAAGCCTCGTTCAAATTGGCATTTCTCTGGATCTATTTTTAGGTTAGCACACCTAAGACGGAGGAATACTTCACTCAGGACTATGATGTCATCCAAATAGGCAAAGCAGAAGGGCTTGACCGCTTCTGCTATAATGTGTTCCATCAGACGTTGAAAAGCTGCCGAGATGGAGTGCAATCCGAATGGCATGACTTGGAACTGGAATAGCTCCATACCGTAACGGTGATGGCCGTAATAGGTTTAGCGTCTGCGGAAAAAGCCAGTGTGCTTGTTTAAAATCGATACTGGAGATATTCCGGGCCTTTTGAATTTTGTGGAGCGGTAGCAGATAGGCATCTTTACGAGAGACGGCGCTAACTTTTTGGAAATCTATGCAAAAGCGGTGATTTCTATATTTCTTGCGGACTACCACTAACGGTAAACTCCACGGGGCTCTCAGAAGATGCAATGAAACTGCTCTTATTGCCGGTGGATGGTAGCCTGTCTTGTGTCGTGCGAGTCTAATATTCTAGGCGGCGTTCCAGTAGATTACGATTGCTAATGGTTACTGATATTCGTGTGAAGGACCGTGCAGCTGCTCGGTGATTGGAAGAAGATTGCTTTAGCTGCTCTTGGAGTAGCTCGGTTTTCCTAATAATCTTTAAGAATGGGAATATGTCGGTAATCAGTTACCGATTACGGATGTACTGTCGCTAAGCCACCTTAATTCTTGTTCGGGTCCAATGTTACCATGCCTGCGTATTAGTGTCTGCAAGTCAGTTATATATCGAATGGACGGTACATCAGGTTTCTATAGGCGACGACTAATTTATGCTTCCAGGTTATCGGTGTAGTTGTCGGTTGTTTTCGGAACCAAAATGCAGCTTTTCCTTGCAAGACCTCGGTTAAACACTGCAACAGGCTATTCATAGCGATGTTTTTCGAAGTACAGGGTTGTTCTGTATATTTAGACAGCGTCTACCACGTTTATTATAAGAGACTGAAAAAAAACCTTAAATACAAAAGTTGCAGGGTGAACCGCCAGGAATCGTTACTAGAAAAAGTAAATGAATACCGGAAACTAACGAAATGAACATCAACTTTGTTATTTTAAATATACACCCTGTATAATATATGTTCGTCAAATGGGTCTCTTCTCTGATTATAAATATACCTTTATTACTAAAATACACTGCCTCTTATTTCTCAAATTTCATATTTTGTAGAGATAAAGGTATCAAGCAGCCGCTCAATAAAATCCACAGGCTCGGTTCTTCCATTAAACTGGATGTTTCACTTGTACACTTTTGATGGAGAACGTACTGGTGGCGGGCAGAGTGTGACATTCCGGCCAGATTTGCGATAGTCACAGTCGGTTACTATGTCAATGCTGTGGTCGTTAGTGACTTCTGGCCTAAACTTGTAGCAGTTATGATGAATGTATATTTAAATGGCTCATTTAAGAGGATCTGAGGATTCGGTGTAGCCTGTTCCGCTTGAACTTGGTTAGCTCGGTTATTCCTTCTTTATTTAATTTTCAGTGAGAATGTGCTTGCTTTAGTCGTTCAGATTCAAACCTCCAGTTGTTCCTGAAACTCCTAATAGTCTACTACTACTACTACTTTCTTACTAACGGACGCACTAGGAAACCTCAGAAAGCTGGCAGATACCGTGCATTTGTGCTTAATGTATAGCTTGGTAGAGGCTGACTTCTGGTTACATCTTCTCTGCGTATGTCTGGGTGGAAGGTTCGGCGAGTACTTCTCGTATTAAACTGTATGGTTCAGACGGAGTTTGGTGTGTTGGTATACACTTCTTCTCTGATGTTTCGGGTTTGACGGTTCGACGACGCGCTCGTTCTCTGTTCTTCTCCGGTGTTGTTTCTAGTTATGGGTTCGATGTGAATTGCTTTATCTGATGTTACTGGTTGAAAGCACGCTATAAACTATTTTACTTGCGCCGTACGGTTAAAGTTTGCGACAAAGAAAAGGCATAAGCTACATTATAGCCTGTATCTCCGAAGATTTTGCAAAACCAGAACCGGAATCAGCGACCTCGATTTAGTCAAAAAGAGGTGCTACTTACGCAAATTAGTTATAAATTTTCGCGCATGCGCAGAACGGGTTTCGAAGAAATTGGTGGTTATGTGTATTTTTCACAAAGAACACAAAAAAAACAAAAATCTTCAAAATTTTACCATAACTTCCAGGTCTTTCGACATAATGTACTAAAACTGAAAAATCGAAAGAGCGACCTCGAATTAGTCGAAAAACAGGTGTATCCTTTTTAATGTGTGCAAGCTCAGAACGAATTTTTGAAAAACCTGTGATTCTTAGGCGGTTGTAGACGAGGACAACAAAAATTTCACTTAAATCTAACTTTTTTCTGGTGTCTGCCTTTCCGGTGGCTAGACAATATACCATAAAACTGCAGGGTATTAATCTAGACAACAGGGAATTACTTCAAGGAATTACCCTAAAACAGGAAATTATGCTAAATTTACAAACAAAACAACACGCAACTTTCAAAATATCACGAATGGTCCCCAGCTCGGGAGCCAAATTTGTAACGCTCTCCGGTGCTTCGTTGTTGCTTTTGTCGGTTATATCCTTTAAAGTATCCAACAGCTGAATCTTTGACAGCACTCTTTGCACTTCTGTGGTAAAGGGTGCACAAACGCATATAGGCAGCTTTGGTGGAGCTAAACAGTGGAGACGGTGAACCAGAGCTCAGTGCGCAAGACAGAGACAGTATCACTAAAGAAAGAAGGAAAGAGAGTGAAGTAAAACACCAATGTAGAAAAAAATAAGTTATCCTATGTATTACCTGTTCATACATTACATTAAATTCTTAGCCTAGCCGCCCAGCCCATAACTAAATTAAATGAAAACCCTGATGAGTAAGAGAGAGAGAGAGAGAGAGAGAAAAAGAGATGCATGTCGAGACGAAATTAAGATCGGTTAATGCGGTCGCCTCTCGTCGTTAACGCGCGTGTGCGGGTAAAACTAAGTGTAGCGAGGTACCTACACTGGGATACCCTACCAGATTACTTCCAAGGGCAATCGATATCGGCACTCTCTCGCACCGTTGGGTGTTTTTGATATAAGACAAGCTGGCGAAACAAAATGGCAGCTAAATAAAAAATTTAAAAAATCAACGTAAAAATCTTCTTATTCAATTGACTTTAAATTTTGCAGAAAAAAAAATTATAAAACAGAGTACGGGGTATTTCTTATTTAGGTGTTTTGAATACACTTGGGTCAAATGTACAGTCACTATGTGGATCACTGGGATATGCAAAAATGTGTGTAGAACCTCGATGATTTTTTTCGAAATGTTTGAGATGCATGTACGGGGTTAATGTAAAACTTTTAATAGGAAAATTGTAGGATTTTACCTGTATTATCTTTTAAAAATATCAAAATTTGTTAAAAATCATTAAAAAGTTTTTTTTTAACTTCATTTTATCTTGTAACATTTCCTACAGACTCTGTATTCGATACTCGAGTGTCCAGAAATTGTATATATTAGACCCAATTGGAAACAAAACATCTAAAAAAATAGAATTTTGTACTCTGTATTTGTAGTCCTATCTATACATTTTTGATGGATATGCACAGTTTGATAGTTTTTTTCTTCGTAAAAAAACAAAATGAGTGATTTAATACAGAGTCTTGTGAAGAGGAAGAAATGACCTCCAAGCCTGTTGCATTTTCTTTCAATTTTTGTGAACAGGGGCTTTTCGTTTATAAATTATTTCCGATTTTTTGGAACACCCTATATAATTTTTTAAAAAATATGACCAAAAAGTAAAATAAAATATACCTGTTCAAGCAGTTTATTTTTATTTGAAAAACTAACCGTTTTTTAAATAAAAAATATTGTAATATTTAAGGGGCGGTTTCATCCCCTTGAAATTTCTTTTTTATCGAACCTTCACATCCGACAATCAATATGTATGCTAAAATTCGGCTTTTTACGTCAAGCGGTTTGAGCAGAATCGTGATTAATTAGTGACCCCATTTTTTTAAACACTCTATATACATTTTTAAGAAATTTTAAAATATGTAAAATAATCAAATAAAATAAGCAAGTTTAGGCGTTTTTCCGAAAGCCCAACCGTTTTGAAAAATCCCTTCTTACCAAACCTCTACATCCTACAATCAACCCATATGCCAAAATTCAGCTTTTTATGTCAAGCGGTTTGAGCAGAATCTCATGATTAATCAGTGGCTCGGTCTTTTGAAACACCCTGTATACATTTTTGAGAAATTTAAAGATGTATAAAAAATCAAATTAAATACAAGAATTTAAGCATTTTTCCAAAAAAATAACAATTTTTTAAATAAAAAATGTAAATTTAAGGGGCGGTTCACACCCTTCAAAGTTCTTTATTTCTTTCTTTTTCAAAATGGAGTCGGCTGCCACTTTTTTGCTTTCAGCGCCATTCTCCAGCCCAATAGGTAGGATGTCCGGAGGGCGAGCTCTTAGCTCCCAAACACCCCGAGTCTTTCAAATAACTTTTTAATTTTTGAAATGCATCTTGGCTTCCACTAGTTACCCCTTGAGAGTACTACTGGTCTCACGAAATGACCTTTTCTTTCAAGCTGTCCCCTTACCCCTCCCACTCCCGCCACATAGCGGCCATTACGCTAATATTCTATGTAGAACTGCGGCAGACAAACGGGATAGAATGCAGGAACAACTAGGCCTCACACGTTCACAGCGTCTGCTCCCTTTCTAGCGGGGTCGTTAGTTTCCACTCTGAGCGGTCGAGTCTCCCGCTTCCTCCCGAAATAAAGCAGCAAAACCGAACACGTGGAACCACTTATGTTAATAACACAGACGTCTGCTCTCGACGAGACGAACCGGAAGACTTACCCTTCAAAGTTTTGAAAAAATCCTTCTTATCGAACCTCTACATCTTGTTATCAACCTGGTGCCAAAATACAGCTTTTTACGTCAAGGTTTCACTCCCTTGAAATTTGAGTTTTTTGACAAAATCTCTTCTTATCGAACGTCTACATCCTACTATCAACCTACGCGTCAAAATGCAGCTTTTTACGTCAAGCGGTTGGAGCAGAATAGTGATTAATCAGTGATCTGATTTTTTAAAACAACCTGTATAAATTTACCACACAAAATATAGTGTTGAAAGGTCTCGGTAACCAGATCACGTAAAGTGGTGGAGTACAACTCTCTCACAAACTTGCTGAAAATTATGGCTTAGTATTTTAAAATATAGAATAGATATTTTGTTAGAGTATTTGGGAAGAATTGGAAGAGGAGAAACAAACAAGTAGAAATAAGTTCATGTAAAATTTCCATTACACTTTATACTGTCATTCAAAATTCCAAATAGCTAGAAAATTGGAAAAACAAATTATGAGTCCTGTTTTAATTATCTGGGCTTAGTTTATATTTTAGGAATTGTAGTTGTAAATCTATAATAAGAATTTATTTAAAAGCATGATTAAAAATTCTTATCATGTAACGAATGAATAAATAAGTAATGATGAACGCGTCAGAAATATTGTTTGACGATAAATAGGATGATAAAGATGACATCATTTATTGTTAAGGTAGTCATAGTCTGCACAATACGTTTCATAGCAAATTTTTAAGAATTCCTATTTTGGGTTATAGAAACACGTTCTAACAAATTTACATTTGTTCCCTAAATCTTACTAAAAGGGAAAGCCTGACGCAAAATATATGAAAATATCATATCGATCATAAATAATTCCGTTTGTCCTTAAAAACAAATTAATTCCGAAATAATTTAATTTAGGCTTATTCAATAAGTTATGATTATAAAATAAGCATATTACTTTCGTTAACCGGAAGTACTACATAAATTGACTTTCAAACATGAATTTCTACAGCAATTTTAATTGAATGCTATATAGTTAGTGCATGCGAAATTTAAATTCTTGACACATTTTTTACTATTTTCTTTATTCATTTAATAATGTTTTTTTTCCGTTTCTGTTTATGATATTAGAGTTTTAAGTAGAATCTAAGTTATGAAAAATATACAGGATATAACCAAAAGAAAATGACAGGCTGGTTAATAATTTCGTTGCCCATTATAACATGGGGTTTTTAATTTTTAGTAGTCTTAATCTTAGAGTAAGAATTAAAGTAGAGATCACAATTCATTCATAAATCACGTTAGTGGTATGCACCAACATGGTTTCCAATTTTTCACATTCTATCCACCAATGTTTACGATAAAACAAGAAGTGGGGATGGCCCATGTTCAAGCCGTGCCCATTTTTCCCGTTTTTCCATTACGGTCGGTCGGTCTGTTCGCATATAGCTAAAAAATCCACTTACTCAATTAACTTAACTTTATTTAATTTTCCACAAAAATTACGTATGAGACAGAAATATATTGGTATGAATTCAATATGGCAAAACAAAATGACGACCTGTTAAAATATTTGATGTACAAAAATGAAGAAATGGGCCATGCTTCGTTATCGTTAACAAAAGGAAGGATTCTTACCTATTCCTTAATGAGGGAAATACGTATTTTTACAAATATCAGAAATATTAATCCCTACTTCACTATTAAAATCAAACCAATAAGTTAGATAAGTTTAAAAGGAAATTAGTTATTTATATATTATTAACTTTAGTTTTTAGTTATGTTTGCCTTATGTCACTGTCATTTTGTAATTGAATGTTTGTATGTCTAGTTCAAATGTTGTAATGGATTTTTCACCACTTCCATTACCGACTATTTTCAAAATTGACATGCATACATGTTTTTAGTCAAGAAGAAATCCAAAATGGCGGCGCCAATAGGGCGGACGAATTGTGTTACTTGTGTAGATTAAACTGAAAATTGGTGCCTAGGAAAATTTAAGAGTGTCAGCATTTAAAAATTCAAAATAGCGGTGCCAAAATGACAATGTCAACAGGTCGGACGGATGATTTTAACATTTGTGGGGATTATTTAAGAATGCAAAACAAAAATCAAAATGGTGGAGCCAATATACCGAACGAATTTTGTCATTTGTACAGATTCGGCTGAAATATCAGTATCTAAAAATATTTAGGTTATGAATTTTACTCAATATTTGAGAATTAAAAATGGCGGCACCAACATAGCAGACTAATTTCAAAATGTTGTCAGATTTGATTAAAATTCGGCATTTAGGGGTATTTAAGACTGCACATCATGATTTTTTGTCAACATTTTAAAAATTCAAGCTTGTAATGCCAACATGGCCGCGGAATTTTAACATTTGTTTAACAGATTTGAGAATACATATCATACATTTTTAATAAATATTTAAAAAATGAGAGTAGGAATGCCTAGGTTGCGAGCGAATTTTAACATTTATACAGATTTGATTAAAAATCGATATTAAGTGTGCAATTTATACATTTTTGTAATAAATTTTGAATTTGTCTAAACATTTTTACCAGTTCATCCCTATATAATATTGGATTTTTGAGCAAAATTTGAACATAATCGATGCAGTAGTTTTCTGCATTGACTTTTATACCATTTTATTAGGCCGTTATTTTAGATTTGTAGTAAAACTTATCAGTTGATGGTCATGTCACACCTAATTTTTCTGCAAAATTTGGATAAAATGCATAAGCAGTTTTTTAGTAATATTTTTTTAACATTTCAATAGACCGTCATTTTGTTCAGCCATATTGGATTTTTACCAAAATATTACCACGTCATCATCATATGACCTCTGACCTAATTTTTAACGAACACTAACTATTTAGCCTCAGAGTCTTTCTTGTATTATTTTGCTTCTGAGGATTCTCACATGACCCCCGACGAAATAAACGTTCTATTATAATGAACCGGATTGGTCAATACGTCATGTGACACAAATGTTCTCGTAATGTCACCGCACCTTTAGAACGCTGCCTTTTGAAGTAAGGCAACATATAATTAGAAGATTTGAACCATATCAACAAATACACAATAATACATTAAAACGCAGTAGTGACGCTAAGAAAAGTTTGGTATCTAATAAAATATCTTTTAGCAAATTAATTTCTTTAATGTTAAAATTTATTGTAGTTCTATAAGGATCCCTTGTCAATAAAAGTGGGATGGTCTAATACGTGGAGTTGTCGATCGGGTTTGCCATATCTAACTAAAACTCTTGTTACTCTTGTAATCTGATCTTAGGCTTTGGGTATTTAAGATTGTATTTTACTATTTTGCAATAAAAGTAATTTCTTTATACTGCTTAGAAACTAATACTGGAAACACATTACTATTCTTTGTATGAAAATTTTATTGCATCATGTTTAAACATATTCCCCGTAATATAAATTGGTATAAACATTGGTGTTCCTGGCTAGGCTTGGCATCGTCGTACGATCGACCTTATACTGTGAGGTAATCTTCGCAGTGGCTAAATATGTAAATAATGAACTCTATTTTTATTCTTACTCTAAGGTCTTAATCAAGAATCAACAAGAATATATGTTAAGGCAGAACTGCACTCAGAAGACGAAGTATCAACGATCAGGTCTAGTCCAGTTCAAAGAAACATGAAAAAATACCGACGTGTTGGAGAAAACAAATATAACACGGAGCTTCTCCTGTTTACAATGAAAGCAGCTCTTCGCATTTCAGGGTACGCCGAGGCTAAAAACATGTTTTCTCTCTCCCAACTTTGTGGGGGAGCCATCCCCCCCAAAGTTGTTAGGGTTGGAAAATGGTTTCCCTAAACTGGGAAAAACAAAATAACAAAATATTAATAAGTTGAGTAACTTTGGTTGAGTTGGCAAATGACCTTTTTTGTGGCTGATACTTACTAACAATACAAAACTGCTGACTTAAGGATCGCATGGAGATGACCTGTAACATTCTAGTAAAAATCCAATATGCTCGAACAAAATGGCGGTCTAGGGAAATGTTAAACAATATAATTAAAAACTACTTATATAACTTTCCTCAAAAAGTGTAATATAAAAACGAACTGTTAACATTTTGGTACAAATCTAAGATGGCAAAACCAAATGGCAACCTAATAAACTATTTAAAAAATCAGCCCGAAAAAATTACCGAATTCAAACTTTGTGCCATCATTACGTGTGATATAGACATAACAAACGGATTCGAGATGGTGGAACAAAATGGCGGGAAAATAAAATATTCATATTGAATTGACTTCAAATTTTGTACATTTTTTGCATTAAATGTGATATAGGGATAAACTGATACGAATTCAATATGATGGGACAAAATTGCGGTCTTAAAAAAATGAGTGTAAAAAGTAGTTATTCAATTTATTTTAGATTATGGTCAAAATCAAGTGTGGCATACGTAGAAACTGTTTGGTATGAATCTAATATAGTGGAACAATAAAAATGTTTCAAAAGGCAGTATATATGTGTTAATAAATGACGGAATTAAATTAGTTCACACTTCACTATTCTTAATAAAAGGAAAGATTCATACTGAGGGAAGTTCCGTGTATAGGAAATTTACCGATTTTTATTATCGACTATGTTATTAATATGCAACGTAAATATTTTAACCGAAAGTTACGCCTGGGTACTTTGACAGCACGCTGAATTCAATATTTTTGTTTAAAAAAAAGAACGTGAGGAAAACCATTTTATGTGTTTTAGGCCGTAACCAAGAAACAGTAATGCAAGTAAAGATGTATATTTATTCCCATAGTGTGCGTCATGTCTATTAGTTGATTTCTCTGCTGTTACATATAATTATTATTGTTTCGACACGTCTTAGGTGTCTAAATTAAAATAGTTAATTCTAGAATAACAGTTCGGCTAGGACGTGGCTCGTAGCCATATTAACCTCTTTTATGAGTTTTATGTCACTTTTGTAATATCATATAATCAACATTGTCAATAATTTCGATCTTTTGATTATATCGGCACTTAAGTAATATATATGATTATTATATTACAGCATATAGAATTAGTTGAATCAGTAGATGGACAAGATATTCTGCGAAAACGTGGCAATACAAAGCACGAAACTTAAATCTTAGGATACAACAAAATGTAAATTATCAAAATGGCATTAATGTGGCAACTGATTTATGTGCCTCCCCGAAATTAAATTAACATGAGCTGATATGATCAATACTTAAAAATGATCAATAAGCAATACTTAATTTTTAATTTCTAAACTAAACTGATTTATTATCCCATTCAATTAATTAAAAATATTGCTATTTTACAAAATTGGCAGAATTCAAAAAAATGCTTTCCAGTATAACATCTTTGTTTTAGTGTAATTTTGGTATTTTCTTTAAGATCTTGCTAAATGTTTCAATATTAGTTATATTATTGGTCTGTTATCGTGGACCCACGAACCTTTATTTAAGTTCTCTTTTTTTTGATTGGAGAATAAAAACTAAGAGACCTTTTTTTATGAAAAAAATATATAAATCCCTATAGAGTTATTTTTTAATGACGACCCCTTTTTTTTAGTAAATCTTTTTACCTGCTTATTTAATACGAGTATATCCGTTTTCCAACAAATTCATAGCACATTGCATTTAAAACGTTGGTATGAAAAAGCGAAAACAAAACATTACGAAAACTCATTCTGATATTTCATAATAATAAAAGCTATATTAAGCCATGAGGTATATCAAATTATTTGTTTTTAATTCCTTAATACCGTAATGGTGTAATAACAGTTTTAAAAGGAACGGCTTTTATTTTTATAGCATCACATATATGAGGTCATCACTATATTCTGCTAATTATTTATTCACAGATAAATAATTGTGGTGTATCTTTTAAAAATAAAATTATAAATAGATAATATATCATTTGGTAATTCATAATACAATATCAGAGGGTGCAAGGGGTACAGGGCACTCAAGCGCCAAAAATTTATTAGCGCTGCCTGCCGCAGCACAGACCTTTTTTTCATCCGTATCAAAACTTATGACAGAATGAAATATTTCAAAAACTATCGAACCAAATATTATTGAATCATGATCGAAGCAAATGATATTTGCTTCGATCGTTTTTGAAATACTTAGATTTTAGTTCCCATTATTTTATATAAAACAATAAACAGTGCTTATATAATTACAATAGATTGTCATTTGTCATCTAAAATGGAATGATCAAATAAATCAGATAACTGGAAAACTAAGGTCTTTAGTCTATATTTTTAAACAAATTATATATATATATATATATATATATATATATATATATATATCATTAAAAACTTTTAATGAACGGGTTGTTTGAATGGACACAATATAATAACCCAAATATATATATAACATATATATATATATATATATATATATATATATATATATATATATATATATTTATATATATATATATATATATATATATATATATATATATATATATATATATATATATATATATATATATATATATATATATATATATATATATATATATATATATATATATATATATATATATATATATATATATATATATATATATATATATATATATATATATATATATATATATATATATATATATATATATATATATATATATATATATAGTTTTCTTGGGTATTTTGGTACATTTTTATAGACCTTTGGGCAGTCGTTGCATTTTATTTTGTATATAGTGTGTGTTTTTGAAACTTTATATATATAGGGCAAACCACACAGTATCTTAAAAATCGTTTGAATGGACACAAGTATGATAAAAAAAATAAAACAGCGCTTACAAATCACGAAACAGAATATAAACATACTTTTAACTTTCAAGATACTACTATTCTAAATACGGAAATTAATCAAAAAAAGAGAGAGTTTCTGGAAATTTTATACGTAAAACGGGAGATCAATGCTATAAATGACAAAACAGACATAAAGAATTTGAGCCAAATATATTATAACGTTATCAAATAACTCTAAAACTGACTTCATATATACATTAAATTAATATAAAAAAAAACAAACTAAATTAGTTCAAAACAAATCTAATTGTCTTTGCTTTTTTAAACTAATATATATAAAAAAAAACCCATAGAATTCTTTAACCGACGTTTCACATGAATGCATTCTGCCAGTTAAAGCAGTGTCGCTCGAAGATAGACATACTCGTAGCAATTAATATTATAGTAATTTTAATCTGTATGACGTTCTTTTCAATGTTTTTAAATGTGATGTTTCTGAGTGTTGTATGGAAAACGTGCTGTTTTTAAATGTTGCATAAGTAAGTCATCTAAAATGTTAAAATAATATTATTAATAATTTGTCCATACAATTTATAATAGTCTTTTAAGAAAAATATCTTATCTCGGTTTTCTATTGTTACAGACACACAAAAAAATACTGATGAAGACCAACCATAAATGGTCGAAACGTCTATAAAAATGTAACAAAAATGAAATTAAATTTCATAAATTAAAGTTCAGAACTAAATAAAAAAAAATCTCTATATAAATATATATATATATATATATATATATATATATATATATATATATATATATATATATATATATATATATATATATATATATATATATATATATATATATATATATATATATATATATATATATATATATATATATATATATATATATATATATATATATATATATATATATATATATATATATATATATATATATATATATATATATATATATATGTAGGAAGAAGGGCAAACTAAGATCATCCACTAAAGTTTAAGATTTCAAGCATGCTAGAAAAGATATAAAGCTTCTATGATTTCTAGGTTGAGATGAGTAAACAGAATGTCATGCATGGAAAATGGGCGTTGTTTAAACTGATTTATAATGGTATTATTAGAATTGTCATTGTTAGTTTTGTTATTATGACCTGAGAAGATTAGGTGCTGAAGGTCTCCGAATTTCCCACATTCGCACAAATTGTCATTTTAACTTTTATCTTAGCCAGGTGAGCTGGTGTTAAACAGTGCGTCAGCGCATCCTAGTTATTGTAGTTACATAGCACCGTTTCAGGTGTTCCATGGAATGAAACTACGGCTTTTTCAGTGGTGTTTCCAGTGTTCTTGAATATTCCTTACCCTCCTGTATTCCGAAAGCCTTAAACCTTTTTGCCTCAGATGTCTACAGCTTTTCAAATATAAATGGTAGGATGTCCTTTCCGTTCACTTTCAGGGATACCCCGAAAGTGTTTGTTTTGCATTCATTAGCCAATTTGTCTGCTCTCTCATTTCCCGCAATACCGCAATGACTGCGAATCAAAGCTAAAACAGTTGTTAATTAGTTTTTTCCTGGCCTGTAGAACTATCTCTTTATTTCTTGCTAAAATCTCTTGTCTCGTCAGTTTATAGAGAGCACTCAAAGAGTCAGTACGAATCACTGTTTTCCTAATTTTGTGCAGTTTTATAAGATTTATGACACACAGAATTGCAAATACTTCATCTGAACAAATTGAATGCCTATGTGGCATTCTTTCCGAGTACACAATGCTTCCATCCTCGGAGCACGCTCCGACTCCGACTCCTCCTATGTTATCCTTTGAACCATCTGTAAAGAAAAACTTATACCCTTGTTCTTTTTTTTCTGCAGTTTCACTCTTAAAGTTAGCCTTATTAAAGTCAGTTTTCTTAAGGTGCGTTTCTTCAAAAATTATCCAGCTGCACTTATTTTCTCTTCTTCTCATTTCAAACAGAAAACAAGAACGATACCAAACCGAATGCTTCAACTATGGAGGGCACTGTTCTCCAAAAACCTGTATTAAGGTTGAACTCCGTATATAAATTGATTACTCCGGCAGATGTCACATTTTTATAAGAAATATTTTTTACTACAAATCTTACTGACAACCATTGTTTTCTGATGTCAAGAGACATTTCCCCTTTTGGGAGAATCATCTAAGTAGGCTTTTACTTTGGCGAACCATGCGTCCGCATCACATCTTTTATTTTCTCGGTATGGTCAAACATTGAAAAGCATAAATAAAGAGTGGCGGGCTTTAGAATTTAGATATTTGTTTTTTTTTTAATTAAATACCCATATGTTTCACGGTCTCTCAAAACATAATATGACAAAGCGGAGGCTATTTTCATCGCTTCTTCTCCAAATGTAGTAACACACACTCATAATGAAATCAAATTTCACCTCTGCAGAGGGTAAGATAATATTCAATAAAGATACTTTCGGTAAATTCGAAATGGTTTTTG
Source organism: Kuschelorhynchus macadamiae (assembly GCA_030620095.1). Classification (NCBI taxonomy): domain Eukaryota; kingdom Metazoa; phylum Arthropoda; class Insecta; order Coleoptera; family Curculionidae; genus Kuschelorhynchus; species Kuschelorhynchus macadamiae. Next base: position 455,313 of record JAUTXW010000301.1, read on the forward strand.
AGATATCATAGTTTAAAATATTGAATTTTGGAGGTTTGAATTAAGTTCTTGACAACATGGCAACGTTGATACGAGATTACTTTAATCTCTTCAGCTGTGTTTTGTCAAGAGAGAAACATAAAAAAAACTATAGGTTTTAGACAGATTCAATTAATTTACTTATTTACTTTGATTATTTATTTGAGATATATGAATTAAATATTTAATAAAAATGATAGTGGTTTGTTAGCATAATATCTAGTAACTAAACCATAGTAACTTTTCATATTATTATGTATTTGTATAAATTAAACCTAATTAAGTTTATACTTTCTAAAAATTAATAAAAAACATCTTACCAAGCACTATATTTAAAAAGAGGCGACCAAATGGTCAAGGTCAAATATTTCAGATAGGATTTTTTCCCGTAATCAGCGTCCGAAACTACGTCCGATACCGTTTCTTTTTTGAAAATCCAAACTTTCAATGAGTGCTCCTCCACTCCATTCATGTAGAAAAAAGCGGGAAAAAAGAATTTCAAAAAAAAAGTACCGTTTGGGTGTACTGACCACCTAAGAACCTGAATCCGCAATCCGTTTTTTTCTATCTCGCTCCGTTGAGGACCTGTCATAATGACAGCTGTTAAATTTTGACACAAAAAAAAGTCGTTTTCGGTTTTCCCGAAAGATTTTACGCCCTACTGGTAAGTTTGGTTTTCGATATATCTCTGGTTTCCACGTAATTCGGATTTTGTTCCTAACCCTCTCCGCTGCTTTCATGGATAGAGAATTCACACAACAGGGAAAGTATTTGAAAAACTTAAAGTAAATACTGAGCCGAACATCACAACAGGGTTTTCTTTCACAAGAGCTAATCTATGTTCCTATGTTTTCAGATACTATTTGTCTCTGAGGACCACGATTTATTATGTCGATTGTTTATAGTTTCTATATCGCGCACTGTCTGGAAAAACGAACACAAATTTGTAACATTCGAATGCCGGGAAAGATACCCTATCTTTCCAGGTATATTTTTAAAATCGACACCGTATTCAATTGGCATGGAATCATCTTACATTATAAAAACTAAGCTAGGTGCTACGTTTACGAATTGATATGTTAATAAGCCTGGTTGTTTACCAGCGAGGTTGCAATTTTTAAGGTAAGACATTTAGATTGTTGCGATACTTTACTAAGAAAAAACACTGTAGAGATTTTGTTAAAAATTATATAATTAATTTTTTTTACAAAATAAAATAATTAAAAGTATTAACGCTTAAATATTAATAAAACAAAATATAAATTTAAGGCTATTTTTCTAAAAACTGGTAAGGAATAATAGACCCAACGTTATATAAGACTTTTTTAATCAAAAAGGGGTCATACTAGCATGTCATAAAATATTTGTAGTCAAACCCCTAACACCCTGTATACTGAAATTATTTTTCCTGAAGGTCTTAAAGAAAATATACTTGTGAGGGTTCTTAAGTGAGAACCTTTATTCATAATTTCAACAGGAGTCACTGTAAAAACATACCCGAGGAAATAGAAAAATAAAAAAAATATGAAATCAAAGTGCAATTTTAAAGTTTTGTGTATATATTCAAGAATCAAAAAAGATTTCAACATTCTAAGACCTTCCTAATGTATTTTTTCAAAGCCAAGACCTGTATCTATCATTCTGAATTTATATCAGGTTAATTCCATGATCCAGTCCTTTTTTATTGAATTTTTATCGTCGTACCCCTAACCTTTTTCAGCAGGCCCCGATTCAATCTCATTTATTTTTTAGTTCGGTTAATCGAATTTTTTCTAATTTGGCTTATTTCGAAGGGGCCTTATTCCACTTTAAATAAGCTGTAGCAGTTTCGTTCTACACACAAACAAATCTGTACAGGAGAATATGAAAATTGTCTATAAGGCTAAATTTACTTTTGACATGCATGCGCGTGTACATCATGTTTTTTTCTTAAATACATACCGAAATAATTTTGACATTCAAAGATAAAACTTAAAAATTCAATCAATTACCGTGAGACTGCATTTTTTAATCCTCTACGTTCATTTTTGCTCAAATGATTGTAACTTTGTCTCTTATAAGAATGCACTCGATATAAATTAGAAAAAAGTTGGGTAATCTAGTAACAAGTAATATGTCGTTGAGAAATTTAGAAAATGTCAAGTAGTTTAAGAACAATTCATAAAAAAAAACGAATTTTCCAAAAAGTTGATTATGGGTTCTGGAAGACAAAAGGTTGGATTCAAGATATGAGTCTTGTAGAGCAGAAAAAGTTGCAGTAAAAATATGATTTCCGTTTTCCAAAATGTTTTGAAATAAAGTCAAAAAAAATTAAATAGATTTTGGCAAAATTCCGGTTTTTACAAATAATTCCAAAACTACATAGAATAACAATAAATTGTGCAAAATTTTTTCTAATTTACCCTAAATCGGATTTCTTTTGGTTTACGTCAAAGTTTTCAATTTCGGGGTGAGCGCATATTTAGTAAACCACCGAACCTGAACACCTTAAAATTGAATTTACGATTAAAATATAGCTTTTTGGGCAAAAAATGGTATGGAGCGATTTTTACCGTAATAATATTCTCTGCCCGAAGTCAGAAGAATTTTTTTCATTTCCAAATATTTTCAAATTTTTAGTAAAAAATCGAGTTTTTATTTAGTTCCCGCTGAATTTTTTTGGGGAATATTTTTCCCATATTCTGGATTAAAAAAGATCCTCTCTGCAAAAAATCAAATTTCGTTTACTATTGTTTCAAACCCTCAACTTACTGAACTAATTAGCTACACCTAGCTAAGTACTTAGATAACAGGTTATTAATCGTTGAGTATGAGAAAGTTCTTTAAATTATTTACTATGTATTGGTTTTTTCATATATTTATTCCTATACACACATCACGTACATATTTATTATTAAAATCGTAGTAATTAGTAATAGCAAAGCGTGCGTAAGACATGAGTCATACACTGTCGTCCAGTGCATTATTTATCAAGGAAATAATATTCAGTTCCGATTTGCGGAGGGTCCTAGGAAACACGTCATTCCTTTGAAAGGTGACTCAACTTTATTTGGATTTTCGTTTAGTGATATTTCAGGGCCGCAGACATTCTTAGGACATGTGTCTATTGTCCGTCTAATTAGTTCAGAATTAGGGGATGTGGCTATGGTATAGGGCAAAGTTCGTCGGCCAGGGTGCGGAATTTGCAGGGGAAACTATCCATGCAGCCGCATTTAGAATATTTTCTAGAAGCAAGTTTTATTTTGAAACTATTATTCGAATTATTCCGGTGTAGCGCCAGCCAGTGAGACAAAATATTATGGAAATTGTATTGGAATTTATCTTTTACCAGAGTTGGGCCTCAGAGCTGGACATCTAGATGATTATATTACTAGTTGTATTATATGGTTGTAGATCGAATTAATTTTCAAACGCCCAACAGTTTAAAAAACGAATATTGCTGGATTTGATCATTTCAAGATATTATTTAATATTTCAAGAAAGAGGCAATTTAATGAAAAGTATGGATTGAGTGTGATAAAGTAAAATATAGAAAATTAAAAAGTGCTAAAAATATATCAAATAAAATATTCGATTTTAACTTCCCGATTTCTTTGATAAATTAAAATTTAGTTTTATTTAAAATATTAAATAAAATTTTATTAAAAGACATTGTCCATTTTTATTAAATGAAATGGATCTCCATAAACATGGTCAAAATTCTCTTGTGGGTATATACCACCTGGACTGGGTGCGCATAATTTGCTGACCAGAATAAAAAACGTGCTACCATCTTAATTTATTGAAAAAACTTCACCAAATTTTAAACATGTACTTGGCTTCTCTAGCAGTACACCCTACCATAAAAATAATTATTTAAATTAGGCCTTAGGGGCTACTTTACTCTTAAAAAAAATTACTCAAATCGTGCGACCACCGCTATTTATAAATCTAACTTAACGAAAATATAGTCTCAAAAGACACTCTATAAGGGCTTTAAGCTACCGTAAAAATACTTATTTAATTCAGCCCTTAAGGGCTAGTTTACTCTTAACAAAATTTATAAAATCCGTGGGACCACCGCTATTTATAAACTTAACTCAACGAAAATATAGTCCTAACAGACACTTTACACATGCTTTAAGTTACCCTTAAAAACAATTATTTAATTCAGCCCTTAAGGGCTACTTCACTCTTAACAAAATTTATTAAAACCGTGCCATTACCGCTATTTACAAACCAAACTCAACAAAAATTTAGTCTTGACAGACACTCTACAAGGAGTTTAAGTTACCGTTAAAATTATTATTTAAATCAGCTCTTAAGAGCTACTTTACTCTTACATATTTTTAATAAAACCGTGCTACCACCGTTATTTATAAATCAAACACAACGAAAATATAGTCCTGAGTGACAATTTATAAGAGCTTTATGCTACCATAAAAATTATTATTTAAATCAGCTTAAAGATTTTTTACTAAAACAGTGCGACCACCGTTATTTATAAATTAAACACAACGAAAATATAGTCCTGAGAGACATTTTACAAGAGCTTTATTGTACCACAAAAATTATTATTTAATTCAGCTATAAAGGGCTAATTTACTCTTAAAGATTTTTACTAAAACAGTGCGACCACCGTTATTTATAAATCAAACACAACGAAAATATTTTTACTAAAACAGTGCGACCACCGTTATTTATAATTCCAACTCATCAAAAATATATTTCTGAAAGACATTTTACAAGCGTTATGCTACAATAGAAATTATTTTTTAATTCAGCCCTTAAGGGCTACTTTACTCTTAAAGACATTTACTAAAACCTATAAATCAAACACAACGAAAATATAGTCCTGAGAGACATTTTTTAAGAGCTTTATGCTACCACAAAAGTTATTATTTATTCAGCCCTAAACGGTTACATTACTTTTAAAGTTTTGTACTAAAACAGTGAGACCACCGTTATTTATAAATCAAACACAACGAAAATATAATCCTAAGAGACATTTTACAAGAACTTTATGCTGCCGTAAAAATTATTATTTAATTCAGCCCTAAAATGTTACTTTACTCTTAAAGATATTTACTAAAACCCAGCGACCAACGTTATTTATAAATCAAACACAACAAAAATATAGTCCTGAGAGACAATTTAAAAGGGCTTTCAGCTACCGTAAAAATAATTATTTAATTCGACCATTAAGTGATACTTTACTCTTAAACAAATGTCACTTAAACCGTGCGACCACCGCTATTTATGAATAAAACTCAACGAAAGTATAGTCCTGATTTAATTAAAATATATCCTGATGGATCAAATTAAGTAAAAATTATATCTATTTATACTATCGAGCATAAAATAACAAAAAAAGACGCCTTATGTCGTAAAATTTATTTAACGTATTTTCCGCCCTCTATAAAACTGGAAAAAAGACGTAACATGCTTTTACGCGCTAGGAACAAAAAGTAAGGCTACTTAATATCATAAATCATAACTAACTAATCTAACAGCATCACAAAAAAATATTTTTTCCGTAAAATCACTTTTTGGACTGATTTAAATAATTATTTTTTACAGTAACTTAAAGCCCTTGTAAAGCGTCTCTCAGGACTATATTTTCGCTAAGATTAATTTATAAATACCGGTGGTCGCATGGTTTTAGTCATTTTCGTTAATAGTAAAGTAGCCCCTAAGTGCTGAATTAAGTAAGTATTTTTATGGTAGCATAAACCACTTTTAAAGTTTCTCTCAGGTCTATATTTTCGTTGAGTTTGGTTTATAAATAGCGATGGTCGCATGATTTTAGTAAAAAAATTGAAAAGTAAAGTAGCCCTTAAGGGCTGAATTAGGCAATATTTATTATGGTAGCATAAAGTTCTTGTAAAATATCTAGCAGGGCTATATTTTTGTTGAGTTGGGTTTATAAATACGGGTGGTCGCACAGTATAGTAGCTCTCAAGGGCTGAATTAAGTAATAATTTACATGGTAGTTTAAAGCCCTTTGTAAAGTGTCTCTCAGGACTATATATTTGTTTAGTTTGGTTTATAAATAGCGGTGGTCGCACGGTTTTAGGAAGCATTTTAAAAAGTAAACTAGCCCCTAAGGGCTGATTTAAATAATAATTTGTATGGTAGCTTAAAGCTGTTGTAGAGTGTCTCTCAGGACTATATTTTCGTTGAGTTTGGTTTATAAATGGCTCCGGTCGCACGAATTAAGTAAAAATTTTAAGAAGTAAAGTAGCCCTTCAGGGCTGAAATAATTACTAATTTTTATAGTAGCATAAAGCTCTTGTAAAGTGTCCCTCAGGACTATATTTTCGTCGATTTTGGTTTATAAATAGCGGTCGCACGATTTTAGTAAATTTTTCAAGAGTAAAGTGGTTCTTAAGGGCTGAATTAAATAATTATTTTTACGGTAGCTTAAAGCCCTTGTAGAGTGACTCTCAGGACTATATTTCCGCTGAATTTGGTTTATAAATAGCGGTGGTCGCACGGTTTTTGGTAAAATTTTTAAAAAGTATTATTTAGTTTAGCCCTTAAGGGATCTCAGGACTATATTTTCGTTGTGTTTAAGTTATAAATAACGGTGAAGGTCGCACGGTTTTAGTAAATGTCTTTAAGAGTAAAGTAGCCCTTAAGGGTTGAATTAAATAATAATTTCTATGGTAGCATAAAGCTTGTAAAATGTCTTTCAGAAATATATTTTTGATGAGTTGTAATTATAAATAACGGTGGTCGCACCGTTTTAGTAAAAATATTTTCGTTGTGTTTGATTTATAAATAACGGTGGTCGCACTGTTTTAGAGTAAAGTAGCCCTTTAAAGCTGAATTAAATAATATTTTTTGTGGTAGCATAAAGCTCTTGTAAAATATCTTTCAGGACTATCTTTTCGTTGTATTTGAGTTATAAATAACGGTAGTCGCACGGTTTTAGAAAAAATCTTTAAGATTAAAATGACCCTTTAGGGCTGAATTAAATAATAATTTTTGTGGTAGCATAAAGCTCTTGTAAAATGTCTCTCAGAACAATATTTTTGTAGTATTTGGTTTATAAATAACGGTAGTCGCACGGTTTTAGTAAACATCTTTAAGAGTAAAGTAGCCCTTTAGGGCTGAATTAAATAATAATTTTTATGGTAGCATACAGCTCTTGTAAAATGTCTCCCAGGACTATATTTTTGTTGAGTATGAGTTGTAAATAACGGTGTTCCCACGGTTGTAGTAAAAATCTTTAAGAGTAAAATAGCCTTTTAGGGCTGAATTAAATCATAATTTTTATGGTAGCATAAAGCTCTTGTTATATATTAGCCCTTTAGAGCTGAATTAAATAATATATTTTATGGTAGCATAAAGCTCTTGTATAATGTCTCTCAGGACTATAATTTCGTTGAGTTTGAATTATAAATAACGGTGGTCGCACGGTTTTAGTAAAAATCTTTAGGAGTAAAGTAACCCTTAAGGGCTAATTTAAATAATTATTTTTAGGGTAACTTATAGCGCATGTAAAGTGTCTCTCAGGACTACATTTTCGCTAAGGTTTGTTTATAAATAGCGGTGGTCGAACGGTTTTAGTAAATTTTCTTACGAATAAACTTGTCCTTAAGGGCTGAATTAAATAATTATTTTTATGGTAGCGTGTACTACTAGTGAAGCTAATTACACGTTTAATATTTGAAGTTTTTTAAATAAATTACGATAGTAGCACGTTTTTTATTCTGGTCAGCAAGTTATTTATGTCCACCTGGACTACCTGTATAATTAAAATTTTGATTATTTTCTATTGATTATCGACTCAAAATGTGCCTAATACATGTATTTAACTGAGTTTTTGTTAGATACTTGTTATAGAAGAATAAGATATCACTTCAACAAACTATGAAAAAGAAAAAATTATATTGGGGTATTGGTACACCTTTGACATGCACTGTGCAGTAAAGAAAGATTCCATGAAATGAAAACATTTTGGAGATGAAACAGGGTAGTTTACGCAAGGTTAGGTTAAAACTAGATTATTTAAGTACTATATAGCGCATAATTTTTAATGGATTACCTACCTCATATTATATAATTTTTTATTGCGATAAAACCTCAAAAACCAATTTAATTTCCTTTTCTTTACATTTAATTAACAAATACCAAAGTATTCTTTTGAGAGGGTAGACCATATATACCATAACTGGAAATTCAGAGGCAGACCGTATACTATAATAGAAACGGTAGACCACATATACTATAGTATGGCGCCCGGTCTTTTAAACTGTCTGTTCTAAGTCACTCAAAAAACTCAAGTCAATGCCTTATCCTAACCTATGTATCTAAAAGCTGAAATGGCTGGTATATTTCTTTTATGACGTAAAAAGGAATTTTTGGAAAGTAAAAATTTTCTTTTCAATGTTCAGGGAGGGTACAGAGTAGTCCTAGAGGTTGAAATAACCTGCTAAACACAAAAATATTTTTTCCTACTATACAAGGCAAAATATCCTCCTAAAACCTAAAATATGTTATATTGCAAAAATTGTAAAGCGTTAACTTTCTTATATACATTCAGGGTAGCAGTGAAACAGTCCCAAACAACTATGCAGGGCAGTAATAATTCTAATTACACCGATTTATTTACCCCAAACGATAAAGCTAGTAGTTTTTTTAAAAAATGAGTGGCGTACTATTTTTTCATTAAGAAATGGTTATCCATATCTATCTATGCGATATTTAAAGAGCCCCAAAATATTTAAGGCACGCAGGCGCCGCTAACCTTTGCGAGGCCCTGGCTTTATAGAAAACAGGGTAGTATTCGCACGGACGTTAATTATATGGCTACAACTACTACCTATTGTTAGCATGTTAGCAACCCCCCTGACAATGCAGGGCGGTGGCATTATACAGTGCATTTTATTTAGAAAACGGATGTGGCCACTGGTTTAAAGTAGAAGCGGCAATACCCCACAATTTAAAATATGCCACTGAGTTTGGGCACCCTGTATATTATATATTACTTAATCTGGTGGCAATATCTCCATTTTTGACTGTTGTTACACTCAGGGCAATTTCAAACTACATCCCAAAGGCAATTTACGAGGGTAATGTGATACCAAACGCTGCTTACGAAATTTCTAAAATAGACGCCCCCCCCTCCCATTTACTTGGTCATCCCCCCCTATAATCGTTAAACTTCGGACATATATGAGTTGCAGTACCTATGCTGCTAAGCTAGATACGAAAATGCATGCGGTGGAGAAGGCAGGTGCTAGTGTGCCCGGCGATAATGTGCAAATGTACAATACAGCCCAAGAAAAACTATGATTGACTTTTTTTTTAGTCACCACTTGTGTCTACGCAGATAACATATACCTATCTTAATGATTTATTTCCTTTATTAAACATAAAAAGTCAGGCAGCCGAAAGCGGAAACTAGTGTAGGTTAACGGAAAAATGCAACGGCCGCGCCTCGCCGACGCCTCTAAAAAAACTAAAGTGCAAGCTTACCTACCTATTTGGGCTTATTTAAATTCAATTTTAATAAAAATTTACAATTTTTATTTTTGTTTTGAAGAAAACGTTTAAATTTCCGAACTTTGTATAGATCCGACCTAGGCTTGCCAGATTTGCAGAAAGCAAAAACGGAAGGCTAGTTCCTTCGGTAGGAGGGATAAGGTCCTCCAAAATAAATTGAAAAGCAAAAAAAAAGGTCCTCGGCTTATTCCTGGATCCAACAAACCTCCTACCCTAGCCGAGATACTTGTGAAGTCACCCAGGTGTACGTTCCCATTTAGGTTTATTTGGTTGCTCCATGAACACATTGATTCAATTATAATTTTTCTTCATTCATTGTAACAAATAATGTTTATTTCTCCTAAAAAGCGGGAGTTTTTTTCGACGGGATGCGAGAGACTTCCTGCCAGCCGGACCTTTTTTTCCTTGATTAAGTAATTATTTTTACAGTTTCCATTATAACAATTTAAAGTGTAGTTTTACGTTAAACTGATACACCCTATGGTAATACTATATTTTATATTTCCGGAAGGCTGCCCACATGTATCCAGGGAGCAAATTTTTTATTCTTAAATATCCGCACGAGTCCCGCCGTTTGCGAGTTTTGGTGGAAGTTTTCTTTTTTGTTGTTGTCATAAAAAAAATTATAATGATAATAATATAATAATAATTTTGGGATGATGTAAAAAGGCGTATCTATATAAAAAGTGTATCTATAATAAAACAAGGATTGTCAAACGAGAGACTCGGCAAACGGCGGGACTCATGCGGGTGTTTAGGAATAAAAAATGTTAATCCGGGGATACATGTGCTCTGGAAGAAAGAACAAAATAGATATTATATATACCAATAATTTCGAATTCCGTCTAATATGCTGAGAATGCAGTCAAGCAGGCACGAATGACATAAGTTTTCAAGGCCGGATAACGAAGTCGGCCCCGAAACATGAACCATGAATCGGGAAAAATGACGACAGACGACAGGCAATCACCCATCAAAGTCAACTGTGAATGTAAGTAATGTAAGTAAACAAATGCTGATGATTGTCGGTAGGTCCCAGTGTTGCCAGTAGCTCTGCATCCAATTATCGAACGTAACAGACGTTTTTAGGAAAAATTAAGTTAAACTATTAGTTTGGGTCAAAATAAATATTTGTTGTTTGTTCTAATCTCTTACAAACTTAAGTAACCATACCTGAATCACTAAGAATAGGTTTTTCCAAGTGTAGCTTAAACCGTACCTGAAGTTTAAACTGCAGATTGAGTTTAAACTAAATCTCTTTCTTATTAAAAACGAATATTAGATATTTATCAAAGTAGTTCATTGGTGTATTTGTTTCGTATATTTACAAGGAAGGACTCCCAATTCACATGCATTGTTGACACTCGGTATACTGTTCTGCCTAGCTGACGTCACACGTCATTTGCTAATAATTTTTTACTTAAAACAAAACTTCATTTTTAATATCACTAGTGATCTGAAAGAATATTAATTAAATCAACAAGACCAAGAAATTTATTCCTTACATACCTATTGTATTACAAAAATATATATAACGCTTTTCACCGTTTTAGATAATAGATACAGCAAAGAGCAGACGCCCTCAACTCCCTCAAGGAATAGTTGCTTGTTTTCCTTTTATCCGTATTCGTATTCTTGTCCACTCTGAAAATAATATCTTTTCTACCTACCTTAATATATTTTTAAACCACTTGTTTGCCAGATTGCAATATTAGTTAAGGGTAAGGAACATATGGCGGACCGCTGGATCTTTATTGTTTCTTATTATTATTAGAGGAGTATTAACCGGCCCATAGTCATGGTGATGTAATTGTTAAATATAATGTACATGGTGATGTAATTGTTAAATATAAAAACTGTAAGGTTTATTAGGTAGTTTAGAGAAAATTGTTACTAATGTATACAGGATATCTCAAAAACGTGTAGCAGACTTAAAATGCATTTTTTAAATGTAACACCCCCTATGGGTTACAGGTTACATTTTTATGATTATGGATATACAGGAAAAATGGTTAAATATAAAAATTATAAGGTCCATTAAGTAGTTTACAGAAAATTGTGATTTAATATTAGGATATCTCAAGAACGTGTAGCTCAAAGTCATTTTTTAAGTATACACCCCTTATGGGTCTCTTTTTACTTCTCTCGTAAAAGGGAAGTATTGTAGTCGTGAAAAAAATCACTCTCCGAGATTTTTTCAGATCTTCATGTTTCAGGGTCCTTAGATGACCCAAGATGGCGGAAGATAATGGAGACTTAATAAAATATTTAAAAAGTCAGACTTAAAAACTGCTTAATGGTTTCATTTCAAATTGTGTCATAACTAACTGTGGTATAGGGATCAACTAGTAAAATAGTGGGACTAATTCAAGGTGGCCGAACAAAATGTTTGCAATCGTAAAAAAGTCAGCCTCTCAGGTCTTACACATCTTTACGTTTTAGCGTCTCTAGATGCCAAAAAAATATGTTTTATCAAAACCGTCGGTCCATCTGTCCATCTGTCTGTCGTTCGAGCATAGCTTAAAGACTACTTACCCGATTGACTTCAAATTTCTACCAAATTTTAGTCAAAAATTAAGGGTCATATGGTGATGACCTGGTAGTATTTTGGTAAATATCCAAAATGGCGAAACAAACTGGCAGCCTAGTGAAATGATAAAAAAATATTATTAAAAACTACTTATCTAATTTATCTCAAATTTTGCACAAAACATTAATGTTGGAATCAACTGGTAAAATTTTGATACGAATCCAGGATGGCGGAATAAAATGGCGGTATAATAAAATATTTAAAAATTCAGCCTGAAAAACTACTTAATAGATTGATATCAAATTGTAGGCCATAGCTAATTGTGGTATAGAGGTCAACTAGTAAAATTGTAATACTAATTCAAGATGGCGAAACAAAATTGCGGCCAAATAAATTTTTTTTAATCGTAGAAAAATCACCCTAGATGCCAAAAAACATATCAATTCAGTCGGTTAGTATGTCGGTCTGGCTGTCAGTTCGCGACATAGCTTAAATAATACTTACCCGATTGGATTCAAATTTGGACCAAAAATTAAGAATTTTGGTAAAAACCCAATAAGGACGAACAATACTAAAAAAAATGTGTTAGAGTGGTGTTTTATTTGGAGTTAAGATCCAGTAAATAAAACAAGTCTCTTTTTAAATTGTCGACTTTTCGCAACTTAATTGTTGCATCCTCAGGATACATACATAGATCCTGTATCCTCCATGAAACCCATATTATCAGTCTCTATCTACTTCGTTGGTTCGCATATATTTCCTAGATATATATTTCTAAATGGTTTTTGTTAACAATCCCCTTGTTGTTATGTTACAGTGGTGAATTATTTAGTGTTAGGATCCAGTAAAAAAAACACATGTCTATTTTTAAAAATAGTCGGCGTTTCGCAATTTTATTGTTGCGTCCTCAGGACACATATATATAGATTCCGTATCCTGCATGAACCCCATATTATCAGTTTTTACTTACTCCGTTGGTCCGCAGATATTTCCCAAATATTAAGTTTCTATGGTTTTCGTTAACGATCCTCTTGTTTTTATTTTAGAGTGGTGTATTATTTGGGATTAGGATCCAGTAAAGAAACAAAAGACTTTTTTGAAATTGTAGACGGTTCGCAATGCACAACACATATATATTCTATATCCTGCATAAAACCAATATTATCAGTCTTTACCTACTACGTTGGTCCGCAGATATTTTGCAGATATTAAGTTTCTAAATGGTTTTCATTAACCATCCTCTTGTTTTTATGATAGAATGGTGTTTTATTTGGGGTTAGGATCCAGTGAAAAAACAGTCTTTTTTAAATTGTCGATGCTTCGCAATTTTATTGTTAGATTCTCAGGACACATATGCAGATTTTATATCCTGCATCAAACCCATATTGTCAGTTTTTACTTACTCCGTTGGTTAGCAGATATTTTCTAGATGTTGAGATTCTAAATGGTCTTCGTTAATGACCTTCTTGTTGTTAGAGTGGCGTATTATTTGGCGTCAGGAAATATCTGCGGTCCAACGGAGTGGGTAAAGACTGATAATATGGGTTTCATGCGAGATATAAAATCCATATGTGTTCTGAGGATGCAACAATAAAAAAGGGCTTTTGTTTCTTTTTCTGGATCCTAACCCCAAATAATACACCACTCTAACATAACAACAAGAGGATCGATAACGAAAACCAATTAGAAACTTAATATCTGATAGACTGATAATATGGGTTTCAATTTAAAATGGCGTCCAAATAATTTTTTTAAATAATCAACGTAAAAAAATCTTGATCAATTGACTTTAAAATTTGCAGAAACATAGAAGTAAAAATGGGATAAACTGGTACGAATTCAACATGACGTAGCAAAATGGCGGTATGTGTCAATGTAAAAACTACTTATTGAATTTATTTTAAATTATGCCAAAAAATCAAGTGTCACATAGGTAGAAAGAAAATGGTAAAATATAAAATGACGCTAAATAAAAATGAAAAGACAGTGTATGTAACACATACAGAGTGACTAGGTACTGAACTAAATTGAGTCACACTTCACTATTCCTAACAAATGGAAAAAAAATCTTAACGAGGGAAGTTCCGGGTAAAGGAAATTTACCGATTTTTTATTATTGTGAATATACCAATCCAGCTATAGAGGCAATGTATTAGAGAGAAACGAAGAATCAAATTGAGATACATTTGTGAATCCTAGTATATTTATAATCAGATAAACAAGGAATATTTAATAAACGATAATATACCCGGTGTTTCCAGTTAAATTTAATGTTTATTTGGACAAGATGTCAGTTAATCTAACCATGGCCGATTTTTAACACCTACATTTGTAGGCTTTAAGTCGCTAATCTTAAATTTGACGTCAGATTTTATCGGCGATGCTTCACTCTCGAGTTATTCATAATCAAAATGTATAAATTGTTTTAATTATTTCTTCCTTCTTTTCACAAATATTTCTGCAAATTTTATGGAAAATCGGTGGAAACCATAATCAAAATGTACAAATTATACATATTTTCAATTTAATCCCTTTATTTTGCAATACAAGCTTACAACAAAATAGATCTTCTATTTGTAAAACTTTCCATGAATTTATTAAATGCTATGATTTCCTAATTTTCACTAAAACCTCTTTTCCTAATGTCAAAATATAATTTGTTATAACTGTTTTTCTTTGTCTGAAATAAGGAAACAAATCAAAAATATATAATTTCTGAAGTTTGATTGTCTGTTCTACCGGTTTTGTATTACAGACTTTGATGATCAATAACTCGAGAATGAAATGTCGCCAACAAAATATGACTTCAGATTCGTGATCAGCGCCACAAATCTCCCAATTTACCAAAAATCGTCGATGGTTAGCTTAACCAAAAGTTTACCTTTATGTTAGATACTTTTTACTGCACTATCCTGTTATCTTAGAATAGGTAGACTATCTGTATATATTTAAAGAACCTAGAAGTTAAAGATTTTTTTACTTTGTTAAAAAGAATGGAAAGTTCCCCTCGCGTCGATTTTTTTTTGCATACGTGTATCTTATGTGAACTTAGGTATATACAGGGGTGCTCTAGGGGGGTATTTGGGGGTTGTAACCCCTCCCTAGATTTGTACCAAAACAGATTGTACATTTCGAAAAAATAAAAAACATATCGCGGTTTCGCTGGAAGATAAAATATTTCGATTTTTTACTTTTTTAAAATTTTCCGGTAATTATAGTTTTTATTCAACATTGCAACCCTCGCTCCGGCAATCCGCAATTTTTTCCTGGGTGCTCCACTGGGTATATACCTAACTTATACCTATTTGTGTTAAGATTTGCACATGTCAAGAGGAAGAACAGCACACACATAAGCAACTCACACTAAAGAATATCATTTGACCAAGTACTGCCAAAAGACAAAACAGTCTTTCGTACATATTATATTAAATATATAAGGGAAGAGAAGTTCCCAAAAATATATCACATTCTATATTCCATATGGGCCAAGCAGTCGGTTATTGAAAAAAATATCACAACGGCATCGTCGCATTTTCTTCAGAACGTTGTTATAGCCTCTTTCATGGAGATTCGCAAGTTGGGTTAGGACGATAAAACCCCGCTCAACCGACCAATCAGAGACAACAGCGAGGTTTATGTCCATATATGGTAGCGTTAGTTAATGAGACAAGTGGGGCTTGGACGAATCCATCTTGTTTGGCGCGAGGGGAAGCCTCACGTAATCGACAAAATGTTTCCATAGTTTTTCCGTAATAATTAATATATTGCTGATGAAAAATACCTAAGTAATGTCAATGTTTTGACGTACAATCATGGCATATGACATTTTCCCTGTTTTTTTCTAAAAAAAATTTGAATATTGCTAGCTTCTGTCCCTCGATTTAGAACGTGCCTACCTCAAAGCCGCAACCGGCTTCTTTCCTTTTTGTCAGTTGTTCGTTGTCTTGTGACGTGTGCACTGTATTGTTAAATCGCCAAATCGGTAAGATTTTTTTGATTCCCACCACTGTTTTGCATTATTTCTATAAAAATTTGCTTCTACTAGGTGTTTTATTTTTAATTGCATTATTATACCAAGAATTCCCAGAATATTTAATTAATCTAAGTTTGTTAGGACACCCGGCCCGGCATTTTCTAACCGCAATTACTTGCCGGGTGTACCACCTGTTTTGCGTTGTTCTGAGTAAATAAATACATCTATTTTTACTTTGAGCAAGTGGTTGTTATAGAAAATTGTGGCGTACGATTATAATTTCATGTAATACAGTTTTACTATTATTTCCTTTGGTCTGATGCCAAACAGTTGTTGAGGTAGGACTAGGCTCATACCGCTGAACCGCTCATCTGTTTTTTTGCCAGCAATAAAATTTAATGTAAAGCTGGTTTATTATATGCAGGTATAGTGTTGCAAACAAATTGAACTGAAATACTCTACTTGTAAAAAAATATTTTTAGTCATGTAGGTATTGTATTTGATTAAATTCTGAAAACTACTAAATTAGGAGATGTCATTATTATTACAGAAAGAGCATTTGCCTGTTATCTGTCTTACATTTCTAAAAACCGGCGTTTCTCATTGAAAATTTTGATGAAAAAGTATGTCAACGTGATGATTTTCGAGGGGAGCGGGGAATAATCGATGCAACACAATTCCTTATATGGTAATCTTTCTCGCTATTGGTTCTGCGCGCCGGCGATACTGCGCTCTTGTCTTATTTTATATCGGGAGGGGCAAATAATTATATATGGTTGAGAACTTTTGAATTTCACACATTTCTGTCTTGTGATATTTTAGAGAAGGTACAGCAAACAGGCTGTGCTTTTAAAGAATAACTTACATCTAATTATATTATTTTTCAATCACCAAAGTAAGTTTTTAAGGCTAGTTTTTTTGTTTTAACAAAAAATAAAATGTGTAAATCTTGATGGTGCTCTTTCCGGTTCGGTTTGAAATATTCGCGCTTTTCGGGTGTGGTCGCGTTTCGTGTTGTATTTTGTGCCCTGTTTTTTGGACTAATTGGATACATTGAAGTGAAAGTAACTAATTGAAAATGATTCTTAAAAGGACTTTTTAAGGATATTAGACATTTCTGCACTTTTTTGTCTTTAAATTTCTACCCACTTCAAATAAGGAATTTTATTAGTGGATACCTACCTACTTAAAGTTATATCAACATTATTATTCCCTTTATTTTCGGTACCTAAGTAGTCAATAAATTCGTAGTCTAATTTATCACACTCATTTTGGTTATTCCCTATCTGCACTTTTTTTATTTTTAAGTAGCTACCCTCTTTAAATAAGGAATTTTATTAGTGAATACTAATAATAAATGTTGATATATTTTAAATTTTTTCCCATTTATTTTCGGTAACAAGTGAATAAATTCCTGATTTATTTAATTTTTTACATTGATTTTGCCATTTTCGTTTTTAATAATGATCGTTTCCTATTATAACAAGTATCCACTTAATAAATATTTACTTAAGCAGGGAAACGCCGCCGGAAATTATTTTTGTCCATGCTTTCTTATTAATATTCATTATACGCTTATCCATGCTATACTCAATTTTATATTTGCTGTACCCAGAGGAAAAGTTACCCACTAACTGTCAGAATGAGATTCAGAAATTTTATATCTACCTAAGTATTTGAAACTTGGTACGTATTTATAAACAAGATCAGCTTCGACCCGTTATACCTACTAACGGTTATTTTACAGTTTTTTTTCATTATGTGAACGTAAACGGTCTCCTTCATTGATTATATTCACATTTAAAATTTTGATTTGTGCGGATTTTACCGACTTGTCAACCGGTTTTTATTTACGTTGAAGAGACCGTGAAAGGGCACCTCCTTGCTTTGTTTAGTTTATTTTATGTTTTTTAATTGTTTTATAAACTATGGTAGTTCGATTAATATACATGGGGTTGTTCACCATTTAGAAATTTATATTACATGTTAAAAAGGTATATATTTACTTGTCTTAGTTTTTTTTCTAAACATAGCTTTATATACCTAAGATTTATATACATATATAATTTTTATTTACTTTGTGATGAGATTCTATTAACAGTGTTAAGTTGTGCTTTTCTTCATAGGGCCTACCTAATATTTTCTTATTCTTCATTTAAAAAAAATTAATATACATATATATTTTTTTGCTATATGAAAATTTAAAGGTAAGTATGTTACATATATTCTTTTTAATGAAGTAATATGTGTATTAACGAAAATAATTAAAAATTATGCATGTCAAGTAGAAAAGGTTTTGAAGAAAGAAATGTGCATTTACTTCTCATAATATGTAGATTTTTCAAAAAATAAAGTTTTTAGGTGAACTTCCCCATTATTTACCAGTTGATTTAAACAAAACTGTACCAAATTTTAAATTTCTAATAGTTGTTTCTTTTATTTACAGTACTAACAAATCAAAATGTGTGACGAAGAAGTTGCTGCATTGGTCGTAGACAATGGATCTGGTATGTGCAAGGCTGGTTTTGCCGGGGATGATGCTCCTCGTGCTGTATTTCCCTCAATTGTGGGTCGTCCAAGACATCAAGGTGTAATGGTCGGCATGGGACAAAAAGACTCCTATGTAGGTGATGAAGCTCAAAGCAAAAGAGGTATTCTTACTCTAAAATATCCCATTGAACACGGTATTGTCACTAACTGGGACGACATGGAGAAGATTTGGCACCACACCTTTTACAATGAACTTCGTGTAGCTCCAGAAGAACACCCAGTACTTTTAACTGAAGCTCCATTGAATCCTAAAGCCAACAGAGAAAAAATGACCCAAATTATGTTTGAAACTTTCAACACCCCAGCTATGTATGTAGCTATCCAAGCTGTATTGTCTCTGTATGCTTCCGGTCGTACCACTGGTATTGTACTTGACTCTGGAGATGGTGTTTCACACACAGTTCCCATCTATGAAGGTTATGCCCTCCCTCACGCCATTCTTCGTTTGGACTTGGCTGGTCGTGATTTGACTGATTATCTTATGAAAATTTTGACTGAACGTGGATACTCTTTCACCACCACTGCCGAAAGAGAAATTGTCCGTGATATTAAGGAAAAACTCTGCTATGTAGCTTTAGACTTTGAACAAGAAATGGCCACCGCTGCTAGCTCTAGCTCATTGGAAAAGAGCTATGAGCTTCCCGATGGTCAAGTTATTACAATTGGAAATGAGAGATTCCGTTGCCCAGAAGCCCTGTTCCAACCTTCCTTTTTGGGTATGGAAGCTGCTGGTATTCACGAAACAACCTACAATTCCATCATGAAATGTGATGTTGACATCAGAAAAGACTTGTATGCCAACACAGTCCTCTCTGGAGGTACCACTATGTATCCAGGAATCGCAGACCGTATGCAGAAAGAAATCACCGCCCTCGCCCCATCCACCATGAAAATCAAAATCATTGCACCTCCAGAAAGGAAATACTCCGTATGGATTGGAGGTTCCATCCTTGCTTCCCTTTCCACCTTCCAACAGATGTGGATCTCAAAACAAGAATACGACGAATCTGGACCATCCATCGTCCACAGGAAGTGTTTCTAAATTTGTTAATATTTTATTTATTTATTTTTTATATCGCCTGCATTCCATTACTCCATGCATTCGTTTTGAATTTTTTTGTATTATATCTGCGATATGATGTCGCTGTGCGACTAGAACTGCCATTTTGAAATGGATTAAGAGACCGTATATGCACTAGGCCAAAGTATTACTATACTATGATTATATGTTTTTTGTAAGTTATTACACGTTGTGCAGAATAAGACTCTTATTTTACTTATAAATATAATTACATTTAGGCTATTAAATATGAAAAATATTTAATAAAAAAATTGTAAAATTTAATTATAGTACTTTATTTTTGCCTTTTGTAATAAAATGTTAAAATGTTTTTTAAAACTTTTTTTACTTAAAGAAAATATATTTCTAAATAAATTGAAAGTTTTAATTTATCATTAATAAAATGAAAAATTAAAACCTGTAGGATGCACTACGATATTTAAAAAGTAACAAAAAAATTGACTGATATTTTTCTTATTTCTAGAAATAGGTTTCAGTATACATGGTGTTATATAAAAATAGGGCATGGGTGGGTTGGGTTTTGTTTTTTTTTTTTAAATGAAATGTCCTGTTCCTTTTTTTGAATTTCATATTCCCATCAGATTCTAAAGTTAACAAAAGTTTTCCACTTTCGAAAATTGGAAAGTGAAATCACAAGAAAGGTCCATAAAAACTAAGACAAAAGTGTGCTCTTGATAAGCAAAACTGTTTAGATTTAACAAGTTGTCAAATTCTGAAAATTTGAAACATAAATATTTTGAAAAGAATTGCACTGCGGTAGAGGTAAAACTACATAAAATATAGTTGCAGTTCAATTATTTTCAAAATAATTATGATTTAAATTTTCAGTGGAAACTGACTTTGTATATTTAAAATCTGATGGGATTATGAAATTCAAAAAAGAAACAGGGCATTTCATTTAAAAAAACAAAAGGCGACCCATGCACTATTTTTATAAAACTGCATATTGAACAATAGAGCAAAATTCGAAAAAGGGTGTTTTCCATAACATAATAGTTCTAGAAGGTTTTTGGTAATATTAAACAATTCCAAAGTTATATATACAGGGTATACCAAATTAAGTGCGCACTATTGCTTACTTATTTATTACGGGAGCTACAAAGTCGGTTAAATTAGGGAACTAGTGGTATTTTTTATTGTGATTAAAATAGTAAAAAAAGAAAAACAATCGTACATGGCGTTTTGATTAAATTTAAAAAATAGTATTTTTTGAATGGGATACCCTGTATATTTACTGTTTCGATTGCAAATTTTCTGCTGAACAAAAAAGTTTATATGCATTACTGGCAGTTAAAGATAACCTAGTTATTCATATATTTCGCTTTTATATAAAGAAAGCATGTATTTTTAAAATAAAATTTTATTTTACGTTTTATGTCAAAATACTGCTTGACACCAAGATCTGACATAACCCCATACTTTTACTTTTGGGGTTATGTCAAAGAAGGTATATAAAAAGAGATATTTGACTTCAGACGAACTTCAACTTAATATTAGGCGCATTGTAACATCTATCGATGGCAGTACACTTTTGAAGGCAACAAAAGTTCTGTTAAAAAATGCTGAAAAATATATTGAAGAAAATGGAGATATATTTGCCCACTTGCTATACATTTAAATTGTTCTTATTTCTAACTTAAATTTTATTTTAAAAATACATTGCCTTCTTTGTCTAAAAGAGAAATATGAGAACTAGGTTTTCTTTAACTTTAAGCCAGTAATGCATATACACTTTGTTCAGCAGAAGATTTGCAATCGAAACAGTAAAAAATATACAGGGTGTCCTATTTAAAAAAATTCAGAAACGTGATGTTCGATTGTTTTTCTTTTTTTTTACTGTTTTAATAAAAATAAAAAAATGCTACTAGTTTGCTAATTTAACCGATTTTGTAGCCCCCGTAATAAACCAGTTAGCAATAGTGCGCACTTAATTTGGTACACACTGTATATATATATATATATATATATATATATATATATATATATATATATATATATATATATATATATATATATATATATATATATATATATATATATAAATATATATATATATATATATATATATATATATATATATATATATATATATATATATATATATATATATATATATATATATATATATATATATATATGTATATATATATATATATATATATATATATATATATATATATATATATATATATATATATACATATATATATATATATATATATATATATACATATATATATATATATATATATATATATACATATATATACATATATATACATATATATATATATATATATATATATATATATATATATATATATATATATATATATATATATATATATATATATATATATATATATATATATATATATATATATATATATATATATATATATATATATATATATATATATATATATATATATATATATATATATATATATATATATATATATATATATATATATATATATATATATATATATATATATATATATATATATATATATATATATATATATATACATATATATATATATATATATATATATATATATATATATATATATATATATATATATATATATATATATATATATATATATATATATATATATATATATATATATGTATATATATATGATCTATCTATCTTCATATACCACTTAAAATAACATTTTTTTTCTAGTTTTTACTTTATTTTTATGATAATCACTGGCGTGAATAAAAGTAAATATTATTTAAAAATGAAAGATAAAAAGGAAGTAGAAATATTTATATACAATATTATATGGGAATCTCGAATTTTTTATAAGAAATAGGGAAATGGTTTAGAAAATTTTGTTAAAAGCCTAATAACATCTGCGTGCGGATTCTATCTATTACAGTTCTTAAGATATTTAGAAAAAAATAACATTGCGTTTTTAAAATCATACTGTAACATTTTTATTTATTCCCCCCAAAATTTTTCAAAATAAACATACCAGCAACTTTTTGTATAAAATTTTGTGGTGTCAAATTTAGAATCTTGACATTTTGGAGCCTATCATCTAATTGTTTTTTTAGTATGGATCTGGATTTTTATTTTTGTTTATACCTCCAAATCCAAATTATTGGATTTGGAGCATTCGTCCATTAAAAATATTTAAAATTCTTTATGAATTTAGAGAAATTCTTGTTTTCGTCTCTCTCTAATACATTGTCTTTTATTAGAAAATCTTAAATTCACTGTGCAAATATTACGCCGGATACGTTGTTAAAATCGAAAAAAAAAACAGGTCCGTATTTAAAAAACAAAATTGAAGATAGGCCCTGGGTTTACGAAACGCTGAAATCAAAATTTGACAGCACCACAAAATTTTACCCACAAAGTTGCTTTGGGAACGTTCTTAAAGATACGAAAAAAATACAGCATATCTAATTTTAAAAACAATGTTTTATTTTTTTCAAAATAACTTAACAAAATCTAGAATCCGTCCGCCGACCTTATTGCCTTTGTAATAAAATTGTCTAAAACTTTACCTATTTAATCATTTTTTATCAGGTATAAGAAGCGAGATTCAGTGGCGGATTTAGAAGGGGTTTCGCTACCCCGAGTTATTCAAAACTAACAAAAATAAAAGGCAGTAGGCTATTAAAGATTTTAGGCGAAAAAGCTATTTTTCTTGTTTTGCTTATCTGAAAAATAAGATTAATTTAAAAGAGTCATTTTATATACAGGCTACGAAATAACCACAAAAATAGAAGCTCACTAAACAAAAAAAATTTAAAATTGTCACTTTTGATACATCTAAGTTAAAGAGTTTTCAAATATAAGTCAAAACGCTTTTAGACGTTTTTTGATAACAGTTTTACTTTTTGAGAAAATTGATGGTGGATATGTACAAAATGCATAATTTTTACATATTTGCGATTAATTATCAAAAAACTTCTAAATGGGTTTTGAGTTGTATTTGCAGGGTTTTTAACATCTAGGGGTCCTAAAACGTGAAGATCTGTAAAAACTTGGGACGGTGATTTTTTAACGATTACAATACTACCTCTCCTAGGGTGATGAAATTGCCCTTAACGGAAATATTTTTTATTTTAAAAACGGTTAGTTTAAACGGAGAAAACGTCGAATTTATTTTACCCTTTTGTATGTAAACTGTTTTTTACTGTACATAATAGCCCCTGGGGATTAAAACAATCTCCTAAATACGTAAACATTTATTTCAAGAGCCCCGCTAATTTATTTTATCATATAAAACATTTTTTCGACTATATAGGGTCCCTAGAACATTTTTTATTTGTTTTCTTTTTCCAATTTTTGAATGTTTTTTCTCGGACAGTACTAGGGGAGTAACATTTAGTGAGCCGGTTATACGATATACAGGGTGGGGTACTATATTTTGACTTGACCTATTTCTTTAAAGGATTTATTATAGGAGGTAGAAATAAATACAAACGTTGTAGGATTTATTCTAAATCTATTCTATCAGACAAACATAATAGAGAAAAAAGACTAGCATCATTTTTTTGTATTTTCCTAAATTTGTACAATTCTTTAGCAAGGTAACTGTATAGATTCCCAGGCTCGTCCCCAGATGTCATAGAGGGTGATAGTTTAGGTAAGTGTAATAAATATACAATGCGGCTCTTAAATCTTCCCTTTTTATTTTTTGAGGCAGTCAGTACAAAAGTTGAAATTTGACTACATACTTGTATATTTCGTTTTTGAACATTTAAAGAGGCGGCTGGGCTTCGTCTGTAAATTGACGGAACTTAAATTGTTTTTTCATTTAGTTAACACGATACCAACAATGTACACCGGGTTTCTGTTTATGTTGTGGACAAGCTTTGTTTTAAAAGGTAGAAAAAAAGTTTTCATCTAAATAGCGGGATTTGCTAAAAAATAAACAAATGACATTTGGAAAGTTATTTTAAATGGAACGCCCTGTATAATATGTATTTGTTAAAGGGCTCTCTTCCCATTAATTAGGAAATGCCATGCTTGATACCTTTGTATTTAAAGACAACCGAGAAAGTTGACAAAAACGCTTTTTTTTTTGTTTAAAAAAATGTATAAAACACATGTTTTAAACGTTTTTATAGTTCAATCTATGTATTATTCTTTGTTTGCTTTTTTATTACTTCCTTGATTGTATAACTAAGTTTTGTAATTAAATATGTTCGTCAAACTAGTTTTGTATTAAACAAACTGAAAAAAATGCACATTTATTGCTTGGTGTTTGTCAATTTTATCGGCTGTTTTTAAAAATAAAGGTCTCTTTATTTTATAATCAGCCAGAAGATATTCATTTAATGAACCAATATTATACATGATATTCCACATAAATGCTATTTTTCATTCTGATTTTTTTTTGCAAAAATCCTGACGGTTCAGAAAAAATGTGTACCTTTATCTTAAAAAATAAAGGAGAAAATGAAGAAAAGCTGCGCCATAAGACCAAAGTGAATGATAATGATTATCTTTTTCCCTTCACCAAAGTTCTGTTAAATTCTTCTCCATGTTCTCGTTTATTTTTAAAGATAAAAGTACGAACCTAACCCGGTATATTTAGAATCCTGAAAAAGAGATCTATCTATTGAAAATAATATTTGTAGGGTGTCCCGTTTATTTTATCTTTTACAATTCACATTTTTTTTATATTTATTTAATGTTATATGAAACTTGCTAATTAACCACAAAATTTATTTTTTCATCAATTTGATATCTTGAAAAATAAGAAAGTTATATCAGATTAAAATGTAAACAAGTTAAAATGGCCACGCTTTGTACACTATTACTCTACCATAGGTACAGACAATTGTTGAAATACTTGGTAAAATCGAACAATGAAATAAAATTGTTGAGTATTAAAAAAAAGAATAATTTTGGTCGGCCCCCCATCCTGATCAGTGCTCATGGCCACATCTCAATCCTGCTACTAACTTTTGTCTACAGAGTGTGTTGCCCAAATTCTGTATACCTAACATACATCGAGAAAAGGATGACAGAAAATAAGCTTTTTTAATATATTTATATTATACTACTTCCCGAAATAAGAAAATAGTAATTTACGTTACGGTAGGCGACTTACAGTAGGAGTTTAACGGAATGTAAAAAGAGTACTGTATAATAGCACCTAACAGATGTGTACCGTAAAATATTTTATTTCATACTGTATAATCTATTTTTTGCTGAAATTTGGAACGCCATTTTTTTCCATAGCAAATTATGATTTTCTATTGCTTGTCGCTGTCAAATAAACAAAACCCAAATTACCAATTTTAGTTAAATAAAATAATTGAAGAGCATATTTGATAGTTGTGTCAATAAATAATTGTAGTTAATTTAAAAATAAACTCTCTTCTTTTGTTTGCCACTGTCAAATAGATAAAACCAAATATTTTATTTCTTATATTTTTAACTGAGAAAATGTCAGTCAAATCTGACAAATAATTGCTTCTTAATACAATAACATGGTAGTGTTGCTAGGCAACACATTACGATATCAGATACTATAATGTCACACTACGCTATCAAATACTATAATGTTCGATTTACCGGCTGTCAATCAGTTTAGGGTAAGTATATTTGCTAGACAGTACGAAATAAAACTTTTTTTATGAATATAAGTCCAAAAACACCTTAAGATGTAGAGCGAATAGCGTTTAAAATATAACACCCTTCATGTCGAAAACAAAGCATTTGCGGGAATATGTTCATATAAAACTGTTTTCAATTGAAAAGTTTAGGCTAAGTATATTTGCTAGACAGTACGAAATAAAACTTTTTTTATGAATATAAGTCCAAAAACACCTTAAGATATAGAGCGAATAGCGTTTAAAATATAACACCCTTCATGTCGAAAACAAAGCATTTGCGGGAATATGTTCATATAAAACTGTTTTCAATTGAATAGGGATTTTTTGACACTTGACCTTTTAAAATTTTTATGATGCTGTTATTTTGTTCCACTATATTGAATTCATACCAATATCTTACTAGTTCATTTTTGTCACTTTTTTGTACATTTCGATTTAGTAAGTAGTTTTTTCTATGTATTTTTCCATTATATTCTCTTCTATTATTTTTTTTGTTAGTACCTCAGACCAAATAAAGAAGAGACGCTTTCACCCATTCATAAGTAACAAAATAAAACGAGTAAAAAAGTATATTGTCTTGTCTCCAGTTTATCAATGAAATAAATATGTAATACAAACGTGGTTTTCCACGCGGTTTTATTGACACGTTGTAGTCCACAGACGGAGTATAGGGGGTTACAGTGTACAAAATTTGTATTTAATATTTAAAAATATAAAACCACTTATTTGTAAGTAAAATCAGTAAAATGTTTAAATTTTGCGCATTGTGTAAAATAAAACAAATTATAACCGATGCTGGCTTAAGAATAAGGAAATGTTGGATTTCTTATGTTACAAATTTCCAAAGTTTTCTTAGAGGCAGAAATACCCATTCCTATACTACATTTTCAATAAAAATTATGTATACAATTATCTATCAGAGTTATGTTTGGTTTAATATTGTAATAGGATTACTTGATATCTACAGATTAGTTATGGAAATTTAATTTAAATATACAAATTATGCCATCTAAAGTAAATAAATACATCAGATTTACACTCTTTTAATAACTATCCAGCATTCACGTTTAAAATATGCGTTAATAAAATGACATTCATACTTATCAGGTTATTAAAATTTTCTGCTATATATTCCTGTTTTATTGTTGTTACAAACTACCTTCAACATGACACCACTTTGGGTTCATATTACTGATGTAGTGTAGTAAATTATTGAAAGTATTCTAAAGAAACAATCACCCTCCGAAATATTTGCAAAACTTTGCGTTTTAAGGTTCCTAGATCCCGAAAAATATTGCTCATCCATCTCCGTCAGTCTGTCTGTATGCGGCATAGCGTATCCCACTGACTTCGAATTTTTGTCAAAAATTAATGACATGATTTTAAAGTCATTATGGTGGTCTCACAAAAGCTTTAAAGAATCATTAAGAAACTGCTTATTGAATGGATTTCAAATTGTAGGATATAAGTATACACTGGTAAAATTTTGGTGTGAAGCCATTATGACGGAACAAAATGGCTGCCTAAAATGTTTAAAAATTCAGTAGGTACCACAAAACTCATTATTAAATTAAGTTCAAATTTTGCACAAAAATCAAGTGTAAAACAGGGATAAACTGACAATTTAATTTTTTTGAAATGAAGTTTCAACGCTATTTTTTGCATTGTTTTATTGGGTATTTTTCTATAAAACCAATATAGGTTTTTTTCTGAACAGATGGTGAATGCGCCAGATATTCATATTCTACTGGAAGTGACGCGTCACCGTGTAGTGATGTCAAATCTAGAGAAATTAAATTTGTAGCCGTCAAAATTTGACGGGATCGCATTCGTATGATATTTATATATTCCATAAAATTCCATTTTTTTAAATAAAACTGCTTTTTATGGAGGGAAAAGTAATAAATGACAAATTTTATTTTTATAGATATAATACAGAATTCCACTACATACATATAAACATTTTATGAATCCATTCAATTGGCATTGGCGTATCCGGGACTTTGGTTTGGGGGGGGGCTGTACAGCGCAAAAAAATCAATAAAAAACCGGAAACTTCCAGGGAAATCGGTTTTAAATATTCTATGGTTAGTTAGCTTAGCTGGCGATGTCAAAAATACGCAGAATTACAGAATTTACATAATTCAACGGCCTCGGGAGTGTATTGGCGAGGTTTTTCTCGCGACATCTTTGGATATTTGTCCCAAAGGTTCAAACTCAAGCGGTGTTGCTGTTGTTGTGGAATTATGTTTTGTTAAATATGTTAAATACATAGGTAAATAAATAAACGAAAAATAATACGTAGAAACTAATATATAAATTAGAGTCGTAAAAACATACTTTAAACTAGCCTTTAGGGGGGCTGCAGCCCCCCCTTTGTACGCCTATGTTCATTGGTAATAATACCAAGTAATTTGTGTTTTCTGTACGTAGTGGATTTGTGTACTAGGAAAGTTACGCGTAAAAGCAAATTTCCCCTTTTTAATTCCCTCATAAAAGGGAGGTACTGTAATAGTCAAAAACTCACTCTCCTAGGTGTTTACAGATATTCACGTTTTTGGTACATGCCAAGCGGCATAGCTCAAAAACTCCTTACCCGATTGATTTCAGATTTTGGGCAAAAATAAAGTCTCGTTAAAGGTCGTATGGGGATAACCTGGTAACATTTTGGTAAAAAATCCAATATTAGTGCCTGGTGAAATGTTAAAAATATATAACTAAAAAACTATATATTGAATTACCCCAAATTTTGCACAAAAATTAAGTGTTATATAGAAATGAATTGAGAACATTTTGGTACGACATTTTAGCGGACAATAAAACATTTACAAAATCAGTCTGAAAAAAGCTACTAGTAGAATAACGTCAATTTTTTTGCAAGCATTAAGTGCGATATAGAGATAAACTAGTAAAATTGCAGTACGAATGCAAGATGGCGGAATGAAAAGATTTCAACTTGCTTTTCGAAATCTGAAAGCTTGGTTTATCTACTTTTTGGATCATTACGCCAATTTATGTTATTTTCCGGTTTTTATGATATACACTGTGTTAAAGAAGCTAATATATTGGGACATTTTTGTCAATTTTTTAACTGCTGCCTTTAAGATTTAGCATTAAATTAAAAACAATGTACAGTAAAAACAGTAACACATTTATTATATGATGCCAATAAAGGATTTTTTTATATATATATATGGCAAAAACGTTTCTAGATACTATTCTATACTTTAAGTTTGCATTCCAAAATCAAGCAAAAAATATTAAGTGTCAAAGTGGCGCACTCCTCAATTTTTTTTAAATGTTTACATCAGTGTATTTTACGCACTCTATATCATAAAAATATTGGAAATATTATAGACTGGATGTAGATGAATCAAACTTTAAAATTTCGATAAGCAAATTGGAACCATTTTACCCGTTTTTAAGTTAACAGGACTTTAAAAATGATGGAAAAAATATGGTGTCCCGATTTTTTGTTAGCAAGTTTATTTTAATTTGTAGTATTTGATCATATTAAAAACAAAAAGAAAACAATAATTATTACTGTCATTTTAAAATCGAGTTAAAAATATATACATTCTTCAACTTTCTTTGCATCATCCATCCCGTTAGTCTTTTTTGGTCTGAAGATTATATGATGTATAAATGTCAGATTATACAGGTAAGGTATAAAAAACAAAATATAGTGAACAATAGGTTCATTGACACCAAGTAAACTAAACCTAAGTATAAGAATCATAATATGTAAAAAAAGTTTGCAGCGAATGTAAAAAAGGTATTTACATAATAAATTCTTTAAATACCCACTATACATTGACTGATGCATTTAATACTATATTATCTGATTTAATCTTTGGGATTGCACCTTTGTTTAAAAATTTGCGACCATCGCTCTGGTAATAAAAATCGTTACGGTCATAGTGCAGAACAAATCGTCAGTCGTTTTATAAAAACGGTATTTTCATTAAAACCTAATATACATTTTTCCTTGTTCTGTCTTGGGGTAAAAACTAAAAATTAAAATGTTATCACCAAAAATTATTAAAGTGACCTAATCTTTTCATATATGGATCATTGTTTAACCATTAAAAATATACTCAGTGGGCAGATTAATATTTACTACAACTATTAAAATTTAAGTTTTATTAGCAAAACAGAATAAACGGGTAATTATTTGATTAACTTCAAGACGGTGTTTAAAATGTTGTTTAGAAATATATATATATATATATATATATATATATATATATATATATATATATATATATATATATATATATATATATATATATATGAGAGTTCAAAACATCTCTAAAAGTCGGTCTTTGTAGCCTATTATAATTATTTTAATATGCGGCAATTTCAAAAACGGAAACAAAATTAGTATCCCAAAATCCTTTATTAACGTTTATATATTATACTTTAGTCATTTAAACTTTCTTTATTTTTTGCTAAAAAAAAGTTACATAGAAAAGTTGTTTCAGCTTCAGGTCAATTTAGTGCGTTATGTGTGGATGCCTCGTTAACTATTGTTATCGATAGAAGAAAATTTTTAATCAAAAAGATGCTTAGTTAATATAAAAGTATATTTTTTAGAGATATATTTTTTCTCAAACAGGATATCACAAAAACACGGTATAGGGTGCAAATTACTTAACATATTTCAATTTTACGAATATTTGCGTTCAGACCTATAGACTTCTTTTTTTTTTTAACAAAACCTATTCTGTTAGGTGGATCTGTCCCGCCAGCATTAGGTTAGCTCAGGTTTATCGATAAAACCACTATTATCGTAAAATCACATAGTTTTAAATGTAAACAAACTTATTTAATTTTACGGCGTATTCGGCTGCCTACTCTAGGACTAAGGATGTACGATCCATTGGTAAGTATCGATCTGTATTGATGATTAAAGTATGGGTACAGGGAAAAATCGTATTAAAAAGAATCGATACTCGAAATATAGGGACATTTTCGATCCGGGGTATTATAATTTTCTAAACAAAAGTTAAGGCGAGAATAAGAAATAAGAACAATTGCTCTCAAATTCAGTATCACAACAGTTTTTTGTCAGCTATTCAATACTGCTATACCTATTGGATTAACCTTTTTTGACACAACTTTAATTTTAAAATTCACACAACTCATCCATATATAGTTATCAGGTGTGTTTGTTTTCTTTATTTTATTTTTTAAATCTGTTGAATCTTTAATATAATATTTGTTTTTGTTAATAATATGTTGTATAATATTTTTTAGAGAGAAAAAGGTTAATTAGATGCAAGAAACAATCGATCTTAATGGCAAAGAAGGCACCCCATTAAGACTGATTGTTTCTTGCATCCAATCACCCATTGAGAATTTGTCAAAATTTCTAAAAAATATTTTACATGCTAAGTTAAAGTCTAATTCATTATATTAAACGATATTCAATCATACTCGTTATCTTACTATTTTATACAAGCAGTATTAAACATTAACATTTGTACCGTTACCCAGATTCCATAAACCAAGTCAGATTATGTCTTGTTTGCAGTTATTTGGAATTTAGAACTATAATTAAGGTAATTCTAAACGGGTAATTGCTTAAGTGTGAAGTAGGGTTATAAATAAAGCTGAATATGATATATATTCAGCGAGGTATTCAGATTGATTGATAATTAAAATTGAAAGTACAACATAATGAAGATGAAGAGAATCAGATGGAATAATAAGCTAGAAAATGACACAAAGATAATATCCCTATGAGTAAACTGTTACAAAAGTAGAAGTAAAAATTTCTAAATACAAATATATTAGTAGTTATGTTGTAACGTTTATAATAACAGGGTGTTTGACGTTACGTAAGAGGGAAGTATTATAATCGTGGAAAAATCGCCCTCCCAGATTTTTTTTTGGTATTTGCATAGTATTGTATAGATATCTGTCAGTCTGTCGGTCTGTACGCGGCATAGCTCAAAAAGTACTTATCCGATTGATTCCAAGTCAAAAATCAATGGTATTATGGGGATGGAATGGTAATATTTTGGTGAAAATCCATAATTTAATGTCGAAAAAAATAGCGGCCTCTTAAAATGTAAAAAAAATCATTATTAAGAAACTACTTATCGGATGGACTTCGAAATTTACACAAAAATAAAGTGTGATATAGAGATAAACTTGTAAAACTTTTGTATAAAGCCATCATGGCGGGATATTTAATATTTAAAAATTCAATACCAATAAACTACTTATCTTGTTTTTTTTTGCACAAATATCAAGTGTGAAACAGGGATTGACTGTTAAAATGTTAGTGAGAATCCTATATGGCAAAACAAAATGGCAGCGAAACAAAACGTTTAAATATTCGATTAAAACCCGTTGCCTGGAATAAAATCTTCTTTTTATGGTGGAAAACAATATAAAGGACAAAATTTATTTTTTATATACTATATAAATAAAATTATGAACTGAAAATAATAACAAAAACAATAAGTAAAATAAAATCTGAAAATCAGATTGAAATAAATTACATTATATAGGATTTCTATAAAGTTATTCAGTGCCGTTTTTAGGGGGGTTAAAGGGATCAACTGCCTCCCAGAGCTCTTAACCCAAGCAAAAGGTTATTAAAGTGAAAATTATTTTATAAGGCATTACCACGATTATATAAGTGTGAACCTTTTTTTTCTAGTCATCGTCGCTAATTTTCATGAGGGTATTGTTTATGAAAAGTATCTTTCTAATAAATAAATAAATAGCAATAAAAAAAAGTCTTTTTTTATTGCCGAATGTAAATGCTTACTTTGAGTAATTGTTTTCCTCCCTCTTAGTGTCGCCCTTGAAAATCTCGATTATGCTGCTGCAAACAAATCAGATGTTTGGGGTGTGACAGATCAATGTGAGCTTCTGAGATAAACCTCATTAGTTTAGCAAACGAGTCAAAAAATCAGTCAAATACACGATATGGCCGTTAAAATTAAAAATGCATCGAATTTTCAATATCTTATTTATCGACGAAAAAAAATCCGAGCAAAAATTATTATGTTAAAATTCTTGGAAAGTCTACAGTTTTTCATTAAAAAAAAAGTTTTTTGGAGCAGAAAAAATAATATACGAAAAAAATATGAACATAATATATGAAATATATTATAATTATATATATAATATAATAATAATATGTTTATACTTAAAATAAACTTTCCGATAATATTAACAAAAAAAAACTTACCAGGGACACTTTTTCCTTCGTCGAAAAATGAAACCTTGAATAGTCGATGCATTTTAGAGTTAATTAACCCAGATATCCTCGTAAAAACGGTATTAAAGAACAATTAGATTTGCTTGAACGGGCTATGAAAACAATAGTATTTTTGAATACTATGTAGAATATTATTTAGACCTTATACCCTTTGTACATTTTTACGGTTAGGCCGCTATATCTCGGAAACGCTTTTAGAAAAACTTTTGAAATATGGTACGTTTTTAGAGCACACTTGGGACACTCGAACGGTACTAAATGGCTCTTGTATCTTTTTTGATTTTTCGTCTGTTAACGAAAAGTTTTTTTCGTTAATAGACGGTCTAGAACGTCCTGTGAAACACGTTAACTGTCGAAAAAATTGAAATATCGATTTGAATTTTTTAGGAAACGTTTCTTTTACCGTCTCATGAAAGTATTTTTTAAAATTTTTTGATCAAAAACAAGAGTTCATTGAACGCCCTCTGGTGGCCAAGCGGTTCAGGTTTTGACAAAAGCAAAAAAGATTCTGAAAGCATAGATAAGATAACAAATCCTTGTACGACGATTTTTTCAAAAAAAATTGACGTAATTGCATTTATTGCCGCTTCTTTAGAAAATATTCAATTTTCTTAATTTTTTTTCTGATTTTATTGCTGTCGCCCGCTAAGAATTAATTAAAATTTTATTGAAAATTGCTATAGGTAAGGCAAAGTTATTAAGGCAACATTAAATTTTATTGTAAATCAACAAAACGCTGAAGTTTGGAAGTATTTTTTTTTTCCTAAAAGTACATGGATGTCTCAAGGCCCTGTCAAAATATCGACAGAATTGGATAAAAATTAGAGTTTGAAAATTGGGCTCACTACCAACGGTGCTCTTATTTAAAGTCGATTATAGTCGAAGTTCTTACATTTTTTTTCACACAAAAGCAAAGCCGATTCAAAAACTCGAAAAATCGAAAAACTGAAAATATCCAATTTTCATAGATGAAATCGGAGCGCTGTCTCTCGGCAATGGTACGTCGGGAATATATAAATATACCAGGTTTGATACCGTTATCTTTAAAGACAACTGAGAAACTGACAAAAATTCTGTCATAAGAGCCAATGTATTCCTTGTAGTTAAAATGATCTCTCTCTTTCTAACTAAATTGCTTCTTATGGCATAGTTGTTGTCACTTTTGTCAGTTGTTTGAATATATATATATATATATATATATATATATATATATATATATTTCTTTTTTTTTTCTTTGTTTTGATTTTTTTGGTTTTTATTAAGATCTGTGTAGAAGGAAAGACGTGTTTATTTTTTCGCATATTGATTTTATGTTTCAATCTATTTCGACCTTCTTCAGAAATTGACAATTGCAAGTAAAAATGTTTCAATTACAAAGACGTGTCAAGTAACGTACAATTTTTATTTCCCTCGTAAAAGTATTGTAATCGTCAAGAAATCACCCTCCGAGATTTTTTTTCAGGTCTTTACGTTTCAGGGTCCCTAGATGCCGAACAACATGTTTTCTCAATTCCGTCGGTCTGTCTGTCTGTTCGCGGCATAGCTAAAAAACTACTTACCCAATTGACTTCAAATTTTGGTCAAAAATTAAGGGTTATATGGGGAATACCTGGTAACATTTTCAAATCGCCTGAAAATACTATGTATGGGCTTATTAAACTAACTTCATTTTTTGTGCAAGAATTAAGTGTGATATAGAGATAAACTGGTAAAGTTGTGGTACGAATTTAAGATGGCGAAACAAAAAGGCGGTCAAATAATTTTTTAAAAAAAAACCAACGTAAAAAAATTTTGTTAAATTGACAAGGCCTTACAAAATGGCGTTATGTTCAATGTGAAAAATACTTATTGAATCTATTTTAAATTATGCCGAGAAGTCAAGTGTGGCATAAATAGAAAGAAACTGGTAAAATATTGGTAGGAATCCAATACGATGGAACAAAAGGGCGTCCAATAAGAATGTTTGAAAAGACAGTATATGTAACACATATAATATACTGTGAGTATGAACTAAATGGGTTACACTTCACTATTCCTAACAAATGAAAAAAAAATGATAACGAGGGAAGTTCCGGGTAAGGGAAATTTACCGATTTTTTTATTTCCACTTACCTAGGAACAATTATTAATAGCAAATGCATCATTTTGTGTCAAAAATTTTTTTTATTTACATCACTATAGTCTGTTACATTTAACTAGCACATACATTTAAAAAGACACTTAATTTCGACGAAATCCACAATATACCATTATTACTACATAACTACTTATCCAATGTATCTCAAATTTTGCACAAAAGTCAAATATTATGTAGCAATCAATTGGTGAAATTTTGGTACGAATCCAAGATGGCGGAATAAAATGGCGGCCAAATAAAATGTTTGCAATTCTGAAAAAATCAGCCTCTGAGGTTTTACATATGTTCAAGCTTTAGCGTCCCTAGATGCAAAAAATATGTTATTAATTCCGTCGGTCTGTCTGTCGGTTTGTTTGTCTATCTGTCAGTTCGCGGCATAGCTTAAAAATTACTTATCAGATTGACTTCAAATTTAAGTAAAAAATTAAGAGTCATTAGAGTTTTACAAGTATTCATACCATGCAGCAGGATAATTTGGGAATATATTATAAATTTGTATTTTCTTTGCAGAACTAACAAAACATCATGTGTGACGAAGAAGTTGCTGCATTGGTTGTTGATAATGGATCCGGTATGTGCAAGGCAGGTTTTGCCGGGGACGATGCCCCTCGTGCCGTCTTCCCTTCAATCGTCGGTCGTCCAAGACATCAAGGCGTCATGGTCGGCATGGGACAAAAAGACTCCTACGTAGGTGACGAGGCTCAAAGTAAAAGAGGTATTCTTACTCTAAAATATCCCATCGAACATGGTATTGTCACAAACTGGGATGACATGGAGAAAATTTGGCATCACACATTTTACAATGAGCTCCGTGTGGCCCCCGAAGAGCATCCAGTTCTCCTTACAGAAGCCCCGTTGAATCCCAAAGCAAACAGGGAGAAGATGACCCAGATTATGTTCGAAACTTTTAACACTCCAGCTATGTATGTAGCTATCCAAGCCGTATTGTCTCTATACGCTTCTGGTCGTACCACTGGTATCGTGCTTGACTCTGGAGATGGTGTATCACACACTGTTCCCATCTACGAAGGATATGCCCTTCCGCACGCTATTCTGCGTTTGGACTTGGCGGGACGTGATTTGACCGATTACCTTATGAAAATCTTGACTGAACGTGGCTACTCATTCACTACCACAGCAGAAAGAGAAATCGTTCGAGATATCAAAGAAAAACTTTGCTACGTCGCTCTAGACTTTGAACAAGAAATGGCCACTGCTGCTAGCTCTAGCTCACTGGAAAAAAGCTACGAACTTCCGGACGGCCAGGTCATTACAATTGGAAATGAAAGATTCCGTTGTCCAGAAGCTTTGTTCCAGCCATCTTTCTTGGGTATGGAAGCATGTGGTATTCATGAAACTACTTACAACTCCATTATGAAGTGCGACGTAGACAT
Organism: Kuschelorhynchus macadamiae; assembly: GCA_030620095.1. Classification (NCBI taxonomy): domain Eukaryota; kingdom Metazoa; phylum Arthropoda; class Insecta; order Coleoptera; family Curculionidae; genus Kuschelorhynchus; species Kuschelorhynchus macadamiae. The sequence continues at coordinate 492,325 of JAUTXW010000301.1, forward strand.
TAGGAAAGATTTATATGCCAATACGGTACTCTCTGGAGGTACCACAATGTACCCAGGAATCGCCGACCGTATGCAAAAAGAAATCACTGCTCTAGCTCCATCAACTATGAAAATTAAAATCATAGCACCTCCAGAACGGAAATATTCTGTTTGGATCGGAGGTTCTATTCTTGCTTCTCTTTCCACCTTCCAGCAGATGTGGATCTCCAAGCAAGAGTATGATGAATCTGGACCTTCTATCGTACACAGGAAATGCTTCTAATTTATTTTGTTTTTTTATATAACGTCTGCATTCCATTATTTTTGCATTTCTTTAATATTCGGATTGCTGCGTTAGTGCCAGAACTGCCATATTTGCTGTTTTATTTGCAGCAAGCTTTAAATCTAAATTATTTAACTCCTAGAAAATAGTAAATTAAAGTTAATACTCAGTTTAAAAGAATACTCCCATAAAAAAATCTGGTCAATTTTCCTCGTGTATTATTTTATTTATAAATTTAAGATAGTTATGGGTTAATGAAGATACGTTCTGTTTTGACATGGAGTTGATTTCTTTTATTCCATCTATATTCCGCTAAATGTAATTATGATTTGACTGAAAGACCGAACAAATACCAGGTCAAAGTATTAGTAGATTACGTTGTCATAAGTTAGGATTTCTGCATATACCTATTTTCTTACTTATACTATTACTATTTTTAGGCTAATATGAATTTAAATTTAAAGAAAATTTGAATCTCAGACTGTACGTTATTTCCTCTGTAATAAATTGTTACTCATGATATTTTTGTTTTTAATGTTTTAGGATTGAGATATTATCTTAAATAATACGTACTAAATTTGTAGTGTTACGTATGAATACATACTAGAAATTACTCACGACTTCCTGCACGATTAATATGATGCATATTAAAGTTGCTGCCGTAAAAACAAGTAAACCCCCAAGTTAAAAAATCATTAATATATTTTTTAATTGTTTCAACTGCTACGTCAATTTGCCGGATTTTTTCGGGGGTAGTGCATCTAAATTTTTTCGGAAAAATTTATGTAACAAATGGCATGAGCGTTAATGGTTTTAAAAATCCGAGACGAAGACAAGGAATGCAAATGCTATTTCTTAAATAAATTTCTTACAAACGGGTATTCCAAGGAAAAATTAGATGCACGAGGGATATTTGGTAAGGTTATTTCCTGAGTTCAATAAATAATATTTATTATAACGTTATTTTTAATAAAAAATGATTTAAAATAACAGTAAGGACAATAATTATTAAACTAAGAAACATAATATAATTATTTCACACTCATTTTAACTTACCTTGTCAAACTTAAATGTTATTTTTTCTACGAACGTGCGCATAATAGATACACGCAATTGGGTACCTAAAATTTACTTTTGCGCTCTAGTAAGCAAAATTAAATTTTGTCCGCACTAGTGCTCAAAAGGTATTACTGATTATTTTTAACTTTTCCGGAGGCAAAAACGTCAAAAAATTCCGAAATTTCCCGCTATAAGTATTCAAAAAATTTTGAATGTTTTTTTTAATGATTTATTTGTGCCAATAATTGAAATACATTGGCACAAAAGGAGTCTTTCATTCCTACCTCACTATACTACTATAGTTTTGATATGTTTTTTAAATGCTCCATATTTGAAAATTTTTATTCATGAGGAATATTATAAATTATAGAACATAATATATATTTAAAAAATGATTTATAGTTTTCTGTTTGATGAACAGGAATTTGCAACTTATTTGGATTTCTAGTATTTAAATTATGAATATTATTTCGAAACTTTTCATACAAATAATCAAGCAATTTGTTTAAAATTATTTTATGAATAAAACAAGATAAGTGGATTTCGGGTCTAAATTCTAATTTAGTGAATTTAAATCTATTCACAATTGTTTTGACCAGTTTCATACCTGATACAATTATTATTATGTAAAATTTTTAATTTATGTTTATCATTAGAACAATTTATGATAAATTGAATCACAATAATCAAGGCCACTTAGAATTAGAGAATCAACAAAATTCTTAGTTTAAAATATGCATTTTTAATGATTTTTTTATATTTCTTTCTTTAAATTTTAAATTTTGATCAAAAATAACACCAAGATTTATTATTGAAGTAACTAAAGGAACAGTATAACTCATGAGTAATTTTAAAATTAGAATTAGTTTTTATTTTAGTAAATAATTTTTTTGGACGAATTAATCGTAATTTAGATTTATTTACATTAATTTTTAATCCATGGTTTTTAATGTTTTTACATACATTAAGAAGGTCTTCATTTATTAAATTAACAAAATGTATTGTATTTTGAAATTTAATGTTATGGTATATTTGAGTGTCATCTGCAAATGCAAAAAAGTCACCATGTTTGATTGATAAATCAAAATCAAATGCATAAATAATAAAAAGGAGTGGGCCAAGTGCAGACCCTTGACGTACTCCTTTACGTATCGATAACATATAAGAAGGGTCAAATTTGTATGATTACGATTAGAATGGTAATTAATAAACCTTTGACATGTTTTGTCACTGAAAGCTATGTATTTAAGTTTGACTAAAAGCATCTCATGATTTAAAGAATCAAAAGCTTTAGCTAAATCAAGTAATATTACAGTAGTAGCAAATCCAGTATTCCAGTTTTCTGAGCTATCATCTTTTAATTTAGTAAGTAATGTTTTGGTGCTAAATTTTTTTCTAAAACCGGATGGATTATTTGGTAAAATATTAATATTAATATAATCTATAATTTGATTAAATATAACTCTTTCAAGAACTTTAGATATTATTGAAAGTAACGTAATAGGACGAAAATCTCATACTTCACGTGCGTTATTTATTTTTTTGGAATAGGAATAATGCTGCTAGTTTTCCATATATCTGCAAAATAATTATTTAATATTGACATATTGATAATACGAGTAAGAGCATCTAAGCAATCACTTAAACAAAAAGATAACATGTCTAATGTATTGCTATCAAAACTACATGAATTTGTTTGAATACAAGATATAATTTTTAAATGTCATAATTTGATACAGTATTTAAGGTGAAAGGATTTTGATTTATAATTTGAGTTAATTTTTTGTTGGTTAAAATATAATTAAGTCTTTTTCAGGTAATAAATTACCTGAAGAATTTATAAAATAATTATTTTAATTTTCCAAAATTATTTGGGATTATTTGATTTTAGATTATATTTTAAAAATACTTGTTTCTCCTTTTTTATAGCTTTAGATCAAAATTTTCCTAAATTTACATATTAGTCCCATGACGATTCAGTTATTTCTTTATGGTATTTCTGGAATACTAATTCTTAATTAATTGAAGTGGAGCGTGGATACTAAATTACAAAAAATTATTTTATGATCAGTTAAGGATATACCATTGTAGTTCAGTACTTTATTAATTTTATAAGTACCACAATCATTTATATTAACAGTTTCAGCTATATCCAAGCCATCAATGATTTTTGGTACAGACGTTTCTTATTGAATCTTTTAATTATTTGTTTTAAAAGAGCAACATTAAAGTCACCAGTTATAATGAATTTATTAACTGAAAGAAATATTTTTCAAAAAAAAAACATTTATAACAATTATTAAGTGGTTTGTAAATTACCCCAAACCTAATGTTTCTTTAATAAAAGAAATACTACTCGTAGAAAAAGTACGGTTCCTAACTCTTGCACAAAGTGTCTTGTTCCCACAAGACTGTAGCCAGCGTGCAAACTAGAAAATATACTGTTTTCGGTTATTTTTACCGGAAAAACTGCTGGCAGTTATGTCAGGCAATTTTCCCACTTGAAAATTTAATATGACGTACGCGTACAAATTCTTGTCAACGATAGGTCAAAACTGATAGGAAGGAAATCACAATAATTAATTTCCAGACAATGTTCGTAAAAAGTTAATTCTTATAACAGTATTTTCATTCCCAGATAACTTTATTCTTCGAATATTTACCATGGGAACGATTGTTGGGGCAATTGTAACCATAAAATATACGGAGATGAAAATGCCTGCCCTTAGGTCCAGTATTTTCATCCTCAAATAACTTTATTCTTTCAATATTTACCGTGGAAACGATTGTTGGGGCAGTTGTAATCATGGAAAATATCCACCATATAAAATTATACGAAGATGAAAATACCAGCCCTTAGTTGTTTATTTTGTTAAATATTATTTTTTAATAATTTTAACATAGTGATTTCATATTACGAAGAGAGGCGGCTCGTGGTGAATTATATTGGAAGGTCAATAAAAAATTTAAAAACAGGCATACTTTAAACAAAAATAAAAATCTTATCTTTAAATTCAGCTTTTCTCTTGAAGTTCAGGCCTACTCTTCGTTCTTTAGATTTGGAAAAATGCTGAATAACACGTTCGTTAAAATTGCACGCACATTCCTTTTATAAACGATTTCTCGATACTTAACTTTGCTACAGCGGATAGTATATCTTGGCCCAACTCCTCAACAAAATTTATAAGCCCTCGAAAAACCCCTGGATTTTTATAAAAGTCGTTTCATCACACAAAATTTTACACAATCTATAATTTTGTTTAAAATATAACGATTTTTTGATACATTTTCATTAAAATTTTCAAGGGATTTTCTGTAAGCTGTGTCTAACTGAGTGCGAATATCAACACTTCCGACTGTAGCATAATCCACCAAACATTTCATGTGATCTGCAGAAAACACATGTTTTTTTATTTTTTCTTTTAAGTGTTTTAAGTCTTTAACACCGGTTTTGCACCATAATGAGTCCGACGAGTCCTTAGAAAACAACAAACAAACATAACAGTAAAATGAGTTAGAGATTTCACAACTACATATCCAGTTAGTTAAATCGTGCGCGAAAGTTTTGATGAACCTCTTTATTTCTCTTTGTTTCTGTGTGTTTACTAGTTTGTCGTATACCAAGTTCTGGCAAATTGCGACCACTTACCTTGAATTTGGTTATTTTCTGAAAATTAAGTTCGTTAGCACTCTAGTTGTTTAATTTTTCATTAATACATTCACAACTCAAACATAGACCACCTTGAAATTGTTTGATCTGTAAAAGATTAACTCGTACCCGGAGACCTACAAGCTTCCATGCGAAAGAGCTGTTCTTACAAGCTCTTTCAAATAACATTCCAACATCGGACAAAAAAGTGAAATCAAATATACTAATTCAAACAAAGCTCAGAAAAATTGAGACGGTGTTTTTAATTTATTTTCAAATTAAAAATAAAAAAAATATTGATACTATATCTAAGCAATTGCAAAACAAAAAGCAAAAATATTAAACACGCTTCTAAAATACTTCATATAAAATACAAAAGCAGTAACTTAATCCGAAAATGGGACACAAGCATATATATTGCAAGAAAAAGATTTCTCCCATCAAACAGATTTTTTAACGATTCCAATAATAATTTTTAGATTTAACAAATGACTGTATTTTACAAATACGCTTGTGTCACCAGATCGTCGGTGGACATCCATAATAATATGTAAAATGTAAAAACTAAAAACTATTTTTTTAGAAACATTTCCACTATATGTGCTTAAAACAATGTAACAGGTTTCGCTACACACTAGCTAGCTTCTTAAAGTCGGATCATCTCCAATCAACAAACCTTACGAGTTATTGCCTATGTATACAAGGTTGTTCAAAAGAAGCGTACAAAATTAATAACCTCTGTGTCAGTCATTTTTCACAAAAACGCGGAAACACGTGAAGTGGTTGTTGTTCGTCTTTTTGTAATATTTTCAGCACCCTCCCTGAAACCTCTGAATTTGTAGGCACTTCAACTTTTTTTTTTCAAATGGCAACCTAGTAGTGGCGGCTCGTAGATTTAAGAACGGGTGAAACGCAGCATAGCTAGGTGCACAACGCCGTAGGCAAAAAAAACGCCGCAGGCGAAAATTCCCACGCCAAAAATAGCTATTTTCTTATCCATGGCTTTGGAGTATTTTTTAATACTTGGGAGAAATAATATAAAACTATAAGATTTTAAATATAATTTTTTTGTTCTTAAAAAACAGTTATGTACCTATATCTTAAAGCTAATTTCTGCTTCCGCCTCCGATGATCCGAACGCACTAATTTACATTAATTCTATAACAAGCGCCTGCAGTAGCAGTTTTATGCCGCCCCATCTCTATTTGGCTTACGGATATTCACCATTAAGTTGCAATAACAACTGCCGAAAACAAATCTAAGCCGGCGTGCGGGGGGAGTCTGAAGCGGAATTTGCTACTGCTGATTGTGATTCCTCAACGGGTCGAGATGTATTATTTTTTGAGTATATAACGCACTAGTTTGATAGAAAATAATGGTATAATTACGTAAATAATGTAATTTTATATAAAACATACTACATTTTTATAATAGAAATGTAGATTATAAAATACTTAATATTTTAAAAATATTTTTATTTTTAAGTAAATCGACTGGAAAATGTAGGTGAAGCGGCGCTTCACCCGAGTCCCCTGGCGAGCCGCCAGTGCAACCTAGGTCATGTGGGGGCTTTATGAGAAGGTCTTCTAAAACTGAATCCGATACTAGCAACAAATTAGGGGTCTGCTCATTTCGATACAGTAAAACAAGTCTACATAAGTTTTTAATTAAAATTATCTATTAAAGATCCTTATGTTGTGAACGACCTTGGTTATCACCAATTTATTAGACCCCATCAACATATCCAGTGACTTGAGAAAATTTCATTGAATTTGAGAGGATTGATTAAACGATGGTGATATATATTATTGTCTCATATACATTAAGAAATAACTTTAATATCAGAAATTTTTACATTGGAAAATGCATGTAAAAAGGTACTTACTCAAATGCTTGCATCTCTAGGACCTATATTTTTTTCCACATTTGGTTGTTTATTTGGCAAATACACACACACAAAATAATAAAATCAGTTAATCTTTCAGTTTGATAATTAAATTGTAAGGAAGTGTTAGTATCTTGGAACTTTGACATTTATGTTTATGGTGCTCTCGGAAAGGCAGCTTATTGAAATTGTGTTACTGTTAGGTAGTGTTTGTGTGTTTTTCAATGAAAAGTATCGCGGGAACCAATCCAGTTACGCGGTCAAGTATGAGTAGGATATTTCTAAAATTTGAAGAGCATGGGACAATTAGAGTTTTACCTAAAACCGGCGGACCCGGGACGGATATACTTCTATCAGTATAAGAAAGTCCACATTCTTAAACTAATACCTTAGTGCTAAATAACGATGTCAGTAAAGCTTCTGTACAGCGATTATTAAAGAGCCAGAAGTATCACCCATATAAAGTGCATGTTGTACAGGAACTTCTTGAAGATGACTGCGATAGAAGATTACAATTCTGTGAAAATATGATAAAAATTACATATTTTTTCAAAATATAATATTTTATTTAATTGAATCATTAGACATACTTATCGATATCGATCAAAATCCACTTGCCCCCTCCCAGGAAGGGATTCTGAATACGCTACTGGCTGCACGAATCATGCGCTTTGCCTCGTCGCTGTCACTTCATTCTAATGTGTATGTGTATATACATGTTAAAAGTAATGGCATAGAAATGCCAGTTGCATGTGGTACTTTGGTGTGAACACCGACTAATCACCGTAAGCTTTAATGGAAATATGTATTAATAAAATTGGCGCATCAGTAAAGGTAGTCGAGAAAGAAAGAGAAATAAAACACCAATGTAGAAAACAAAGAAGTCTATGTATGTAATACCTGTTCATATTTCACAATAAGTCCTACGCCTAGCTGCATAAATAAGCTATTCGAAACCTTAATGAGTAGGAGAGAGAGAGAAACATAATGTATACATGAGACAGAGAGAGAAACGATTAGGTAGCGTCGGTGGACCGAACGAAATTAACATCGGCTACTACGTTAAACTTTCCGAAGAACGATAGTACGGTAATACCAGAGCCAAAGTCGGTTCCCACTCGGATAATGCGCGTGCGCGGGTAGAATAACGTGGTGCAGGTTACCTTTACTGCGGCACCTTAGAATGTTACTTCTCAAGGTTAACCGATAGTTAGACACTCTCACGTATGCAGGTATATGCGTCTGACGATGGCATTGACCATATAGGTGTGTGTGTGTGAAAAAAAGAGGGGGATAGAAAATAACAATCAGCCCTGTAAACGAAAACCCAGCAACCGACCCAAGGATAAGAAGACCAGTTCTGAAAATGACAATCCAGCAACTGGTATGAAGAAGGATATAGAGTGAATGTATCTAGATATAAGTGTATATGTGCGGGAGACAATTAATGAAAACTATGTGTATGTGAGAGAAAAAAACCATATCAGCTGTTATTACTTTTCCTATATATACCTACAAATATTCTGGCGGTATGGCATTGCGTCGCGACGGCACTAAGGGGAGACGGCGCTGGTTGGTCCATCTGCCTGGGCTTAGGAGTGGTGGTCTTACCTCGGTGCTCTTGCTGGCTGGCCGGTTTCTCAACTGCCGTGGGGGCTTCAAGTCGGAGGATCTCGAAATCCTCGCGGCAGCCAGGCGTACTGATTGGATCTGGGATGTCAGTGGCCTAGTAGTCCGATGAATACTCGGCGAATCGAACTCTAACTGCCGCTCTATATATCCCGCAATTTAATACCCAGGGTGTGCGTGAGGAATATGTTGGAGGGAGCCATCTGATGTCCTGGATAAGACGCCTACATCCTGAATTCATGCGGACAGGGTACAAGGGGGTAGCAATGATTTCCTCCTGGAGCCACAAGCGTACGGCTCATCGAAGCTGTTTGGAGCGATGTTTTACTGCCACGTCTAAGGGTAGCTTGAGGCAAATGTCCAGGAAGCATCAATGCGGTCCATAGCGGCTTACGTAGTGATTTTAACGGTCGATTAGAGGCAAGTTAATTAAAATAAAGCACTTACACAAAAAATAAATAACGCCTGCGAAATAAAATTAAAATGAAAATCAAAAATATATTCTTACTGCATAGTTAACAGGTTGACTTTCGCTAAGGTCACGCAAACCGAATAAAGAAATTAAATTTATAAAAAAAACTTCCTGAACACTGTGTGAACTAAACTAAATCCCTAATCCAGGCGGCGTTCCTGTTACCAAATGGAACCCAGGACAGCGGCAGCCTCTGGCAGTCAGTACACGTTAGCTAAATATTCCCTAGAGAACGGATGTGATGATTCGACGCCACTGTCCGATCCTACATAAACTCCTAGCGATGTTGTTCTAGACGCTGGCGGCAGAATTTTCGCCACAAGGTCCAAGGTATCTGACGTTGTTTTCCTTTCGGCAATGTGGAGGTGCGGGGTTCACTTTCCTTCCAGGGAGGACCACTCAGGGCCATCGACGAAGCTGATTTAAACAACTTTTTTATGGAAATGACGTTTTATTTCACTTTTCTAACGCTAGTCTAAAGCTGACCCTTGACACAGTGTTGTAGCACTGCATCCTGGGTTCTGGAGCACATAACGCGGTACATAGCCATTATATATGTTCTAAAAAACGGCGTGTACCGTAAGACTCGTGACGTTTTATAGCCGTTCGTCGAGAGCCAAGTGGAGCCGATGCCGATGGAGTTGTTGCCTTACTAGCGATGACGTTTTGGACGGGTGGGATCATCGCGACTGATCACTGGCGGATCTAGCGTATTTCTATTGCGGTGCGTTATATAACCTTTCCCGGAAATTAACTGCATGTATTCCCCTAAAAATTAGTAACTTTGATATAGTACAGTATATTTTCGAGGGGAGGGAAATTTGCACATGTTTTCCACTCCTCTACTTCACTTCCCAAGGGGAGTGTGGTTGGCCTCCTACGATTTTAAATACAAAGGGTTGAGTAGTATCTACTTTTAAAGCGTATTTAATTCTATTTTCAACGCCATCACATAAGGACGGATCATTAATCTACGACGACAAAAATAGAAAAAAAAAATCGGCAAAATAATCACAAAAAACCCTGAAAACAATTACCAATATATCAGTCATTAATGCGCCGTATACATTTTTTTTATTAACGCAACCAACAAGTATGAACGAGTCCGCAAACTTTTGTTTTATTTATTCAAGACTAATATCGATCAGTCGCATCTCACGCAGCCTGATATTATTTAGCGTCATACTGTTTTCAAAAATGCAGAACCCCAAAGTTCATAAAGTGAATTTTGAAGCATCAGGTATGTATTTCAATCTGTAATTATTATTTGGAGAACAGTTATATTTACAATAGATATATTATGTGTTTCATGAAATAGTGTTTTTGTTTAAAAAATTCAGTTAAATTTTGACTTTGCCTAGAGTTATAAAAAAAGTTAAAAGGAGTTAAGTGATACTTTTTTGCTTATTTAGAAACACATCTTTTAACGAACAAAAAAACGTAAAATTTGTGTCCCCGTGTTTCCCCCTTTGCGAAATATTGTCCATTTTTTACAGGTAGCCGTGAAAAATTCGCGCCAAACGAAGTGACGCTAAAAAGAAATGAACTATTCACGGTGCTAAAAAATGAACAGTTTTACAAACTATCGTCATTAAAGTGTAATGAACGATTAATGCAGTACATATTAGAAAAGTTTGATGATAGTGAAGTTTCTGTAAACTGTCCTACCAAAGAAATAAAACTTCTAGTCAAAGTGTTTGTCACGCAGTTTTTAAGGAAGTGGCGGGACTGTAATTATATGTTTGAACGTTTTACCAATAAGCACGTGAAATGGCTTGATGAGGACTTAAAACTACAGATTTTGTTACCAGTACCAGTACCAATAGTGCAGAAAAAGCGAGGCAGGCCAAGAAAACCATTCGATGACATTTCTGAACGCAGCAAACAAAGAAATGTTAAAACAATTTTATCCGTTCATAACCCTGAGGCACTTTTGTCTGCTGCAGAATCAAGCTTGGTTAAATCAGGCAAGAGAATTACAGCCAAATGGTATAAAACCGTACAGTCCAGAAGAAGCTTTAGGTCTCTTGGTGGATCTGGGGTTGACACGAGAGGATTACATAACAATGAGGCTTGGAGCAAAGGAGAGGGGGGCTGGTATTTATTCCTCATATCAGGTGATAGCCGAAGCAAAGAGAAAGTGTTACCCTGCAAACATTACTGTAACTGAAAACGGTGCTAAGGTGCCACTTCAAGATCTTCTAGCACACACTACTCAACGCTTGGCACAAGTACAGGCTGATGTGATCACGCAGAACATTTCCGAAGAATGTGATACTATCGATGTGTATTATAAATGGGGTCTGGATGGCAGCGGTGGACACAGCGTATACAAACAAAATTTCACGAATAATTCGGAGTATGCTGATTCCAATATAATTTTATGTACGATTGTGCCACTAGAAATGAGTGACTCTCATAGTATTACCAAAAAAATATATTGGAAGAACACGACACCATCATCGACAAGATATTGCCGCCCAATTAGCTTTAAAATAAAAAAAGAAAACGCTCAAAATGTGAGGGAAGAGTACAATGAAGTGCAAACTCAAATATTGCAATTGGAACCCACAATCATCGTTCTAGGCACCAAAGAAATAAAATTTAAACATATTCCCATTTGTACCATGCTGGATGGGAAGACTGTCAACATTTTAACGGACACTTCAAGTTCTCAGGCATGCAATGTCTGTAAGGCTACTCCTGTAGATTTAAACAATCTTGAGAAACTTAAAAATAGAGTTTGCAATGAAGACAACTTTAAATTTGGCATTTCTGTTCTACATGCATACCTCAGATGCTTTGAATATTTATTGCATATAGCCTATAAATTGGAATTAGGGCAATGGCAAGCAAGGGGTGAAAATGCTAAACAACAAGTCAAGGAAAGGAAAAGTAAAATAACAACTGCATTTTATAAAGAAATGGGCCTCGTTGTTGATCAGCCCAAACAAGGTGGGGGCAATAGTAACGATGGCAATACTGCCCGGAAATTTTTAAAAAACCCGTCGCTTGTTTCCAAAATAACGGGAATAGATAAAGAATTAATAGAAAGATTTTCGAATATACTTACCATTATTTCTTGTGGCCATTATGTTCAAGAAGAATTATTTGGAAAATATTGCTTCGAAACAGCACAAAAGGCTGTTTCCCTTTATGGGTGGTACAAAATGAGTGCCAGTGTTCATAAACTGCTAATACACGGAGCCGATATCATAAAATCTTTGCCCTTACCAGTAGGTCAACTTACAGAAGATGTGATTGAGAAAGGCCATAAACACTACAAAAATTTAAGACAATATCACTCCAGAAAAACTTCAAGAATCAACACCAATATTGATATTTTTAACTGGATGTTAGTATCTTCGGACCCTGTTGTGACGGATAATCGTAAAAGAGCCAAGATAAATAAAAAACCATTCAGCGAAGTTGTATTAGGTATGCTATTTTTCAATTAACATTTTACGGTTGATAACACTTCTTTTTGATTTTTAGGTATGCTAAGGTTGCCTTCTTTCTGTGGTGATGATGCTGGTGATAATGGCGAACAAGAGTCTGATAATGATGAATCTGATGATAATAATAATGTAGATTAGTTAGGTACTAAATAGTTAAATGAATTGATGTTAGTTAAATAACAATGACATTGAAAATTTCCTTTCTATATTCTTTTTAAATAATTTATTTGAAAAGAAAGAACATCTCTTCGTGGAATAGTTTATAATTGCATGGCAAAACGCTTTGGGCATAAATATTCAGTGCGAACTTGTCAATTTGGCTCTTTAGTGTAGATGTTAAAATAACAAAAAACTGCAAAATGTACAATAAATAAAGGCATGAACAGACTACTTATTACTAACAAAAAACACTTAGAAAACACTAAGGAGCCAACTTGACAAGTTGGCACTGAAGATGATCATTTAGGCTGTAAGCGCTTTGACATGCAATTATAAACTTTTGCATGAAATACAGAGGTTTTCTTTCTTGTCCTGAATTTCTACGTGCATACAGGATCCTTTCTTTTTAGTACAAATTATATACAATAATTATTACTATTATATCAGTGCCTTTAAAACGTAGGTATACATGTATAGTGTTATAATTATACACAATTATTTAAGTTCTTTTTTTTAAATATTTTGTGTAAGTTGAATAATTTATAGGAAATTCTATCTTATAAAAATCTTACAATACTTTACACAGATATAGTAACTATATTAAATAATACTATTGATTTGAGTTGAATATTTAATTTATTATTAATATATTGTATATTGATAATGTGGATGTTATTGCAGTATAATTTATTTTGAAATTAAATGTTATGAGTATTTCAAGAATATAATACATAATAATGTATACGGAATGTACTTATTAGGACAATTTTTTTGAAATATTTCGTTTGTTCATCGATCTATGGGGGGAGACCGAGCCCCCCCCCTCGCCCTAGGATCTTGCAAAATGTACTAGTTTTCATAATACATCAAAAGCCGCGAAAATATGCCATCAAACCTTTCATTCCTATTAGACCACCTATACTTTTCCAGTGGGCCCCTCCCTACATTTTTTTTCTGGCTCCGCCACTGATGAATCATGAATATTGCTTCTTTTTTAAGCTGATAATTATTAAATATTCCCTTATAAAATATTTCGGACAGGTATATCAAATATAATCATATTTTATATTTTTGTCGTCGTAAATTAAGGATTCGTCCTTATGTGCGCCACTTGGTTTCTTAAGTTTTGTTTTTTTTAGTTTCTGGTAAATCGTACTCCAAGGATTCAAACTTAAAAGTTACAGTTGTAACTCTTTGCATAAGCACCTTAACAAGGGTTTGACAAAAAAGTATGGGTTAGAGTTTTTTAGTTGAACTATAGTAGACATAAATAAGTAGGTCCACTCCTCGACAAATCCTTTGATCTATTTCGGCCACATTTTTTTCGCGTCGCGCGATCACTGTTGTCTACGGATATGGTCGAATTGTTGCGGAAGTTTCCGAACGCCACGGCCGGCAAAGGGAACAAAAATATTATTTTTTTACTTAAATCGTCTTAAATGTCTCAAGTTTCTCACAACGTGTAGAAAACCAATTTTTATCAAAGAATATCTCGGAATGTCTATTAGTTAACGAGACTGATTTTGGGCATAATCAATTTAGATGAAGGATTTAAAAGGGTCATGAAACAAAAAAAATTAGTATTTTCTTATTACGGATTTTTGTGTATATACACATTTAATTCTAAAGTTTTTTAGATTTTTTATTATTAGTATTTTCTTTAATGGAAACAATTTAAAATTTGGCACGTTAAATTTTCCATTTAAATAAAAAGTATGTTGTACAATTTATTTAACATTTCAATTCAGAAATTGGTAGGAGTTTAAAAAGAGGAGGAATAAAACTTTAGAATACCCTAAAAAATCAAGTATTAATATGTTATTGTTTCACAGATTTTCTACTACCTATATCAATTTTAATATCAATTTAATGTTTTATTTAATATGTTTTTAGTAATATATCAGTTAGAAGATTTTTTGATGTATAATTTCATTGTTATCACATAATCGACATGTCAGTCAGAAAATTAGAATTGAGGCTAAAAGTTGGAGGTGATAAAAATTCAAGATTTCCTCAATAACTATTTATTATGTTTGGATATACAGATTTTAAAATATTACCTATTTTCATTTCATTTTTATAACCCATATGGTCAGAAATACTCAGCTTCACTGTTTCGTCAAAACAGGAATTTGTTCAAAAAAGAAACAGAAACATATTATATATTTTATTTGGAATGTACCGATTAGAATATCCAAACTATAATTCATAAAACAAAATATTAACAATTTTTCGACGTGTTGAGACACCCAACAGCAGCACACAGTAACGTACTCATTTTCGCCAATCCGACTCTGTTCTGGGACGCAACCCTCGAACTTCGCAGCTCGAACGACGGATCTCAACTAAAGCGCTTTGCATGCTGCCAACAATCCGCCGAATTTTGTCGGCAGGCGGAAAATATTTGAAAGAGTAGCGCTACTACTCGTACTCAAAAAATATTAAATTTCTACAATATTCGACAAGATTTACTTGATTCTTGTGGACAAAAGGTAATTTTCACTGACATCCAAATTTATTTGAATTTTTCGATACAACCCAGCCAAAAAAAAAGGTTCTCTGACAGTGCCGTAACTACACCCCCGATAGCTCCCGCATCGCGTGTGGGCCCACGGATGCGAAGGGCCCGGTGATAATGGATCCCAAGAAAACTATAATTTTTCTTGTATCTAATAAAACGGATATACTAACTAAAGTGAAAGGTTTGAGTTTGTTTTTCTATGTGTATTTCTCGACACAATATTACAAGAGGTTAATATTTTATCAAAAGTAATGCAAAATTCGGCTACAAGTTTAAATGAAGTAGTTACACTTTTAAAGAAAGACATGGAATGTTTTCCTGAAACTATTGGTAACATTTTAGAACTCAAAGAAGAAGTCGTCAAAATTTCTCAGAAATGGGTATAAACCCACAATTTACTGCCAAGAGAGCATCAAAGGTAAAATCGCATTTTGATAAATTTTGTTCTGATTTTAGATTTTCAGATTCGGAACACAGGTTTAGAGTAAGTATATTTTATGCATCATTAGACATTAAAAACGTTCAAATAAACTGCCGTTTTAAATAATTTTGTCACGTGAATCAAATATTTAATTTTCTTAATCCATCTGTTTTCTTTTTATTAACACCAGAAAATATTCTTATAAAAGAGAATGAGTTACAAGAAATTTACAAAATTGATTTTAATGAATCTCTGGGCCTTGAATTAATTGCCATAAGAAAGAATAGATTAATTAATATGTAGAGATATTTAAAGCGTAACTGAGTTTTTAACATATTTGTTAATACAAAATTCAACAGTAAGCATAGCTGGTAATAAAAGGTTATTTTCAAAATTAAAAGTTACTAAAACCTATCGTAGAAATAGTATTTCTCAGGAGAGATTAGACTCTCTGTCTCTCTTAGCGATAGAAAATGATTTGGCAAGAGTCCTTAATATGAATCAGGCCATTACTGATTTTGCGGAAAGGAAAGTTAGAAAAAAAAATTTAATTATTTTTTTTGTTAGGTTTATATGTTTTTATATGTATTGCGTTATTTTTAAATTAGTGTTTGTGTTATAGCAATATATAAACAAAATTGAGAGTTTTATTAGGCTTTGAAATGGATTATATACGAGCATATCGTGTATATAGAGGGTCCTTTCTCGAAAGCTGCGGGGGGGGAGGCAAGGTTTGTTGTTACGCCATTGCCCTCCGAATATTTTTTTAGATATTTACAAAATAAAAAATTGCGGTATGCGGCCGTTTTTTTTGGCACGTTTGCCGAACACTACTTTGGCATTAGTATATATCTCTACTCGGCTACCTCTTGTTTAACATCAAACTCGAGGTAATTTGTAATCTTATTCCGGAATATCCTCAGACAGGTAACCCTGAATATAAAACCTAAGGTTCTGATTAAAATATAATTATTTTATCGGTCTCAATCGATAAACTGCATTCTCAGTAAAGTCAATATGTCACTCAGAAAATTATTATATCTAGCATTTGGTTTGACTAAAATGGATCATTGCTCTTGTGGCATTTGCAGGACATATTACATACAGTGATCATAGTATACTTATCACGACGTTGGTGTAACATGAAATAAAAATATATTAACATTATTGCTCACAAGCGTTGATTGAAGGAAAAATGACGAAAATCAGGTAGTTTATGGCGGCCTCATTAGCTTTAAAAAGAGCAATCGTTGTTTGACTAAAATACATCATTGGACCTGCGGCATTGCAGGACATGTATGTACATGGAACCATAGTATGCTTGTTATGACGTCGTAACGTGAAATGAACATATATTAACAGTAAATGTAATTACAATGTTAATCCTTGTTAATTTTTCTTTCTGCATAAACTAGTGTAAAAATATCTTAGAAATATCATCTCATCTTTTTTCGTATAGATTGGAGATCAAAAATTTGCTTTATACCATCGTTCAGTGCCGGCTCGTGGTGAATTATATTGGGAGGTCAATAACAAATTTAAAAATAGGGATACTTAAAATAAAAATAAATATTTTACCTTTAAATTGGGCTTTAAATTCTCTTGAAGTTCAGGTCTACTCTTTGTTCTTTAGAATTGGAAAAAGGCTGAATGACACGTTGGTTAAAATTGCACATTTCTTTTATAAACGATTTCTCGATACTTAACATTGCTAAAGCGGATAGTATATCTTGGCCCATGGTGTTGCGTAGAAAAGTCTTTATTGTATTTAAGGTCAACAACGCTCGCTTTCTACAGTTGTCATTGGCAAACTGCACAGTAAAGTTAATATTTTGGCGGTTTCAGAAAACGTATCACTTAGGTTATTATTTATAAAAAGTTTGGGCATTGAAACTTAGAAAATCTCACAGTCACAAATAACTTAGTTCAGTTTTTAGTTTTAGGTAATTTATACGAAATTCTTCTTTAACTAAATTTAAAAAATCAGCATTTTCAGTCACAAATAACAATCACTGAAACTAAAGCGATAGTGCATTTCCGAAATTATTATGTCTCGGACCCCCATAGCGACTCGACGTTTATAATCTTCATTTTTACGTAGCCGTTTACTAGCATTAGATGCAATTGACAGCATTTCTGAAGACAGGTCGTTTAGAATTTTATCGCGAACTGCTTGGATAGAACGTTTAAAGGAGTCTATATATCTCCTTACTGATAAAACATCGATAACACGTTTTTGAAGTTTATTAAAGTATTTCACAATGAGGCATTATAAGATGGAAGAAGTTCAATGGAAGAAGTTCAACCAAAATAAAAAATCTACATTTTGTAAAAAGCCTTTTAAACCAAAGGCTTGGTTAATTGTGTTGGCATCTTCTTCCATTTCAATTATTTTTTCTAAACATAATAGAATGTCTGCCTGATAATCAAACATAGTTTCTTCGCATCGTACATTGAAGTACCACCTCGTGGGAGCAGCTTTAGGTAAGCGAACTTTAACTAATTTTTCAAGAACTGCTGTGCGCTTTGGAGGTCGACTAAAGAATGTTGAGAAACCGTGTAAATTTCAACACTTCCGACCAACCATAGTTCACCGAACGTTTCATGTGATCTGCAGAAAACGCATGTTTTTTTATTTTTTCTTTTAAGCGGTTTTGCACCATAAAGAGTCCGACGAGTCCTTAGAAAACATCAAACATAATAGTAAAATGAATTAGAGACTTCACAACCACATATCCGGTTAGCTAAATCGTACATACTTTTGCGAAAGTTTCGATAAACCTCTTTATTTTTGTCTTTACTAGTTTGTCGTGTACTAAGTTCTGGCAAAGGGCGACCACTTACCTTGAATTCGGTTATTTTCTCAAAATTAAGTTTGTTAGCACTCTTTAGTTGTTTAATTTTTTGCACTACCAACATTTTATTTCCTCCACAGATACAACTCAAACATAGACCAACTTGAAATTGGTTTTTTTTGCAAAATTAAGTTCGTAAGCACTATTTAGATGTATATTTTTTGCACTAGTCACTACCAACATTTTATTTCCTGTATATTCCCAACTCACACATGGATCTTAAAAATAAAAAATATATATTACAAAAACAGTATATAAATCAATTTTCATCGATTAAAAACGTCCCAAACAATATCGAGTTAGAATATCGACCGCGCAAACTTTTGTTTTTGACATACATTTAACAAAATAAAGTCCATGTGAAGTTAATAACACTTCATTATAAAGCCGCCTCAAGACGATATGGCGAATGTTTTCCTGTATGCACTTGACTGCCATTAATTTGTCATCCAAAATCCACACATTACGTGTGGGTGGCGTGGAAAACGAATGACAAATGTGCTCAAATGCTCTCGTTGAAACAAAATGAACACTATAAGTAATTAGATACATTTAGACCGGCTAAGAAAAAGCGTACATAGGAGTCTAAAATTTTACCTGGATTTTTATAAATCATAATTTTGAATTTAATGTCCTTTTACTTTAAGTACTTAAAGTAATTTATTTAATAATTAAACAGAAATTTTCTTAATTTCTGACCCAACAATAAAATGTGTTTTTATTCATTTAGAATAAAAATTAAAGAAAATATTTATTGGTTGAATTATCTATACATACAAAAAATATGAAGAAGAAAAACGTTTCATTCGGGTTTTTACAATATCAATTTAACTAAATATGATTTTGAGACGATACCTTCATCAGGAACTGTTGTAAACACTTAAAATATATTTCTGAATTTTTGAAAATTTCGTTCTTAAGGGGTTGCCTAAAAAGACGAATATTTGGTCGATGACTAAAAATACTTATCTAAGGATAATTTCGGAATTTTTTAAAAATTTACTCTTAAGAGGGTAAAACATTCATTTATATTTTTAAAAATATCTCTTCAAGCAAATGAGATTGTAAAATAATAATTCTTTTCTGAACGGCTTTCAAAAATATTTATTTCAAAATCAGTTTCTGAATTGTTTTAAATAATTTCACCCTTAAAGAGGGAAAATGTGTTTTTACTTTTTAACATACAAATAACACATACGTCTTGAGATAAATGATATTTTTTAGGCTATTCTTTTGTCAATGGCTTTCAATAACAATAAACTAAAAATCGATTTTTAGATGTTTCGAAATGCCACCATTAATGGGGTAAAAACGCATGAAGTGTTAATTTATATTACTGTAATATATCTTCAACTCAGTAAATGAGATTTAGCCGAATTTTTCGTCAGTTGCTTTCTAGAACAATTTATACAAATATCAGTTTGCGGATTTTACCCACATTTCACCCTGAAGAGATTAATATTTGTAAAAAAATAGACCATTCAGATGAATTTACAAGTACAGGTTATTCAATTTTCGGCACCTTTGAGAGGTATTTCCCTTTTCTGTGAAATTAAAGATGACACCAGCAGAATTTTCATAGCCCTTTTGGTTTTTGAGATACAGGGTGTTTCTGAAAATGTTGAATTTTCAGGCACCCCACGTATTCCAGATATTTATTAACTTATCAGAAAGGCGAAAACTGTTCTTTATATAACATTTTCCGTAGAATTCAGTGCCGCTTTCAAAATACGTACACGGAGTCAGGTCAAAAAGTTATAGGATCCTACATAATTCTTTCACTAGGACAACCTGTGTATTATTTTTTATATTTATTAGGACTGATGTGAATGTAGACTTTCCATATATATATATATATATATATATATATATATATATATATATATATATATATATATATATATATATATATATATATATATATATATATATATATATATATATATATATAATATATAATATAATATATATGTGTATGCAGTTATTTTGAGAAACAAACTCAAAATTCGAGATTTTCTTAAATTTTCTTTTGGGTTCAATTAGTAGGTAGTAGACTATCGATAATTTGTTTAGAGCAAAATGTCAAAAACTTTGCCGTTTTGTCAGTTTTTATTTATAAGAAATATTTTTTTTGTTTTGTTGTTTCTATTTAACTATATACTATATTTAATTTACTTTTTTTACAATAATGACTTATGAAGTTATGAAAAGTATGATATGTTAGTTTCTGCATAAAATCTAATGAAAGTCCCCAAGCAGCTTCCGAATTATATTCACAAAGCTAACGTATTTTGAGCGCTATGTTTAGTACAATATCTTAGGAGTCCTTTTTGCTCATATTAGATATCCAGAGAGAGACATGTTTGTCCGCCTTAAATTAAATTTTGTAGAGAACGGATCATTTATCCAGCCCCGTCCTAAAACATAACACTAAATAAGATAGAGAGAGAAAAGAAATAAATGTATTGGATTATGTAGAAGCAACGCCTTCATCTACCTGCTAGCAAATGAAGGAGGCAACTGGTGTATCCAAGTCTGACGCTCAAAGAATTTTGCAAAAATATAAGAAACAGTCAAAACAACACTTCGGCAATGCCGAGTGCCGAATGTTGTTTTGTCAATGGTATTTGCAACAAGTCCATACTGATGAATTTTTTGGCCGACTCTTTATTTGGTCCGATGAATTTTATTTTTCAAGTGCGGGAATTTTCAATCGCCATAATACAAGAAAATGGCCCACAAAAAATCGCCATTTAATTTTTGAGAGGGCACAAGGACGCTTTGGGGTTGCAGTCTCGTGTTTCATTTTTGGAAGACGCATTTTTGAAGGAGGTCTCACAGCACGTCGGTACCTAGAAATCCTTGAGGAACTGATGGAAAATGTTCCATTGGCACTTGATAATGCTGTTTATCAACGATGCCCCAAGCCACAACTGCGCTTTTAAGGGCATTTTTAGACGATACGTTTCCTCAAAGATGTATTGGTACCCAAACAAAACCTGCCAATACATTGTGATCCAGACATTCAATGCTTAAAAATGTTATTACAATTCAAAAAAAAATGTGGATATTGCTCGATATTTTAAGCTTACTTTTTACTGAAGAGCAAATTTCAAAAGATGTATTTCAACTGGAAGCACCAGATGAAACATCTCATAATCAAAGTACAAGCTAATTTTGGATTAGCCGGCGCGATGAACTCGCAAAAGTAACCACTGATGTATTACGGAAACGGGAGACTTTTACTTTTTCAAGCGAAAATTTTGGCATTACTATTCTCAAAAGTCAAGAGATAGAAACAATTGCTACCATGAATTCAAGAACCAAGCCTGCTGCTGTCACAAAAAATCTCTTGGCCTCAGCGATCAATCTGCAGAATGCTTTAAACTGCACCTTTGCCATAAATATGCATAATAAAAACCAGGATATTTACTGTACTTTCTTTTAACTTTAATAAACATTAATGAAAATAATTAAATTTTGAAAAATAAATAATAATATTAATAAATTAATTAAAAACTAAAACAAAATAAATAAACTACTTTTTATAGGATTTGTATAAAGTTACTATCAAATAATTATATGCATGTATAGACTATGTTATATGTACCTACGTATTGAAGTTCTGTACGAGGGAAGTTGTGGGTAAAGGAGAATTTACCGATTTGTTTCTAAGTAAACATGAAACTAATACAATTAATTGACCTCTTTATTTTGAATACCTAAAGTTTTTTAGACTGAATCCAATATACTGATCTTTTTGATAAAATCAAGAAATAAGTAATGCATAATCGATTATCGTTTTTTGGTTAGGTTATAGAGTATTATGAGAACTGTGGAAAGGGTTATGGTTATCTTTTTACTTCCCTCATAAAAGGGAAGTATTTTAATCATGAAAAAATCACTCTCCGATTTCGTGTTTTCAATTCTGTCGGTCTGTCTGTCTGTCTGTCGGTTCGCGGCGTAGCTAAAAAACTACTTACCCGAGTGACTTCAAATTTTGGTCAAAAATTAAGGGTCATATGGGGATGACCTGGTAACATTTTGGTAAAAATCCAATATGGCGAAACAAAATGGTGTTCTAGTGAAGTGTTAAAAAAATTATTATTAAAAAACTACTCATCCAATTTAACTCAAATTTTGCAAAAACATCAAGTGTTATGTTGAAATAAATTGGTAACATTTTGGTATGAATACAAGAGAGCGGAACAAAATGGCGGCATAATAAAATATTAATAATATAATACAATTCAGCCTAAAAAAAATGTTTATTGGTTTGATTTTAAATTGTGTGCCATAACTAGGTGTAGTATAATCATTGACTAGAAAAATAGTGGTTCTAATTCAAGATGGCCAAACAAAATGCCGACCAAATAAAATGTTTGTAATAATGAAAAAATCACCCTCAAGATTTACACATCTTTACATTTTAGCGTCGCTAGATGCCAAAAAACATGTTTTATCAATTCCGTCGGTCCGTCTGTCTGTCTGTTTGTCTGTCAGTTCGCGGCATAGCTTAAAGAATTCTTACCCGATTTATTTCAAATTTTGGTCAAAAATTAAGGGTCAGATGAGGATGACCTGGTAACATTTTGGTAAAAATCCAACGATCCTCTTGTTGTTATGTTAGAGTGGTGTATTATTTGGGGTTAAGATCTAGTAAAAAAACAAGTACTTTTTTAAATTGTCGACCTTTCGCAACTTATTGTTGCATCCTCAGGACACATATAGATCTTATATCCTGCATGAAATCCATATTATCAGTACTTTTACTCCTGTGTTCCGCATATATTTCCCAGATATTAAGTTTCTAAATGGGTTTCGTCAATAATCCTCTTGTTGTTATGTGGTGTATTATTTTGGGTTGGGATTCAGTAAAAAAAACAAAAATATATTTTTAAATACTTCACGTGTCGCAACTTTATTGCTTCTTCAGGACATATATGTAAATTTTATATCTAGCATGAAACCCATATTATTAGTCTTTAAGTATTCTATTTGTCCGCAAATGTTTCCCAGATATTAAGTTTCTAAATGGTTTTCGTTAACGATCCTCTTGTTGTTATGTTAGAGTGGTATATTTTTTGGAGTTAGGATCCAATAAAAAAACAAAAGACTTTTTAAATTCTCGACGTTTCGAAACTGTATTGTAGCATAAGAAATTATATATACTGCATGAAACCCATATTTTCAGTCTTCACGTACTACGCTGGACCGCAGATATTTCTCAGATATTAAGTTTTTAAATGGTTTTAGTTAAAGATCCTCTTGTTTTTATGTTAGAGTGGTGTATTATTTGAGATTAGGATCCAGTAAAAAACAAAAGTTTTTTTAAGTTGTCGACGTTTTGCAACTTTATCGTAGCATCTTCAGGGTACATACATTTTATATCATGCATGATACCCATATTATCAGTCTCTACCTACTCCGTTGGTTTGCAGATATTTCCTATATATGAAATTTTTAAATCGTTTTCGTTAACGATCTTCTTGTTTCTATGTTAGAGTGGTGTATTATTATGGTTTCATGCAGGATATAAAATTTATGTGTCCTGAGGATGCAACAATAAATTGGCGAGACATCGGCAATTTAAAAAGGCGCCTTTGTTTTTTTTATTGTATCCTCACCCCAAATAATACACAACTCTAACATAACAACAAGAAGATCGTTAATGGAACCATTCAGAAACTTAATATCTGGGATATCAGCGGACCAAGGGAGTAGGTAAAGATTGATAACATGGGTCTCAGTTTAAGACGGCGAAACAAAATGACAGCCAAATACTTTTTTAAAAAATGTTTAAAAAATCAACATAAAAAAATCTTGTTCAATCGGTTTTAAATTTTGCAGAGAAACTAAATGTGAAAATGGGATACTTATTGAATAAGTAGGGAACAAAATGGCGCCCAAAAATGCCAAAAAAAAAAAAAAAACAGGCATTTTTCAGTGTCGTTCCTCGGGTACCTTCGTAGTGGACCCAGAACTCAAGACTATCTATTCAATTTATAGGGTAATTATATTTTATTTTTTATTTTTTTCAATTTTCTAAGGCGGAAAAACCCAAAAAATAGTTTTATTTCGCTTTTAATCAAATAACTTTAAATTTGGCGTCTGTATACCACATTTTTTACGTTTTATACATTTTGGTTGAAAACAAGTGGTTTAAATAGGTTTAGAACTGTATAAATAACATGTTAAAAACTTAAATGTTTTTTTGTATTTAGTTTCGTATAAAATTAGTTTGAAAAACATACTCAAATAACAAAACATAGTTTCCGTAGTTAGGCGACGCCTAAACAGCGTAATTCGTATGAACGTAAGACATATTGTATCATATTCAGTAAACTTGGTATGATTCTATTAGCTTGCAACATTAACAAGAAGTTAAACATAATGTAAGAAAATTAATGGCAATTATTTGTTATAAGCGAAAGTACAAGGTGAGTCATGTCGGAATGATCTGGCGAACTTAGTTTATTATTTTGTTCCTTAGGCTGGTGATCCCTAAATGACTATACAGTCATATCAGTGACGTAACTAGGAATTTTGAGTCGCCCTATAAATATGGAGTGTCCAAAAAAGTCTAAAATAAATCTCAAATATTGCCAAAGGCTGCCGAGGTCTAAATAACTAAACATCTGTGCAAACTCAATTTCAATTTAAATGTCCATAACTTGTAATCAAAATTGTTTTTTTTATCTTAAAGCAATAACACGTATGAACGTATGTGCCTATTGTATCATTTTCAGTTAACACGGTATGGCATACAACATTAACAAGAAGTAAAGTTAAACATAGTGTAAGAAATTTAAAGCCAAATAAATGCATGGTGTTCGGGAACAACGTCAGGAAACTTAAGGCCGTGATTCTACATGAAAAAATAATGGTAGCAAGTCTTTTATGAAAATGTCAACGTCTCAATGGTTTCCTAGTAATGGCTGATCAAAGTTGCATTTTTAATTTTAAATTTTGGGAATATTTAATATATCTCTTTACGGATCAACTTAATATTTGACACATAAGTTTAAGGTAATGGACGCATCCAAAGGTAAAAATGTTTATTTAAGTTGCCACCAGAGGGCACTTTACCTGCAACTGAAAACTTATTTCCGTGAAAACTTTTTTATTTTGGAAGAAATTGTCAATATTGAGTTGCCATCTTTAAGCCGATGGAATGTGCTTCAAATAATGTACTCTTACTTCAAATTTAGAATGAATGAGAAAATATCTCCGAACACGATGAAAAACACCGGGTGTCTTTCTAATATGTTCACATCCATTTATCATTCGAACTCGTAAATCGTCAAGGTTATTGATTGCAGTTTTATACACTGACGTCTTTAAATTCTTCCAGAGAAAAAAATCCATTGGGTTAAGATCTGGGGAACGGGATGCCCAAGGGAGTGCTCCGCCTCTTCTTATCCGACGATCCGGAAATACCTCATTCAGATATTCACGGACGTTAAGGCTGTAATGTGGTGGTGCGCCGTCTTGCAAGAGCCACATCCTTATTCATGATCGAAGGGGAACATCTTTTAATATGCCAGGAAGACTATTTTGTAAAGAACGTTAATAAAGATTTCCATTCAACATCCCACCAAAAAAGTGAGGTTCTACGAGACAATCGCCTAAAATGCCGGCCCAAACATTTAACATGAATATTCGATTATGTCCCGTTTCTACATATGCACGTGGGTTTTCCATAGCCCACTAATGTGTGTTATGTAAATTCATTATTCCATCGCGTGTAAAACCAGCTTCATCAGTAAATAATACGATATTAATGAAAGTATTATCATTTTCATATTTATATAAAATAGTATTACACATGTTTAGGTGTAATACCTCATCACCATCATAAAGAGGTTGAACCTTTTGCAAATGGAAAGGGTAAAGAAGTTCTTCATGGATTACCTCCCAAGCTGTAGAATTTGCCATTCCTTCTGCAACGGCAATTTGCTGAGTACTGATTTCTTCTAGCATTTGAATCATTCTTTCTTTTGCCTCAATCATTCTAACGGACTTGGCTCTTAAAGCCGATATGCTTCTTCTGCATTTCCATTTGCTCTCCCATAGCAAAAGTGCATGTCCCGATATTTTACGTTCGAATATTGATAAACCATTTTATAAAAAAGAAATAAATTACTTATGTTGAACATTTAGACAAGTTTTTCGAACTGAAAAGTAGACTAAGTGTCAAATTTCATTTCTCCTGGTATTAATAAAAATACCTTGACTACGACATTTAAATCATAATTTAATTGAATAAAACTTTAATATCGATTTGCGGCTAAACGGTATGATTTACCGATGTGAAGTAAGAGTACATTATTTGAAGCACATTCCAGCGGCTCAAAGATGGCAACTCAATTTTGACAATTTCTTCCAAAATAAAGAAGTTTTCACGGAAATAAGTTTTCAGTTGTAGGTAAAGTGCCCTGTGGTTGCAACTTAAACATTTTTACCTTTGGATAAGAGCGTCCATTATCTTAAACTTATGTCTCAAAGGTCAAGTTGATCCGTAAAGAAATAAATTAAATATTTCCAAAATTTGAAATTAAAAATGCAACTTTCATCAGCCGTTACTAGGAAACTATTGAGATTTTGACATTTTCTTAAATGACTTGCTACCATTATTTTTTCATGTAGAATCACGGCCTTAAGTTTCCTGACGTTGTTCTCGAACACCCTGTATTGTAAGAGCAAATAAAATAATACGGAATGATCTGGCATTGTTTTAATATTATCTAGGCTGTGGCCCACAAGTGACTCTATACTCATACCAGTTGCTTAACTAGGAATTTCGTGTTCTCCTGTAGATTCTCCCTGGGTTTCCTGTCCAAAAAAATCTAAAAGTAAATTTCCCAAAGCTATCGGCGTCTAAATAACTAAACATCTGTGCCAACTCAATTTCAATTTAAATGGCCATAACTTGTAATCAAAATTGTTTTTTTTATTTTAAAGCAATAATACATATAGACGTATGTGCCTATTGTCCCATTTTCAGTAAACATGGTATAATTTTATTGGCATACAACATTAACAAGAAGTAAAATTAAACATAGTGTAAGAAAATAAAAGCCAAATAAATATTATAAGAGGAAATACAATAAAAGTTAGTCATGTTAGAGTGATCTGGCGAATAGTTCATTATTTTAATATTGCTTGGGCTTGTGGCCCATAAATGACTTTCTACTCATATCAGTTCCGTAACTAGGAATTTCGGGTCCTAAAATAAATTTTAAAATTGATTGAAACTCAACTTCAATTAACACCGTTAACTTTTAAACAAAAAAAATAGGAAAAAATTAAACCGACTTAAAAAAGACACTAAAAAGTAAAAAATAGTATTTTATTTCATCTTAAAAATTTGACTTTATGAAGTCGATGTCAAAGTAATTCTTAATTACTTAATCAAAAAAAAACATTTATGTTTTTAGTGTCTTGGATCTAATACCACCAGTATAATGTCTATTTACTGTTTTTATTTGTTTGACGAGGACTTCATAAATTCAGATTTTTAAGATGGAATAAATAATTTTTTTACTATATATTGCTTTTTTAAGTCGCTTTAATTTCATTATGGCATTTTTATTGTCACAAAGTTTTATTACAAATGTCAGCTTTAAAGTTTTGGAGGCCTAAACCTAGGTTAAATTTTTGGACGTTACTATCGAAATCCAGTGTAGCTACTGCGTCCATCTCAAGAAGCATTAAAGTTCCAAAAACTGATGTCGATTGACACCGTTACTATAATTTGGTGGTCACCAAAAATTAAAAGTATAAACAACAATAGAGTTAACGAAAATAGAAACATTATCTAAACAATTACGTGATTTAACTAAGTAGTTTTTACTAAGAAATTTGATTGACAGAATCAACGACTACACAAGAACTTGAAAAATAACCTCGCTGTATAGAAAGCTAGTAGTAACATTATAAGGTAATATATAGTAGGCACTATATATTACTTTCTGTTAAGTAAATTTAACTTCGAAGGACTCAAAGTAACAAGTAGTTCTATTTAATATCCGCTATGTTTTCTCTAAAATATCCATATAGATAACTGAAAAATCATTAAATTCTTCAAAGATTTTATTCTCTTATTTATTATGTGGCTCATTATTAGGGATGTTTTTTTACAAAAAGCATTATTGTTGGGGCGCGTTGATATTTTTCTGCCACATTCTTCATTTTCACAATAAATTTTCATCCGTTCTTAGTCCTTTCCTCCCCCAC
The DNA here is from genome assembly GCA_030620095.1 of Kuschelorhynchus macadamiae. Lineage (NCBI taxonomy): Eukaryota > Metazoa > Arthropoda > Insecta > Coleoptera > Curculionidae > Kuschelorhynchus > Kuschelorhynchus macadamiae. The sequence goes on from JAUTXW010000301.1 coordinate 520,934, forward strand.
TGTAGACTTGACTTGATATTTGATAATTTCAACACTTATTAAAATGTATAACCAAAATAACCTGAAGAAAAAACAGATTTTACCGGACCTCGGAGTGCGGCGAATGTTTTTTGGTTAATTAATGCAATTCAAATTCCGTCATTTCGCCATTTTTATGTTTTTTAATATGCTTGCTATGGGACCACTTCCGCACTACCCTGAATAATTCCCGAAAATTCCATCCAAATTCGTTAAATCATCTCTTTTGCATACAGTCTTTTACATTTTACAGGCGTATGTTTTGTTAGATTTTTTATGGTATCATGAGTTTTACAAAATCCTGATCTGGTATATACGACGGGTGGAAAAATAGTAGTATTTTTTACGCAAGCTTTGCCAAGAGTGAGAATTTACAGATCTGAAATTATTTGAAGTGGATTTAAAAAATGTGTTACTAGGAAAAAACTAACTACACAAAAAAACCGGATCTTTTTTCTTAGTTCTCAGCTGAAGTTTTCTTACTCCCCCCCCCCACTTTACTGTATCATAGAGTACGTAATGTCTGAAGTTATAAAATAAACATAATATTGATGAGTAGATCAATCGATGGGCTGATGGCCGTTGAAAAAGATTCATTGCAGTTAGACGACCGAGCAGGGCAGGACGAATATAGAAGCGTTAAATTGTATTTTATCCAATGTGTCCGATAGGTTATGGTTTAAGTGTAAATAGTAAAATATATGGATAAACCAATACTAAATATTGACGACGAGGATTAAAAGGTAGAAATTTTATAATTTTTTTATAAAAGAATATAGTTCATATTCATAGAATTGCACTAAAAAACAAAGACCATTTAGAGTTTTGTTAAAATATCGTCTAGACATACAACGCATTTTTATTGTTAAATACATTTTCCAATTTAGATATACGAAGTTATGAAATGGGATGATATGACTACTTAGGCCTATAAATATGATATAAAGCAAGGAACAAGATATGCATGTGTAAATAGAATCTATAATATGTATTTATTATATTTTGGTTATAAATATATCTATGATACATAGCAAAGAAAAACATGTTTATATATACAGTGACCGTCTAAAGTCCGTTCCCCCCCCCTACTAATTTTTGAGCCAACTCGTATATCGCAACGAAATTTGGAGGGCTTAAATAGGAGATGAAAAGCTATTTTTTTATGAAAAAATGATAGCTAAAAGTTATAAAATGGCGGCTACGCGCCATCTTGCATTAATATTTTAAATACAACACCCCGCATATTATTCCATTTTCAAAATCTGCTCATTATTCTTAACATTTTTCTCTAATACACTTTATTCCTAAATGTAATTGTTTTCGAAATAATGACGTTTGAAAATTGAAAATCCGGTTTAAAATGAAGTAATGGTTTTAATCACCTTCGATAAAAAATTCTGCTAACTAAATTTTTTAATTAATTTGTAGTTAAATCTTTTAATGAATTCGACTAATAAGAGGCGTAAAGACAGTATTTTAAGGACAAACAGTACCACTTACCGGAAAATCTTGAAGGTTGCGAATTTGTTAAATTCACAAGGGAAACACATTAGTTGGTAAAAAAATATTTTATTTATTTTTGAATAACACTTATTTAACCCCAACAATAATTATTTTATCAAGTGTTCGATGTGGCCCCCTCCTAAATCTTGACAATAAAGTGCCCTATTATGAATAGCTTCTCTCACGTTGATGAAAGTCTGTTCATTTATTTCTTCACATGCTTCTCTTATTCTGCGTTCCAACTCTTCTATTGTTTGACATTCAGTGGCGTAGATTTTTAACTTCAGATATCCCCAAAGGAAAAAAATCTAGAGGGGTAAGATCCGGAGATCTTGGTGGCCATTCTGTACTTCCCCTGCGACCTATCCATCGCCCAGAAAAGTTTGTGTCGAGAAACTCTCTAGTCATGCAATAGAAATGGGGAGGTGCTCCGTCCTGCTGAAATATGATTTCACGATTTTCAAACTCTTCCTGATTGTTTAATACAATTTGTCTTATTCGAGGTTCAATTTCAGTTTCTAAAAGATTTCTGTAAAGATCTCCTGTAAGATTGCCTCTGATGAAAATCGGTCCAACAACGTGGTTGCCCAAAATCCCCGCCCAAACATTAACTTTTTCAGGAAACTGGGTATGCCCTTCTCTAAAAATATGCGGATTAGTATCGCTCCAGTATCGTACTTTTCCATTAAGGAAAAACGTGCATTCATCTGAGAAACATACACGTTTTAGGAAGGATCGTTCTCCTTCAATTTTTCTTGTTAACCACTCACAAAATTCAACCCTCCGGTCTGGATCATCCTCCGTGAGAGCATGCAGGATTAATTACCATTTCAGCAACAATTTCATTTTTTTTTCTTCTGAAGGAGGTGGTCTTCCTGATCTTGGAGCATCTTTCATTGTACCAGTTGCTTGGAGCTTATTTAAAAGTTTGCGCAAATATGACCGCGAAATAGGGTTTTCGGGAAATCTATCGTTAAACATACGGACTGCTAGATGAAAATTTCTTCCAGCTTCTCCAAAAATCAAAACTGCTTCAAATTTATCGTGTAAACTGCGAGCCATGGTCACACTTTTCATAAAATAATTAAGATGCTCAACGGACTATTTGACAGTTAGTTATCAAGATGTTACCGCGACAACGATTTTGTTTCCAACGCAAACTTGATCGTATTTTTGATTGAATTTGAAATGACCAAAATGTCAATTTTCAAACGTCATTATTTCGAGAGCAATTACATTTAGGAATAAAGTGTATTGGAGAAAAATGTTAAGAATAATGAGCAGATTTTGAAAATGGAATAATATGCGGGGTGTTGTATTTAAAATATTAATTCAAGATGGCGCGTAGCTGCCATTTTATAACTTTTAGCTATCATTTTTTCATAAAAAAATAGCTTTTCATCTCCTATTTAAGCCCTCCAAATTTCGTTGCGATATACGAGTTGGTTCAAAAATTATTAGGGGGGGAACGGACTTTAGACGGTCACTGTATATATATATATATATATATATATATATATATACATATATATATATATATATATATATAGACACTAAAATCAATAAAAATGCGCTTTCACACACCTTTATCAAAAGTTCTTGGCAGGAAAAGATATATGTAGAATAGCAGAAATACATAATTTCTGCAGGTGCAAAACGGCCTACAAGAAGAATTGCTTTCGATTATGTCACAAGGTACCCTCCTGCGATCATGATTTCTGGGTCTTTACCCTCATCAGGCAGGCTTGTACCCAGGGAGATCTGAAATAACAGATTGCTCGATATGACAAAATCAAATTCGATTTCATGCATCGCATCGCAAAATTGCATAGAGGAATTCAATGTTGCTAATGAATATATCACAAAAAGATTGGAAAAGAGCCCTTGAAATCTATCTGGAGGCTGCCATTGCTACCAATGTTGATAGCCCAACCAAAAAGAGATCAACTTTGCTACATCTCAGAGGTTTGGGCCTTTAAGACATTTATTACAATCTGCCAGGTGCACACGCCAGTAATGTGGAAGGTGACTATACAATAGATATTTATGAAATAGCCCTAAAAGACTCGATGGATATTTCTCCTTAAAACGAGGTATTGTATACGAAAAACATATTTTTAGACTAATTAAGCAAGAGGCAGACGAAAAGTTTTAAAAATTCTTGGTTCGCTTAAAACATCAAGCGAAGAAATCTAAATTCAGCAACATTGAAGAAAACCTTATTGATCAAATAGTTGCAAAATATTAATTCCGCCGATCTGAGGAAAAAAATTTTAACAATAGGCGACGCAATCATTTTAAACGCTATTATCAGTGAATACTTTGGAAACTGTAACTAGGCAAATGAAAAACCATTTTCTGAAGTCAATAAATTTTTACCAAAACAATCGAGGTGTAAAAAATGGGGCTATATAGGGCACCTCAGCTCACAATGCTGGACTAAAGCAGAAAAGAGGAAGTTTAACACATGACATGCATTGAAAGAAGAAAAAACGAAAATATCGAAAACCAAATCAAGGCGGCGATAATGTTAATTACGTGTTCTACCTGGACATTCCAGTGGAATCACCTAAAAATGGTAAATGTATCTGTTTGTAATCAGCTAAAAAGGCCTCTATGACTTACGCTATCAAAAAGCATTTAGATGTTTTAGGTTGTCTCGATGCTTGATTGTTTCTCCCTTTGGTTTTGTTGTTAATGTCTCGACAATAGTGGAGTTTTAAAACCAGCAGTCATCTTGGATATGTCTTGTTTTTCAACAGATACTGCACTTATTCATAGGGTGTTGGCTGGAAACGTACCGTTGAACAGTTCGCACGTCTCTGGGAGTGGGGCTCGACTCGTCGAAGGGACTGGATTATTTGAAGGAGTGAATCAGCATTTTTTTTGCAGTGTGACCCGGTCTTTTGCGGGTGTTACGTAAACCTGATACCTAAGTTCTTTTTATGTTCTCTTTAGTTTTACATCCGATTCTAGCTGGCTTAGGTAGCCCTGTAATAGTACTTCTATAGCACCCTGATTTTGCTGCCCCCTGTATAGATAGGGGTAGTCCTTTAATGATACACGGAACATCGTTAGTATTAAAATATCTCATTTTTATGAAATGCATTTTAAATAATAATAGTGCATGGTTACTTCATTCAATTTCTTTATTTCCATCATTTTCTTTCATTTATGGATGAAATATTCGTACCACGAAAATGCTTCTATAACCGCTACCTTCCATTCCTCCAATGTTTTTGTAGGAAGTGTGGTCTCGTTCCAACCATGAATAGTAGCAAGTTGTTCTGTTAGCTTGTCATTTTTTGCACTTTGCGAAACGTCTTATTAAGGTTCCTTGTGGCAGAGTTTGCCCAGTGACGAGGATTTCGTTTACCTTTTTATTTACTGGTTCTTTAAGGAAAATATGACTACGTTTGGAACCTTTGCTGCGTCTTCCGATCAAATTACTGTCCTCTGAAGATGATGAACGAAATGCTGATGTAGCCCGCTTTGACACTATATTCGATAATGTCCATTCCGTGAACTCCGTTCTGTGCCACTATTACCCATTTTAAACGTACCTGAATTATTACTATAAATCTAAACATGCGATATCGATTTGGAAGTTTGATTTCTTGTCCTTCGCGTAATATAAAGAACTGAATATTATCAATTCTAACAAACCTATAGCTACAAAATAATTATCGGTAGATATTTTGTAAATTGAATCAACCTGACTTATCTCTCGCTTTCACACCGTTTTACGTTCAACAAAGAATACCGACATACCTATTAACCGTTAAGTTGTAAAAAGTGGTATAAAAAATCTACTGGGGATATATACTGCTATGTCTTTAGAAGTTCTACGCATAGGAATTGAAACTCAAGTAAATGTGATGGCATATCTGCCTTTCCAACAATCAAAATCGTTCTAATTAATATACCCAATGATTAATCAATTAAATTCGATCCCTCTAGAAAATAAAATTAATAAAACAATTGAGGAACTCATTAACTCCGATATTATAGAACAAGTCGACGTTGGTTTCACCAATGGTACCTATTTTAAAACCAAACGGTGAAATTAGATTCTGTATTGATATGAAAAGGGCAAATAAAGCAATAATAGGGGAAAGTCACCCATTACCAACTATAAACCATCTAATGCTAAGCTTTTCTCAGGATTGGACATTAAGAATGCTTTTCACCAAACAGAAATAAGTGAAAACTAAAGACACATACCTACTTTTATTTGCAGTAAAGGTCTGCTTCGTTATAAGCGCCTCATGTTTGGAAAATCTTCTGCCCCAGAAAATTTCCAAAAATTATGGAATGTTTATAGTCATCATGTGAAGGAACCGTTAATTTTATCGATGACATTGTTATTTTTGGAGAAAATGAAATTACGAAAATGTTCAAAAGAAAACAACGTTCTATTAACTGAAAATAAGCATAATATATAAAATATCTACAATACAATTTCTGGGACACTAGTTATCACAAAAGGGTATTAACCCACTAGATAAATATAACAATGTCATTAAATAATTTTGCCGCCCAAGTACTGTAATGGTAAATGGATAGAAAATTTAGCCAAGTTGGCAAAACCACTAAGGGCATTACTTAGACTTATATTGGTGGAAAATGGAAATATCACTAAATATTGGAAAAAAAGAGCAAAATATTGTAGTAATTGAATACGGGAATAAAAGTCTCTCTGACTTTGAAAAACAGTATTGTCTGATCGAAAAAGAGGTTTTGGCTTTGGTTTGAGCGGTCGATCATATATTTATACGGAAAACATGGTTTTGAATTCGGCACAATTATTCGTCATAATTGAACAACGAAATCAAAATAATGAAAACCATAGCGGTTACTAATACAATCTATGCTTTACAGGAAATATGTCTAGGATTTCCGGTCTCCATAACTACCGATAATGGCAAACAATTCATTTGAAAATATTTTTTAAAAAATTAGGAATACGCTTATATAACATCATCCCCTACTGATCGCAGCAAGTAATCATGATATACTAAAACCAACAGACAAAATCTACAGTGAGAGAAAGGGAAAAGCTCAAGAAGATAGTTTAAAACTCGGTGATAAAAAACATAACAACATATAAGAATTAACTTCAAATTTTAACTCCACCCCTCACACGGTGGTAGGAAATGGAAGTGATATTAATGTTCAAATTGACGAGACAGGTAAGCAATATTGGCGAAATGTGATTTATTTAAAAAAAATGGAAGGGAAGTGGAGTGTCGTGCATACTTCGGATGATCACGGGAATATTATACAAGTACTTACCATAGATTAAATGTTACTGTTAGTTTGTCCTTGTATATTTTATGAAATAGGTTATATTTAATTTTAGATTGTTCATCTTTATTGTTAAATTAATAGCTAGTAAATATAGTTTATTGTAGTTTATCATACTAAAAGTATGTACCGTCTGAAATTATATAATAAACATAATATTGATGACTAGACCGATGGATAGGCTGACGTACGCTGAGAAAGATTAATTGTAGTTAGCCGGTAGAAGGTCGAGCGGGATAGGACGAATATAGCATTTCCCAGAGGGGAAGCCCCCCCCCTTGCCCTTCTTGTTTCTGGGCTCCCATACCCGACTCAAAAATTTAGAAAAATGATATAGTAGTGCAACTTTGTTAGAAGACGTAACAACCACATCAAAGAAGCATCTTAGAAAATATTTAGCAAAACCGGGTTTTTATTCATAGCATGTCGAATATCCAACTATCTCCCTTTACCTCGGAAGACATTATTTATTGACGCCCTTGTTTATACTTTATCTTTAACGCATAATTTGCACTTTTTTTCTAAAAAAAAGGTCACCCTACATAAATGAGGCTAATGGCAAAATAAACAGTTTTACAGAACTTAATTATTGTAAAGATTGCCGAATAAAACAAAAGCAATTAATGACGTTTCGAATGGAACAAAACGATTATATTATCTTATGCCATTTTTTTACGATCTAATTGTTTATAAATGCCGCAACATTGAAGAAACCCAGTTGGAAACGTAAAAATTACACTTACAGCAAGGGTCAGTAGCGTAGCCAGACGCTTGGGAGAAAAATATAATTATTTTTCAACACGTTTGCAAGTTCGTGACTAACATTAATCATAGGAAATAGGAAGAAACAACAAAAAGTCAACAGATATTGCAAAACCATTTTCATATTAAAAATTTTAGCAAAAGAAAAAATTAAAAAGATTTCTATAAATTCGGCTACACTGTGCTACGCCACTGGTAATGATCGACGTTTCTTCGTCAATGGGAAATTATATGCTGACTTTTTTCGATTTAAAACAGTTTCCCGATAAACGAAATAATAGCCTTCAACCGGGTGAGGTAGATGAATCCGCCTACGAGTAAAAATTTGTCGATTAAATTTGAAATTTACATTATACTGGGATACACTAAAACATGTGACTTGAAAGATACATCATTACCAAGAAAAATAGTGACCAAGATGGCAGTAATGAAGAATTTTGTTCGAGGAATGGAGAAGAAATGTTGCTGTCCAAATTCTACCTAACCTTTGGACCAATGACTATAATTTAATTGCACTGGCGTATAAAATGTCACTGACATTTTCTCTAACTCTAGTGGCATATTAAAGAAGTTTTGCACCCTAAAACTTGTTAAGTACAATCTGAACTGTTTCGATTTTATTGTGGTAAATAAGAGGTTATATAGTTGCCTAATTGGGCTTGTATACATGTAGATACCAATCCAAAATTGTAACTAGCATTTTTTGGCAGATATATTTGAATAACATAAAACATTGAAGCTGACCCTTTCAGTTGAGATTCGAACCGTGAATAGAAATAAAAATGTTTTTAAAAAATGAAATCTATTACAAAAATTTCCTTTACCCGGAACTTCCCTCGTTATGAATCTTTCCTTTAATTAGGAATAGTGAAGTGTGACCCTATTTACTTCAGTATATAGTAATTTAGTAACAAATATATACTATCTGTTCAAACATTTTTATTGGACGCCATTTTGTTCCATCATATTGCATTCACACCAATATTTTACCAGTTTTACTTACCTATGCCACATATGATTTTTGGACATAATTTAAAATATATTCAATAAGTAGTTTCAACATTGACATACACCCCCATTTTGTTACGTTATGTTGAATTCGTACCCGTTTATCCCTATATCACATTTAATTTTTTTGTGAATTGAATAAGATTTTTTTAGGTTGATTTTTAAAAAATGTTTGATACTATTTGACTTTAGACACTTTACCACTTTATCTCTATGTCACACTTAATGCTTAAATTTGAAATTAATCTAATGAGAACCTTTTTCAGGTCGATTTTTTAAATCTTTTATTAGGCTACCATTTTGTTTTGCTATCTTATATCCATACCACAATGTAACCAATTCATTCCTTCGTAACATTTGATTTTTGTACAAAATCTGAATATATCAAAATATTACCAGCTCATCCCCATATGACTAAAATTTGAAGTCACTCCGATGAGTAGATTTTAAGCTATGCCGCGAACTGAGAGATAGATAAACTACTTTATCAGTTAATCTCTATCATACTTAATTAGTTTTTTCTCAGGCCAATTTTTTAAGTATTTTATTAGGCCGCCATTTTGAATTGCTATCTTATATTTATACCAAAATGTTACCAGTTCATTCCTATATAACACTTAATTTTTGTGCAAAATTTGAAAATTGGATGATTAGTTTTTTTAGTAATAATTTTTTTAACGTTTCCCTAGGCCGCCATCTTGTTCCGGCATACTGGATTTTTATCAAAATATTACCATGTAATTTCCATATGAGACTTTATTTTTGAGTAAAATTTGAAATCAATCTGACGAGTAGTTTTTAAGCTATGCCGCGAACGGGCAGACCGAGAGACAAACCAACAGATGGACCGACGGAATTGAAAAAACTTATTTATGGCATCTAAGGACGCTAAAAACTAAAAATATGTAAAACCTGAGAGGGTAAATTTTTCACGATTACAAATATTTTATTAGGCCGTTTTTTGTTCCGCCATCTTGAATTAGTTCCACAGTTTTATTAGTTCATCTCTATATCACAATTAGTTATGACACACAATTTAAAATCAGTGCATTGCGTAGTTTTTTCAGGCTGAATTTTTAAATATTTTATTACGCCTCCATTTTGGATTCATACCAAAATTTCACCAGTTGATTTCTACATAATACCTCATTTTTGCACAAAATTTGAGAAAAACTGGTTAAGTAATATTTTAGTAATAATTTTTTTAACATTTCACTAGGCCGCCATTTTGTGTTACCATATTGGATTTCTACCAAAATGTTATCAGATCATACCCATATGAGCTTTAATTTTTGACCAATATTTGAAGTCAATTGGGCAAATTGTTCTTTTACCTATGCCGCAAACAAAGAGACAGACCGACGGAATTGAGAAAACATGTTTTTGAGCATCTAGAGACCTTGAAACGTGAAGATCTGAAAAAAATCTCTAAGGGTGATTTTTTCACGATTACAAAACTCTTTCATGAGAATACTAGGAAGTAAACAATAATTAATATAATACCCATTTCAATGCATCTTGAAAATTTGGTTTTAAAATTCAGGTTAAATACATATAAGTATTTGAGGTGATACATAACATATCTATCTGAACATGACTTTAAAGGAATAAATTTTAAGGAAATGCCACTAATATCAAATACATTTACAAACATCCCTCGATTAGCAACATGGGGCATGTTTCTTTATAACATGAGATCTCACAAATATAAGTATATCTACCCAAATACTGCAAAATGGCTGACGTGGGACACCCAGTATACTAGCATATTCGTTGAAAGGAAAAATTAATAAAGATATTCTTACGCATAGCGGTACGGCATGTGAGTGTGGCATTGTGCAATAAAATGCTTTTAGAATTTATCGTAGGTATATGGTATAATAGTATAATAACAGCGAAAAATACCGTTTTGTCAACATGGTTTATCTGGTAACAAACAAACGTATCTGCTGATAATAGAAAATTATAGATTGACTAACTTTTTAATACCATTACCTCTCTGTAAATTCTAAAGTACATATTCATGTCATTATACACAATTAACTAATACTTTATTTTTAGCAATTTTAAACTTATTATGGTACTGCTTTTCTATAATGGTTCCGGTTGGTAGTTCGAGAACACAGTAACATTTTTAGTGGTACCGATTAATATTAAAATATTCCTATTTTTAATAAATGTGGTTCATAAGTAACGCGCGTGAAAGTTGGTATCATTATGTTTTTTCGGAACTGTATGTTTTTAGGAACCGTATGTGTTAGGTGTGACAACTAATTAGTGACAGTGATATAGGCTGGTAAAATAAATAATTGCAAGAACAAAATATTTTATCTGTATCCAAAAACTAAAGAAGGTAAGTTGATTTTTTAAATATGAGTTTGTTAATTTACTAATTTCGATTTACACTTGCTTTTAAATTTTAGTAATAAGTAATGTTGAACCTGATGAAGACACAGAGAGAAAAATTTAAAAAAAAATTGACAATATCATTGTCTTTAATTATGAGACTACCATTAAAAAATCTGGTTGATGTATTAAGCGCAAAAGTGCAATTTTTTGTAAAAGTGACTTCTGCTTGACCATTAACTAATCCTTACTTTGATTGTTTAAATGAAACACCTTGTACATTTTAATTTGACGTGTGATAGGTGTAGTTGAAAATTTTGAATTATAAACGAAAAAAATCAGTAAATTTACCTTTATGCACAATTTCCGTGGTACAGACTCTATTTCTTAAAATAAGCGGGCTCTATATGCATATAATTATTTGGTAATACCTTTCTATAAATTCTATAAAGTGTAATTTACTTAGGTTTTTTTAGTTTTTAATTAATTTATTATTATTATTATGTTATTATTATAGAAATTGACAATCAATTTTTCAACAAATGTTGGCTTCCAAGCCCATCCCGGATGCATGCATCAAAAGGTATGGGCTGGTTTCTATTAGTTCTACGTGTTAGGAATCTTCACTATGTGGGAAATACTGAGCAGGACTGCCTTCTGGATGTCGATGAAGGTGTTAGTATACGGTCCTATGATTTTCAGGTTCTGTTCTAACGGTTTTGGAACTACTCCAGTTGATGATACGATGATCGGTATCACATGAACCTTATTCACTCGCCACATCTGCTGTATCTCTATGGCCAGCTCCGCATATTTGGCCTTTTTCTCTTGATATTTATCCAACACGTTGTTATTGTTACATACAGCGACATATAACAAATAGGCTGTCTAACCTGTTTCTTTATTTAACAGTACCCATCAGGCCGATTATATTCGTCACCCTTCTGTCGGTGATAATTGCTCGGTCGTAGTACAGTTTGAAGGCATTATTTTCAAGCACTTGCTTGGTGTTTATAATAGGGCACAAAGGTGTTCAGGGGCCCGTATTTATTGGCAAGCTTCTGATGTATGATGTTACAGACCTGGTTATGTCGTTGGAGGTTGTCCGTGTTTGCTAAGCAAGTGCAGCCAGATGATATACGAGTATGCTGTATAGTTTCTGATCTCTCGCTACATCTTTGATGATGAATTTCGTGTAATTCCGTGTGTTAATAACTTGATCTTGTATTGCCATTACAAATCCTTCTGTCTCTGGGAATAGTTGTCCATCCTTCAGCCACCTGTTGGATGCTTCCTTATCTATGTGTGGCTGATTCAAGTCATTGTGATGTCGGCCGTGCAGTGTCATTTGAGCCCACTGTTCTTGCTTGTCGGGGTCTGAAAGTGACTTTAGGATGAAGTTGTCAGTTGTGAGATTGAGTGAAGATTACGAGTTGTCACTTAAGGTTACTAGGCGACGCCGACGGAGCTTAGACTATAAAACAGAGAACAGACTCAACATTTCGTTCATACATAGTTTCGAAAGTTGGATCTATTATTATTTTTGGCGTGCTGTGAGACGCGTAGTCAGAAATTCGAACTGGGGGAGGGTTCAAAATCAGAAAGCAGGTGATATAAATATTTTGCGGTTCCTTTTCACTTTGCTTGCAAGAGGAAAGTATTGTAATTGAATAGAAATCACCCTCTGAGATTTTTGCAGATCTTCATGTTTTAGGGATGTTGAAATTCTGAAATCCGTCGATCTGTCTGTCTGTTTGCCGCATAGCTAAAAATCTACTTATTCGATTGATCTCAAATTTAAGTAAAACATTAAGATTCATATGGGGATGACATGGTAATATTTTTGTGAAAATCCAATATGACGAAACAAAAAATATTACTGAAAAGCTATTAATCCAATTTACCTCAAATTTTGCCAAAAATCAAGTGTGACCTAGGAATACACTGGTAAAATTTTGGTGATGAGCCTAAACACTTAAATGTTTAAAATATCAGTATCGAAATCCTATTTATACAATTAAGTTGAAATCTTATACAAAAATCAAGTGTGAAAAAGGAATATACCTGTAAAATTTGATATATCCTATATGGCGAAATAAAATAGCAGCATAATGTTGAAAAAGTAAAATTCAATTTTCTACAAAAAAAAATCTTTTTTTATGGAGCAAAATAACAAATATCATAATTAATTTTTTTATAGATAAGTAATTATAAAATAATACCGATAAATAAAACAAAAATTTAAAAATAGTATGAATATTTGTATGTTCGTAAGTATGTATGTACGTATGTATGTACATATGTTTTTATATATGTATGTATGTATGTATGTTAGAAAAGTAAATTTAAAAAAATCAGAGCATTGTTCTTTGCCCGGAACATCCCTAATAACAAATTCCACCACACACATTGTATTTGTTATTTCTTATATGGTACGACTTGGGTTTAAAAATAAGTCCTTTTAACAGAACCTTCCTCGTAATAAAAACATTGAAACATTGACATTTACCTAATATGTTAATTTATTACAAAATAAGTATATGCATAATAAACTATGTTATATGTGTGTGTGTGCCGGAATCCGTTAAGAAAGTTCCGGGTAAAAGGAAATTTACCGAATTTGTTTGTGTTCTCGCCTCATTTATTGTCAAACACCTGATTTACTTATACTTATACAAAATTTGGATTGGCCATATATAAGTAATTAAAAAACAAAAAGTATATCAGAAATACATTAAACTTTAGAATATTAATGGTAGTGATGTATAATAAAATTTAAAGGACTCATAAAATAATTCTTTTAGGAAGGCTAGTAGGCTAGGTAGGAATTGTACTATATTTTAATTATATATGAGATAAAACCCGAGGAACTAAGTGGTTTAGAATTTGGTATTTGGAGGAATAACGTAAGCTACTTCCTCGTAGATATCTGAAGATTAAAATCACAATGTTTTTGTTTTTAAATAAAAGCATTTAGCCATAGAAATATAGAACTTATTCACATCCAAAATAGTATATTAGTATTGTAAATAACGCATTTAAGCATTTCGAGAGCTATATGTATTTTAATGTTTAGCTTATGTAAAACCCAACCCAAAATTGGCAAAATATTTGTTTTTGTTTAATTAATATCCATTTTTTCTTGTTTTCCATTCCAATTAACATACTCGAATGGCTTAAATATCGCATTAATATGGATAAATTCTAAGGCCTTACAGTTGGGACAGCACTGATATCTAACCTTAATTACGTCAAGACTTCAAAATTCAAAAACATGAAAAAGCTAAAAAATATATGTAAACAACAACGGCCGAACGCGGTAGCAAAAATGATAACAATGCAGCGTCTGTTTTGTAATTAGACTACAAGAGTGCTATGATGATTGCTATAAATGAATAGTTGTAAAACTACTCGTAAGGAACGTAAATTTGGCGTAGCGTCGTTACCAGTTCTATTTGGTAATATTTTTATTATTACATTTTTGGAATTTTTTTAAGACCTTAGTTATTTACTTAGACAATAAAACAATGTTTTATAGTCTAATGTTAATTATTGTGTGTCGTTTTTTAATATACATATAACTGTGTTATGAAAATATATAAACATATTGGAATAATTCGATAAAACTTGGCTTTGACTATTTGACAATTTTTAAAATATGACAACAACCTACACCTATCGATGTAGTGGAGAGGGAAAAAATTCAAGCTATGATCCCGTGTTAAATGTGAAAAGTTGGGTCTCTTGTCTTCATAGTCTAAGCGACGGAGGTTTGATGTTTGTGCCTTGTTGGTGAAGAAATCTCTCAATTTTTGCAGCTGTCGGGAGTGCGAATTGGTCAAGTCAGCAAGGAATCTTCCAGCTTCTCTTCGCACTAAGGTCATTTGGAAAGTTGATGACCTTGGATGGTGTGACTTGTACTTGGTCATCATTAGGCGAGTAGTTCGTTGTAGTCCCTCTAGCTCCGTATTAGTCCTTTTCATATGGATGTCTTTCAAGAAGGTGTATGTCACGTCAATAAGCTTTTCTAGTTGGTTATGGTTTCCACCATAGAGCTTAATATCATCCATATACAGAAGGTGGGATATGGTTCAAGAATTTTGTCTATGCCCTGTATTGTTGAGCAACGTGGAGAGGGGGTTCACCGCTAAGCAGAAGCAAAGTGGACTTAGCGAGTCTCCTTGGTAAATTCCTCTATTAATGTGGTCTCATCAAGTTTATTAGATAAGTAGTTTCTTAATAACTATCTTTTTTACATTTTGTGACAGACTGACTCTCTTACAAGGGAAGTAAAAATATTTTTATTAATTTCAGCGTCCCAAAACGCAAGTGAGTTTCGAGAAAATACCTCGGTATATTTTTTTGAGATTTTACTCAGCCATTACATTTATTTTAAGCCGATCACGGCATTGTAGATTAAATATTACGCATGGCTAAAAAAAATAAATTGCAACAAAAATTGTTATGGCTTGTTAAATATGTTCAAGTATATTAAAACCAAAGTGTTCCATTGTTCCATTTAAAAATCAAATGTCTCGATCAATTCCGATCTAACCGAAAGTCACAAACACTTAAAAAATACTTCAAGATACGTGTAGATTATTGCTTCAACCAAGTTTCATTATGATTGCCTCGTAATTAAAAAAAGTGATAGCCCAAAAGTGATTTTATTGAAGCCGTGTATTTAAGTAGAAATGAACCTGAAGAAATTATAATAATTTTATGGGTTAGGTTAAATATTTGCAAGATGTTTAGGTTTCCTTTTAATTTTGTATTGTTTTCCTCAAAACACTTAATAAGGTTCAATTATATTTGATACATTAAATATAAAATTTTTGTCTGTCTGTCTGTGGGTCTCTCTTGGCGGCATCGGCATAGCTAAAAAACTACTTACTAGATTGAGCCTTAAAAAACTACTTAATAGACTGATTTCAAATTGTGTGTCATAACTGATTGTTGTATAGAGATGAACTAGTAAAACTGTGGCACTAATTCAAGATAATATAAAATGTTTGTTATCGTGAAAAAAAATCGCTCTCAGATTTTACATATATTCACGTTTTAACATCCCTAGATCCAAAAAATATGTGTTATCAATTCCGTATCAATCGTCCAAGAAGCCCGAATAAGACGGCCTAGTGAAACGTTCAAAAAATGGTTAGTAAGAAAACTAATTATCCAATTTACCTCAAATTTTGCACAAAAATCAAGTATTACATAGGAATGAACTGCTAACATTTTGATATGAGCGTAAGAAAGCAAAACAAAATGACGGCCGAAAAAAATATTTAAAAAATCAGCCAAAAAAGCTACTTATTAGATTAATTTCAAATTTTGCATTAAGTGTGATATAGAGATAAACTGGTAAAGTTGTGGTAGGAATTTAACATGACGTACAAAATAGCGGCGTCTATCAGTGTAAAAACTATTTATTGAATTAATTTTAAATTATGCTCAAAAATTAAGTGGTAGGAATCCAATATGATGGAACAAAATGGCGCTCGGTAAAAGTGTTCGAAAAGACAATAAATGTGATACTAAGTAACTATGTACTGAATTAAATTGGGTTCCACTTCACTATTCCTATTAAAGGGAAAGATTCCTACCGAGGGAACTTCCGGGTAACAGGAATTTGAGAATTTTTTGAATTTTTTTTTTACAATTAAAACATATTACTAGGTAACTAAAAAATATTTGGTGATTGGAAGAACACGCCGTATTTTTAAAATAACAAATACTTGCCGTATACGAGAAGTCGCATTGTACACTGGCCACTGGCTAGCTTTCAATATTATTGTGCCATATTCCTTCCACAAATTACATAATTTGCTAAAGAAATACATAATATATATATATATATATATATATATATATATATATATATATACATATATATTGTATTTCCTATCAGGCATCGGGAAATACCTTTATATTTATATATTTATTAGGTAATTAATGATTTGGATGCATAAAACTTCTGATTTAATTAAACATTATCCGTCCCAAACGGAAAGGTTGATTATACTGTATTTTGCGTTATCAAAGCGGCACAGGTAGTACCGTTCATGTTATATTAATTCTTTAGAACAAGTTATTTGCTAGCTTAGATATCTTATTCTTATCGAGCATGACGTAAGTCACGTCCCTTACATGAAGCGAATTATATTATCATTGCCTTTCCGCACGAACATTTAGCCAGTTGGCCTACCTACGTATTTAAAAATTGGTCAAAATTAAATGAGACATTTTTTGGATGAATTAATTGATTCAATTTTTAATCCCGTTCAGTATTTACGTTTTAACAGCTACATAATATAGATTTAAAATTACAAAATATAAGACTGTGGGGCTATAGGTGAAAATATGAGCGAGACAAAGAAGGAGAAAAACATGCAAATTTAAATAAATACTTGTATCTTTGTTCGCTTTTCATACAAGAACCACTCACTAAATTTAGCGGTTATTTGAGGCTAAACAACTTTTAAGTCACGCTAGGTGGAAGAGTACCATATATGTAGCAGAGATTCACGCATACTTTTGAAAGTATTTTAATAAATAATGGGATGATTTAATTAAAGTATTATTATCGTTTTATAACTATATTATTTAATTATGAAAAACATTTTTTTCCTCCACATGCACTGGTAATATGTTGATATCTCCTTTGAGTAATTATTAAATTATTTTCGTTTTGCCACAATGTCTGCCATAGCAGAGAGTTGTGATGCAATCCTCGTTATTCAAAGGATTTTCGGGCACCTTAAAACTTTTTTCCATCTTCGTTCTCTCATGTATTTTCCATACGTTTCAAGGCGGAATTGTTGTCTCTTTCAAACAATTCCAAATAATTGCAAAACACAAGGGCGCGCATTGTTCTGCATAAACGGAAAATTATGTTCAATAAAGTTGACTTAGAAGAGCATAGTGTAAGGTTCCAGAACTTGTTCACAATAACTTCTCTAAATCATTAATCGATCTATTCTTGAATAAAACCCAAGTCAGCGCATTCTTACAAAGATATTCCATCCGACACTGACCCTCACTCTGACAAGAATACTGCTGTGGGCATAACGATTTTTTTCAGGTCTGAAAATACTCTTATTTATGTGTTAATCATGAAAATACAGAGCAAATCTGGATTCTTATAGAACTATGGCTCAGTCCATCCAGTTTGTATGATCTCGGTCTAACTGAAATCATCCTCCCTGTGAGCTGAGATTAATCCCGCTGGTGCTGTATGGGGATGTAAACTATGTTTTCAGAGCCTCCTTCTTACAGAATAAGTAGTTATATAAACCGGATCGACATCCCAAACAAAGCGATCTTTTACTGGGGTGCTAAATCTTCTGATGGAATCGGCTTAACATAAATACTGATTCACATCAAGCTGATGAACTAGGTACTCTTCAGGTCTTCGTCCATAAAGTAAGGGGTTAAGTTAGGTTAGGTTAGGGCTGTTAGTATTTCCTTGAGCTTTGGATATATTTTTAGCATATGATGATTGAATTTACATATTGTATAGACGACGATAATACTTTTATGTTACATGTTTTTTATTTCTATACTATACTACCCTGAAAAATACTCCCATGTATCAACATTGGCTTTAAATGGTTAAAGCCAATGGTATCAAGTATTCATTGAAACGATTTGCAGAAAAAATCTGACTTTTAAAACTATACAATTCTTTTGCCATTAAACATATTTACTATGCTTTGCTCAACATTTATGGAAATTCAAATATTGAAAATTCAGTAGAAGCTGAAGCATCTGCCTTGTTACGTTATTCTTCTTAGCAAAATATAACTGAAATATTAGGACCTTTTTATAACCACTGCCCTTCTAAAATATTTGTTTCGGAAATCTTTAGCAGCAGATATATTTGTTTTACTTTACGTTTTAGGTGACTGCCTAACTAGGTCACAATAAAAAAAAATCGAAAAAAATTAAATGATTAATTGTAATGTCCATTTTTAAAATAAACGTTTACTATTCGGACTATGTTTTTTATGTCGAACGCCTTGTGAAGAAGACGGCATTCTTCACTTTTGCCCAGGGCGGCATAATCGCTTTTCTATAATGAGGGAAGATAAACAAGGCGCAATGAATTTTGCAAAATGTGAATATTTCTTATCTATCTATTTTTTAGGCAGTTGTATGTTGAGCGATTAATGCTTTGGTATTATTGATATTTTATTCATATTTTTACTACCCTGGTAAAAGGAAATGTATTTTTTTTAGATGTTTATGTTTAGGACCTTTAAATGCTGAAAATCAGGGTTTCTCATTTCTCTCAGCATTCAGTATGTGTATGTGTTTCCTTAATTCAAATCATCATAAAAAATGTATTTCCAACACTGCATCGCAACTCGGATTTCGTCCGCAACGAATATGCATTAAAAGTGTTTGATTTATTTTATTATGATAACCAACAGAGCTTTCACAAGTGAATTTGAAAAAGACTTAAGTCTTAAGAAGTGAAGAAAGTGTCCATATTATCTTAAACAGACCTGGTAATAACCAAATTAAAAAATATACACAAAATTTAGGTCTCAGTCAAAAATAAGTTCATCATCAGACCGTAAACAAAACATATTTTACAAAGTACACAATGGTTATGTTTGTTTTATGTACCTTGTAAAATGTGTTTCGTTTATGGTCTGATGATGCCCGTTAGGGCAAAACATGTAACCTATTCTTAATTTATAAACATATTTTTGACTGAGACCTAAACTTTGTGTATTTTTTAATTTGTTAAGTCTTAAGACACATTCGACATTCGACACATTCGAAAAATAAAGGAGATTTCTTTAAACCATAGATGTCTTAAGTCTTAAGTCTTACTTCAATATGACCTAAAAGTTTTAGCTGAACATAAATCAAACAAGAAAATGACTTTTCATTTTTTTAAATATTTTATTAACTTATGTCTTGAATATATTGAATTATGTTATTTTTTGGTTTTCAATACTCAAATAATTTTTTTTGTTAATTTCCACAGTCCTTATAACGTTAAATAATGTATTGATATTGTCATATACCTTATATAGTGTTCAGTTGATATTGTTTTCTAATAGTAGGTATTGTCACATAGCGGCCTCATCTTGGGTCACAATACTACAAACTTATCTGCGCAGATAGGATTGTAGTAAATTCAATTGAGTTAGTCGATACTTGAAGGAAATCCATTATTCACTGACGAAAACGTCTATAACTTTAATTTCCACCCACACATTACATTATACCATGACAATTGTTTCGACACACAGTGTTTTTTTCGAATGGAATTTATAGTTAAAGTTTTTTTTATAATGAAGTATTTATATATATCTTTCAAAAAACAATAAAAATATCGGAATTTACAAGTAATAAAACTAATAAAGGTTCAACAATGTATTCTTTAATTAAGTTACAAAAAAATGATTTACAAATAATACCTGTAGTATCCTTCGTAACAGCTCCATCCACTAAATTATCTAACAAACTAATTAAGCATGTAGAAAAAAGAAGCAGTTTTAGAATGCAGCCCTGTCGCGCACCTTCAATTAAAGTCTGAAAAGAAATAGTAATTTACGTAACAAGGTCGGAAAATACTATGTTGTCCGAAAAAACACTTTTTCCCACTATTTTTTCAGCAACCGTCTGGAAAGTACCCACTTCCCGGACTCTTTTTCTTTGAGAAAAAAAGCTGATTGCCGGCCTTGTATGGCAAATACTTACTTCTTTCCCAAAGAAAAAGCGTCCTGAAAGTGTGTAATTTGCATCTAAAAGGATATAAATTCGGCAATTTTTTTTAGGGTTATTTATCTTAAAATGGAAATTTTTTTCGGAAAATTATTTTGAAAAAAAATTTCGAAAACTTGATGGTTTACAGCCACGGTGACATAACGAACTACAGTAATAAAATTAATATATAAATATAAATTACCACATATCCTCTTAAAAATGTTTAAACATGTTTATCGAGATCTACAGCAACTATTTTAATACAATAAACTGTTTAAACCAAACTATTTCCTTAAAAAAAAAAGTAATATATAATGAACTATAACATCATTTTACATAATACATAATACAGGAGTAACTTATTTAACACTGGATGGATCGTGTATTCAGGGTATTATCTGTGTTTGATAATATCATCATACACAAAGATCTCATGATCCCAACCACAATTGTGCCTTTACAAGTTCTTTTAGCGTATATAAATAATATATTATAAATACTCCCCTAAGACTATAAATTTTGAAATATTTTCGAAAGATTGTCGCTAAAATTAAATTATACAAGACACATCTAGCATAAAATTTACATACATGCAGCATTCATGCCACTCCACTTAACTGTTTGATGACGTGGCCGCTATCAAATTGTTACATGTATTTTAGGGCAATTACACGATTTGAATTAAATAGTAAAGAAGTTTATTAATATTATTTTTTTCGAAAATTAAAGTCTTTCAAAGCAGGCCGCAGTTAACTGTGTTGCGTTAGTTCACACCAAGAACTTGAGTTTAACTTTTTGAATGCCGATTAATTTTTAATAGATACGAAGTACGAAAAAGTAAATTAAACTATACATTTAGATTTTGACACTCAACATAAACTACAAACCTGTACAATTTTGTTTTTATTTGTTAAATCAATGTATGTGTTTCCTTTGTGTCCTACCGGCCGTGCTGTCTAAAAGCCTACTTAGATTTACAACTATTGGTTTAACAAAATGATAGTAAGTAATACAGAGTGCACGCAAACTTGTTATAAATTTGCATCATAAGTATTTGTATTGCAAAGTAGTTTCTAATGTAGATAGTTTTTTGATCGTTTAATCTCTTAACCATTAAAAATGTGTTATTTTTACCAGCAAAATATAGTACATTGGGTGTATTAACGTAGTTTCTGATGAAACGGCGTAACAACCGGCAAATTGGTGGACAAAAGTTTGGGGGTCACCTCTTATAATCCTTACTCTTTGGTATAGGTATGTAAAAAATTAAATACTGTTCGGTAACTAAAAAAAAATGAAAAGGATTCGGAAAAATATTTAATATGTTTTCATTTGACAACCTGCGAACCAAAGGTGAGGTGAGGTAATCTTGGCTTTTTTTTTCTACTCTAAGATTCCGCAGATAGACATATAATATAACACATATACATACCTATACTGCGTCTTTTCAAACATTTTTATTGGGTGCCATTTTGTTCCACTATATTGGATTCGTACCAATATTTTACCAGTTTCTGCCTATGCCACACACATATTTTTTAAGTCCGCCATTTTGTCCGTCGGATCATGTTGAATTTGTACCAGTTTATCCCTATATGACATTTGATTTTTGTGCACAATTCGAAGAAAGAAAGAAAATTTATTTACGTTGATTTTTTAAACTTTTTATTTGGTCGTAATAAAAAAATATTGTTCGGCCATCTTGAATGCGTACCACAATTTTACTAGTGTATTTCTATATCACAATTAATGCTTGCACAAAATTTTATATTAATCTAATAAGTAGTTTTTCAGGCTGATTTTTTAATTATTTTATTAAACCGTCATCTTGGATTCGTACCAAAATGTTACCAGTTCATTTATATATAACACTTGACTTTTGTGCAAAATTTGAGGAAAACTGGACAATCAGTTTTTTAGTAATAGTTTTTTTAACATTTCACTAGGCCGCCATTTTGTTCCGCCATATTGGATTTTTACCAAAATGTTACAATTTCATCCCCATATGACCCTTAATTTTTTTCCAAAAATTTTAAGTCAATCGGGTAAGTAGTTTTTTAGCTCTGCTGCGAACAGATCAACAGACAAACAGACCGATAGACAGACCGACGGAATTAAGAAAATATATTTTTTTGGCAAATCTGGAAGGATGATTTCAATGGCGTATTTAGGAAAAGGAAAGGGGGCAAATGCCCCCCCAGAGCTAATAACCAAAGCAAAATATTTAAAACTAAAAATTATTTTATAGTACCTTCCACCACGATTTTATAAGTAAGAATCCCTTTTTTTTAGTTGTCTCTGATTTTAATGGGTTACGTAAACAAAAACCAAGGACCTTTTTTTTAATGGCCAAATTATGAATTGTGTCGTTATTTGTCCCCCCCCCCCCCAGAAAAGCATTCTAAATTCACCACTGGATGATTTTTTCACGATTACAACACTTCTCTTCTACGAGGGAAAGTAAACGCTTATTTAGCCCAGTCATCAGAGACAGTTTTGGTGGCTGAGACAGAAATAATATAATTGTGGACCATTTTTCTTCGCTACTAGTACCTCTCAAGGGGCTGTTTAGGAATTTTCAGAGTGCTCATACCTAATGTAAAAAAAATAAAAGCCAATATTGTTCAAATTATCGCAGATAGAGTAAAATTGTTTAATTTAACAAAGTAGGGCAGGTTATTAACTAAAAAAAAGTTTTCATGTTTTTTCTGTAGTCCACATAGTTTTGGCAAAAATTGAGTTAAAAAAAAAATAGTTTCTTGAGGCGGTGTTATGTAGCCACAGATGTCTTCTTCCAAAGGCATTTTGAATTATAAATAAAAAATCATTTTGACTAGAGTTATTGCAACATTTTTCCGCGTGCTTGATGAAAAATTCAAGAATTTGATCTTCTTCAATGATGACTTCAAATTAATTTATCTCGAAAACTATTAAATTTCCGAAAAAAAACATAATAACTTTTTTGTAGATGATCTGCCCAACATTTTAGTAAAATAATTTTATTGTATCTGCAATATTTTGGACAAAAAATGCTTTCTTTCTTTTTGACCATTTTTGTGCACCAGACGGCCTACATGTGAACCTTCTGCACATTCTTAAACAGTCAAATTAGTGCATTTGAATTTTTTGCGCGCCCCCAATCTCCTGATTACTGGACTGTATTTCGATTTTTGCAATTACAATTGCAAGAAAATATCCATTAAAATAGGAATATCAAAATTATTTGAATAATAAATATTTTAGTGAAAGGACATTAATCTGAATAATAAACTGTTTAATAAAATATATTCTGCAAGAATGGGAGATGGCAATGATAAAGCCCGCTACTCACTATTCGTTGATTCGTCCATTGGCTCATTCGTCAGCATAGTGTGGAGGGTCCAGATCCATGCCAACGAGTTAAATAAAAATTGATAAATAATGTGCATGAAATATTCGTCAGTTCGTCAACGCGTTCATTGGTTCATTTATATGAAATGACGAATGGAATCGAACCGAACAGTGAGTATCCTGCCTAAATATCATCGTTTATCGTTATTAACCTCTCTCTGTCATACACGTAGTGATGTCTTTGCAGGCCCCTGAACCTCCCCCCACGAAACTGTAAAAATATATTGGTTTAGGCAGGCATCTTCCTAATTTTCCTGATGTTTGACCCTTTGAACCCCCCCGGAACCGAATTTTTGGTTTGGACCCCCCCGAACTGAATTGCTGGCTACGTCCCTGTGTCCTTGATTATTTTAAAGTCGGTATTTAGTTCATATCATTTTACACAAAAATTGTTTTTTTTTAGAAATTGTATATAAACTATGGAGAATAATATAAAACCGACCATAGTCATAGATCTGGGTTCAGGCGAAACAAAAGCAGGTTTAGCTGAAAATGAGTATCCCACCTGCATAATTCCTACGGCAGTCTCTTGTGATGACATAAGTGCAAGGAACTATCTTATAGATAACTCAGCACTTGGCAGCGACGATTTAAGTTATCCCATAGAACATGGCATAATACAGAACTTTGAGCACATAGAAAAACACTTAGATTACATATTTTCCAAGGAACTAAATATAAGGTAAAAACTGAAATAAGTATCTGCTAATCCATATTTATTTGTAAAAATATCTCTTTGATATTTTTGTTACGGCAAACGTCAATGATTCTGATGACTGTCATATGACTATGAAAAGTTGTTCTAGAGCAGTGGTCGCCAACCTTTTCAATGTGTTGAGCTACTTTGATAACTTAGAAATAAACAGTGAGACCGTGAGCTACCTACTTGCAACCAGCGTTTAAGCCAGCCTAAACGAAATAATGCACAGTTGTATTTGACATAAGTACATGTTTTTATGTAATTAATAAGTACTTAACTAATACTAATACTTACCTAAAAAATAAAAAAAATTTCATATAGCCATAATGGCATTTCACATACGATAAAAGTAAACAAAACATTATAATTAAAATTTTAAACAAGAACATGTGATAAAGAATGTGTGCATTCAATGAGAAGGTTAACACTTGGACGCATCGATAATTTTTTTGATATTTGCAGTGTAATTTGATACAGCCATTCGAGCACAATTATCCAGATGTTCATCTGTAAGGCGAGTGCGGTATTTATTCTTAATAAACTTCATATTGGAAAAAGAAGATTTGCACAAATACGTAGAAGTAAATAACTCTTTCTCTTTTAGAACTGAATATTTATCTTTATTTACTACAGGCCAGATACATTTTGTACTTGAAACTAACGATTTCAATGGTAAATCACTTTGAAATGCAACCACTTCCATTTCAGTTGCAGAGATGTCTTCGCCAAAGTTCTGCATAACACAAGTTGCAAACTATTGGATATCAATTTCCATGAAGTGTGAAACAACAAATTGAGCCACCAATGTGATTTTGTTGAAATCCTTAAACCGATTTTTGAAGTTACCCTTCAAGTTAGAAACTATTTCTACAAAGGATTTACTGCCATAGGGTTCTTTTTGATTTTGAGATATCTTCTCTGAGAGAACAGAAAAATGCTTGACATCACGGTTGACTAAGGTTTTGTTCCCAAAACTAAGTATATATAAATGCATTTATATCGGAAATCATTTCCGCCAGTCGTTTATATCTTCCCTGAAGTTGCAAATTGAGTTCATTAATCTTGTCTGTCCACAAGAAACCCAAAATCTTTAAGACAAATTGAATTTTCCAGTTCCTGAATCGGTTAACCGCGTTCTTTGAAAAATTGAACTATGACAGATGAACTATGGCTTCATTAAACCGTGTTATCACGCGTCCTATACTTAACTATCGCACCTTAGAGTGAAGAAGTAGCTACACGTACTGAAAATCAATTTCATCGGCTAAGATTTTGAATAATCTTCTTTGTAATTCGAGAACTCTAATCTTATTTACAATTTTTACTACCAATTTCATGACGTTGCCAAACTTTACAGAATTAATGTTAATTCTGTAAACTTTGACGTTGCTTAGTTTTAAAACATTTCTACATAATGCTTGCTGATGAATAATACAATAGTAACACATAAATTGTGGAAAGTGTTTATCTTTACGACAGAATGATACCAGACCCTTATCACAACCCACCATAGCTGGATCCCCATCAGTTGTCAAGCCTATCCATTTTGTAATTGGAATTTTTTCAAAAGATATAAAATTGTTTAAATGAGAAAACAATTCCTGTCCAGTGGTATATTCTTTTAGCGGAATAAACTTCAAAATATCTTCTTTAATCATAAAATCACTAAAAACCATCCTGACGAACACGGCCATCTGGGAGGTGTCAACCAGATCTGTTGATTCATCCAGTTGAAGAGAGAAATAAACACAGTTATCTAAGTAAGTTTTTAACTGTGACAAAATATCCTGATTCATTACTTCCACTCGTCTCATCACTGTATTAGCAGAAAGTTGCATAGATTTTATTGCTGAAACTATCTCGTTTTTATTTCTAAAGTTTAATTAAACCGAAACACAGGCATTACGTAACAACCATACATTTTTATCTTTAACTTCTGTAAAAGAATACTATTCTTGCCATTCCGAATGAATATTGTATGTCTTTACTTTCTTACTACTGCTTTTCATTATCTTGTTTATTGCTCGCTCTGTGTACTAACACATCTAATGCCTTTTAGTTTTAAACTGAACGCGTTGTATGCCCGACATGCGCATTTATAGCGTTCAAAGCAATCTAGATCGTTCTTGTGTTCCCAAACATTCACGCGATGCTGGCCTTCTCCCAATTTCAGCAGCTGTCCAGAGCACTGTTTCCGCTGCTTGTTTTCATATTGTAATTTTTTTTTCAACATTTATGGACGCTTCTATGATTTTTACAAGATATGTTGTGAGCTATCAGAAATGTCTTCGCGAGCTACCGTTAGCTCGCGATTGATGGGTTGGCGAACACTGTTCTAGAGTATCCTGATAGCGTATTAGTCATTTTACGGTGTACAGCCCGCCAGACTCCGACGTTGCCTTTTTCTGACATACAGGGTGTACAGAACCTGGGTCTGGAAATGCATAATTTCCAAGATATAGGTTGTAAAAATTAAAAAGAAATCGTTTTTTAAAAACTTAAATATCCTAATACAGATTTTGTTGACGTTTGGCATTATTGTTTGTAGTAATAATTTACTAATTTAGCCATAATTAGATTAAAATTATTAAGTCCAGTGGCGTCCCGGTCGACGCTTTACCGAATATTATTGACAAAAATTTAATTTTTTTTTCGGATTAAACAACTAAAAATACAACATGTTTGTCTCTTGAATTGTTTTCGTATCTTGCTTCATTTTCAAGAAATAAATAGAAACCAATTTAGTTCATGTCCCTGAGCAACAAATCATAGAAATCGTTGCTTGTAAAAAACAATGTTTTCTATTTTTTTGTGTGATCCAGAGACATACCTTAAAATGGTTTTTCTTTATTCTCTCGAAAGCGAAGCAACTTGTATCTAAATAAATCATCAAAGGCATGACGGCACTAAGTTGAAACTACATTTGACATAGCAACCAAAAGTTTTGTCATCAATCATTGTACTGAATAAGAGTTCTAGTGTATGTTTTAAAAATGGAATTATCAGTTGAAGAAATGACCGACATGCATTTAACGTGTGGTAGAGATTATATCACGAAGCCTTTCCAAATCACCGACTTCCTTCCGATAAATTATTTAGTACTCTATATCAAAGGTTAAGAGAAATTGGTACTCTCACGCCAAAGAAGTGGGATTGTGGAAGAAATAGTACCACATGGACTCTAGAAGCAGAAGAAACAGTTCTTCAGACGGTGGAAGTAAATCCCTATATCAGCAGTACCAGAAAAATTTCTTTAGAAGAAAATATTCCTATTTCTATATATGGGAAATTTTGCGTGAACAACTTCTATATCCATATCATTTACAAACAGTTCAAGCAATGAAACCTGAAGACTTAGAACTTAGAGAAGAATTGTGCCAATGGATGCAGGCGAAATATCATCAGGGACGTTTATTTATCGATAAAGTGTTGATCACAGACGAAGCATGGTTTACGCGCGGAGGCGTTATTAATTTTTATAACAACCATGTGTGTGCCGACGAAAACGGCTATGAGATTTTTGAAAGTTGATTTCGAGATAACTTTTATTAAAAAGTCAGTGGAGCACATTTTTTTTGTCAATAATATTCGGTAAAGTGGCCACCGGGACGCCACTGGACTTGATAATTTTAATCTAATTAAATAATTAAAAATTCCAAAAATTGAGTGAACTGTTTTTTTTTCGATTTATTCAGTTATTTTATCAATAGTACTGTTAAAATTGTGTATAATATCTTCAGATATGTTATCAAGTGGTTTTTATAGTTATCAAACCTGAAGTTTAATCAATCGCCTCCAAGTATATAAATAAAAAGCTCAGTTTTTTTGTCCAATGTAAATTCTTGCACTCCTCCCCAGTAGGCACGCCCTTTAATAAAATAAGCAACTAAAAACATTGGATACGTGTGAATAATTTGCTCAAAATACACTTAGATGCAATTATTTTTTGGCAGCGAATTTATATCAATTAGAAAGTAGCAAGCGGAAAATCAGAAAATAAACATTGCTTGTTAGGCGCATGTGATTAGTTTTAAATATTTTGCAGGCCCGAAGAGCATCCTGTTTTAGTCACTCAGCCGCCCAAAAATCCCCAGAGAGATAAAGAAAAACTTGCAGAAATATTTTTTGAAAAATTTAATAGTGTTGCATTATATGAAGAAGTGCATTCAGTCTTAACCTTCTATTCATCAGGTAATGAAATTTACTTTTCCTACGACCACTTACGAAACTGACAAAAACACAGTGTTAACTGTGCTAGAAAATGGCGTAACGTAACAATTTTTTCAACGCTAGTATTGAATCAATTGTTTCAATACTAGTGTTGAAACAATTTTCGCGCAATTATATTTTAAAAAACCAATGCCAGATTTGCATTAGCAACAAAATTTGGGACTACATTAGGTGGTTTTCCCACCTCCACACTCTTCCCAGCATACATAAAGTACAAAAGTTTGCTGATGGGGCCTTTTTTGCGCAAATATATCAAAACCAATGTCGCATATGAGTTGGCAAGTAAATTTGGGACATTATTAGGTAGTTTCCCTGCTTCCTCACCGTTTCCAGCGGTCATAGAGAACAAAAGTTTGCTGACCGGAGTTTTCTTGCGCAAATTTATCAAAACGAATGCCGTATATGAATTTGCATATGTTTGGGAAATTATAAGGTGCATTCCCCTTATTCCTCTTTATTCTTTTAATATAATTGAGTAAAAATGCCCTGGTCAACAAACTTTCTTACTCTATATTCGCTGCAAAGGTTGGGGGGGTATTGGGACCCTCCTAATAATGTGCCAAACATACTTGCCAACTTGTCGCTGGGTGGTTGTTTTGGATTACGTCTGCGATTTTCCCTTCAAAATTCCCCTAAATTAATCATCGCTTTGATTAATACTTCCGTCCTTGTGACAATAAAGACTAAAAGACTTGAACCACGTCAGTTATTTTCTTAGTTTTGACCTTGGGTTGCATTAATTTGCCTAGGTTTTTGTGAACATGAGTGATGAAACGGAAGACCACCTCTGAGGAGGTTTTATGCCTAGAGCAGCTTAGTAGAAAATTTCTAACTGAAGAATTCGCTTATACTGATTTAGATTATAATACTTTATAAAAGGTCATCAAGGAAATCTCATATATTATAAGCAAGGAAGATGAAACAGTTAATGCAGAACATTTGGGAAGTCTACAAAAATTGGAAAAGAGAGGGAACTAAACATATCCCAACTTAGTAATCTTTGAATTTATTAATAAACATGTAGCGGGGAACCTAATTACAATGCTGTATCAATTAGGGGTAAGAGGAGTTAAGAATATTGCTAAAAATGTTATAATATGGTTGCTGTTGAACTGTCAAGAACAAGCAAATAAATTGGTCAGTAATCCTAAACTTAAGAAAAAAAGCTAAATTCCGCAAAGGCTACGAACTTGGAAAGAGGTTATGCGAAATATCAGATATCTTATAGAAATGGAAGATATCAAAGAGTATGCAGAATGTAAACTAAACAAGCAAAACCACTATCTAGAAGAAGCGGCAATGGTAAGATTTGCCTCAAGAGCTGAGACTATATGGTGTAAATTAACCAGTAGTCATAGATGTGCCAAAAAATTCAGTGCTCCAATTGCTTCAGTTATGGGTTTTCAAAGAAAATTTTAATACTAACCCGAGATGTTTTGAAATGTAGTGAGGAGCACCTTCCAAATGAATTTAATGAAACAGACGTCAAATGATTGTGCTATGACTTCGAGAAAGTGTGCGAAATTTGAGACACAAAAAAATACATGAATCGATTGCCCTAAGGCATATAACAAACTATGAAACCACACAGTGCCCGTGCGGTTTTATCCTATAAACGGTGTAAGACTTTCGGCCCAGAACCTTAAAGGGGCCCGCGGCGTGGGAGATGAGTATTCAGAACTATGCAAGACTTTTCCTAAATTATCATCTTAGATTTTTTTATGTAGTCTGTTTCCAATGCTAGTGGTGATCGTTCATTTTTTGCCCTAAAGAGAATAAAAAATATCTTAAGAGCCATTACCATTAGCTCATTATTTAAACCTTTTGACATCAAGTGCTACTTTATCGCTTTTCTAATTCTAATTTTATATTATTATTTATTTTTAATTAACATACGTAGATTTTTTTAATGCTATAAAAGGATAAAACAACTAAAAATATCTTTTTTCAAAAAAAATATATTAATATAAGTTTTTTCTGTTAAAAAAATGTTTCGACTTTTTCATGCGGGGTGTATAAAATTTACAAAAATATAAAATATTGTCAAGTTAACAAGCCTTATGTTTAATTTGAAGGCAAACTAATATAACCAAGTTAATATTAAATTCAGCAGACAGGTTTAAACTAAATTATTAGTTTTTTAGAAATTGATAAAAATTTAAAAAATCGGTAGATCTCATATTTTTAGCCTTAATGTCTTAATTTATTAATCTGTGTTTCTTTGTTTACTTATTTTAGTCAATTTATTGCTGTGTCCAATATTCTGCATATCTTTTTGCCAGTGCAAAACGATGAGAAAGACTTTTTTAATTTTTCTCAAAATTCAACTGATTGCATTTTCTTAACAAGCAGGAGTTCTTTTAAAGTTTGACTTTTTGGAAAAATTATATTTTTAGTAGTTTTTTTCATATACAGTTCGCAGCTAGATCTAGCCGCAAACTGTATATGAACTATATAAACATATTTGAGAAAACGAGTTTGTTCTTTAACTACATATACTATAGAAAAGTCTTACGTGGTAGAGAGCCCATTAAAACTAACAAATCACAACGAAGCGTAACAGACAAAAGTTAAGTAATAACAGGAATATGACACCACAACAAGACGGAAGATTACTCAACACTCAAGGTTTAATAAGAATGAACTTCAAGAACTTTCCTTCAGAGTGATTGTGGAAGCACTACCTCAATTCCCTGAGTTCTCCAGCGTGAATGATGATATTGTTTTGGAATCTGAAGATAATAGTTCAGGCCTCACACGAAGTGTTTTATAAGAGATAAGCAAGTTCGTATAATACACACTTACTGGAATCAGGAAATCACGGTAAGAGAAGACAGAACTGATGGGTAAAGGCTGAACGCTATTAGAATCAGAAGAGATGCACACTTAGAAGTACAGATCGAAGATCGTCCTAATTGGCAGAAACAAGGTTGGGCTCATGTGCTCTCTGCCGATGAATCCAGGTTTTGTTTGAAGCCAGATTCTAGAAGAAAAAGGTAAGGCCATGAAATTAAGCTCTATTGGAAACTTTCCAGTAGGTGGATCGGTACGAGGGCTGGAGTGAGTATCGGCCGTCCTACTCAACTTGTTTTTCTGGGGGCTTTCTAACAGTTAATGCATATCCTGACGCAACTCTTTAACCTATTATTCTTCCTCAGGCGGTGCAATAGGGGTTGAACTTATTTTTATCCTGGGCAAGCCCGCCCACGCCTAGCACAGTGACACGTTTTTTTGAATAAGCACAATATCACAGCCCAAAAGACGTGGTATGAAACATGCAGTGGTCTTCTAAGCGAGAGTAGAGCTATCAAATTATTTACATCAAGAGTGGCAATAAATTGACTATAATTATGTAGACAATGTAATTAACACTATATCCAACCGATCTAGAGTTGCTACAAACAATAGAAGTGGTCAACATACAGTGTATTTTATGTTTTTATTGTTTCTTTTCCTGTTGAACATCCTGTATATTGGAAATATTGAAGCCATATTTATCAAAAGTTGTATTATAAACACTAGGGTGGCCCATATTTTGCGACTGCATTTTTTGGTCTCACATGTTTAAATTATTCCATATGCAAAAAAAATATTGTGAGCAAAATTTAGAGTCATTATCTTGATGAGAAGTGGTGCAGCCGAGCAATAAAACATACACATTTAGCTAATTCTACGGCGTTTATTTCAAAATAAATACAATTACATTGAAAAACTAAATCTTCAAAATAAATCTTAACTATTAATTTAATAAATTATCAGCTTACTCTAAAACTCCTTAGTCTTTAGTAATTGCTCGTAAATTGTGCTCGATATTCACAAACAATTTAAAGGATAAACTGGCGTTGCTCTTCAACTTTCGTTAATATCTTATTATATTTGTCTATCAATTTAATATCCATTTCTGCTGTATCTTTTATAACTCTTATTTTTCTAACAACATTAGAATTAGTTTTATACTGTTCATTATCTCCCAGGTTAGCGAATTTTCATTGAGAAAATCTGTAGAAAGTCAAAATCTGTTAAAAAAAATTAATTGTTCTGTTAGAAATAAAATCTCAGATTTGTTAATGTTCAAATTCGTAAATATCAATTAATTTTATTCGCTTATCGCATTCTTCTAATGGTTCTCCTTTTTTAACAGCTGTAACTATATTATTTTTAACTTCTACTGAAATCTCATCATCAAAGAAAGATAATAGCACAAGTCATACTTTTATTTTCCTTTCCTGTTATATTAAATTCGTCTCTGAACAGAAATATTTTTGTGCAATAAATTGCTTTCGCCATCCAATGTGCGTGATGAATCCGAAAGTTTACATTAGGTTTGCCTAAGAACAACTGTGTCAAACGTAAAAATTCTCTATAGCCATCGCGAGGTGGTTGACTATTTAACATTGTTTCAACAAAATTGAGACTACCAACCATATCAAAATCTTCACGTTGTAATAACGAATTTATATATTCGGCATTTAAACCAGATTTATAATTATAGTGATTAATTTTTGTTTGTTTTATGATTGCTCTTGCTTTATGTGAACTTGTTTGTAGAGATCTCCATTTTCGTACAAATGCTCTAACTTTTTTACATATTGTTGCACATGTCGTGTCGGAATATGCTCCTTATTCCAAAAAACTAATTTTTTTTAATAATTTCCACTAATTTAGCACTGAAGATTTAATTGTACTTCTCGCAAGTTAAGGTACACTTAAAACTTGTTTATTGGAAGGAAGTTTATTTCCAATAATCTTTCTTTAATAATTACTTTATTAGAGAAAGAATAAACAATAATTCGTTGGACTTTATACATTTACCAACGTAATAACAATAATACCTGAAAGCGATAAGTTTGCTTGGCTAGCGGCACCACTAATTTCAAATTTAAGCCAACGAAATTTATAGGGTTTTTCTTTTATACAATATTTAATATATA
Organism: Kuschelorhynchus macadamiae; assembly: GCA_030620095.1. Lineage (NCBI taxonomy): Eukaryota > Metazoa > Arthropoda > Insecta > Coleoptera > Curculionidae > Kuschelorhynchus > Kuschelorhynchus macadamiae. The sequence goes on from JAUTXW010000301.1 coordinate 554,855, forward strand.
TCTAGAGAGCGAGACCAATGAAAACACAAAAAAAATCCTCTTATAAAGATGGGCCACCCTAATAAACACACCCTTGTGTATAAACCGATGAAGTAAGAGGCAATTTTTATGAAATTTAAATATAATATTAAATTAGAGCATTTTACATATACAAAGACAAAAATAGCTTAAATTTTAATGAACTTTTAGGAAGGCCGGCTGGCCTTATTGTAGAAAGTGGCCATGGAGTAACTAGTGTAGTTCCAATACTGAGTGGTTATGCTATTTCAGAAGGAATTTTACGACTTGATGTTGGAGGAGGGGACATCGACCAACATCTTACAAAGTTATTGAATGAAAAATCACAGGATAACATGATTAAGTAGGTAACATATTGCTGCACATTGAGCTTATACCTAAATTATTTTATACATTAATGATAAAATTTGTTGCGTATCATATGATTAAACTTCAAACGAAAAATTGAAGATATTGCATATATGTATATATATATATATATATATATATATATATATATATATATATATATATATATATATATATATATATATATACCTTGAAACTTGGCCAACTATAGACACGTGTTTCTGACTTAAGTACAGTCAACTAGTTTAGAGACGAAAACAACTAGCGCCAAAACTGAATACAACAAAACCACTCCAGAATCACCAACAGGAGCAAAATCGACATGTGTGGTTACCAAGAGAACATCCGAAATATTCGGCCATATTACCACGGAGCAACGCATAGCCACCTGTGGCGAAACTCATAACCCAAGAGTAATTCAATTTAAAGTAGAAAAAAATTAATGCGGCAAGAACTATTTTACAGTAGAAAAAGGATTTTTTTTTTGGACGACCGCTAAAACACGTTGCACACATTAAGGTATTCATCAGTACAGTCAAATAGTCGGGAGACGAGTCCAGCTAGCGCCAAAACTTAATACAATGTGTGGTGTTCCTGAAAGAAAATTGAAAAAAATTTTTTAGTGAGTTATTATAAAACCCAGACAAAAATAAGGAACCAAATGGTTTTCGTTAACTATCCTCTTCTTGTTATGTTAGAGTGGTGTATTATTTGGGGTTAGAATCCAGTAAAAAAAAAGCAATAGTCTCTTTTTAAATTATATTCACAGAAAGGAAAACAAAGCAGTTGGGTTAATATTTTTAACATCTTCCAGCCATTTTTGTTGTATGGGTTTCCGATTGATATTTTTGTGTGAAACTATATAATTAATACCTATGTTTCTCCTAGTTTTGTCCATTTATTTGACACCAAAAGTCAAACTTAATTTGTCAATAAATGCAATGTTGTATTTAATGTATGTATGTATTTAGTCACAAAAAAGTTAATAAAATATTTAAAACCGTCATACGCAGCAGTTTGGTCGCCTGTGGAAACTGACTCTTGCCGACGGCTCTCCTGTGAAGGGTTTAGACTATTTTACTTCGTTAAGTGAGCACAACGGAGTGGTTAAGGGGGTCTTCGAGCAAAATCTATCCAATATAAATGTAACGGTAGAGCGAGGATTGACTCCTAGTCGATCTAGTGAATCGAATGTGGCTTCAAGCCTTGATTGTGCGCACTGGGGGCCACTAGTGACACTAGGCTTAGCTCAGAAGCCTATTCAATAAAACTAACCCAAAGATTGATTTCTAAAAGTTCAAGTTTTCAAAGGGGGCAGCTTGTTACGCACCCCTCTTCTCCGGGACCCTCCTTATCAGATAAAGATAGAACATCTTGGTTTGCTAACAAAATCTAATTTTGACAACACTTTTAGCCCAGAAGAATTCATTTCATTTTTTAGTCTCGCCCTAGAGTATCTCTTCGTAGCCTCACACACACACACACCCACACACATACACTCCTTACCCAGGTGCTATGGATGGAACCTAAATACATTCCTTCGTTCAACTAATGTCCAAAGATACTTCTCGATAGCGACTCCGTGTCTGGCTCTAGGAATGTTGACCATCCTTTATTTATTGCCCATTCCCTACAGAGGGATTTGGGAAATATAAAGATAAGTATGCAGTGGGGTATAAGTCTTCCTAACCAACCCCCTTTAGCCATAATTTAAATTGTCAAATATGCCGAATTTTCGGTATGGAACAGAACTGTATAATGGTTAAGCTTAGTGCTCCCAAAAATATGGATATAGTACTTCCCCCACCAAGTCGTCCTCTCATGTGATACCCGACCGTGAGATAATCTTCCAGAGGGATGAAACGGGTTGAGGGGAAAAAAATCGTTCTGAAAATATGAGGATGTAGTCCAGAAGGCGTATGGCTAACGTGGGGCTTGTTGATGAGTCGCAAGTTTTACAGAAACCCTGCGTAAAAATGATGGAACAGGGAGTTCAAACAGACATATATTATTAAGATATACACAGGAAAATAACCAGAACGTACACATGATGGTAAACAACTCTCAAGAGCCACCGCGATTCCCGAGTAGGGTTGAATCTTTAATAGTTATAGACATTGTGCCCATAGCTATTGGGCCGCAGAGAGATGACCGGACCACGTAAGAACTCATTCAGAGTACAGATTTAGCTTCAAATGATAGATTAAACGTGATGGAAGGATTGTTGCTATACCAGAATTTAGAATTTAGAAAAAAGTAAACATAAGCTGTGGGTACCACCATTGAACCACATTTCAGGAATGCTCCCTCGTAGATTTTGGGCCACGTATGTACGAATACATCGGTCAGCAGAATCGAGTGTGTCTAGCATGTTTGACATTCAGGAGAGCTGCGTTTTAGGGAAAAGACATACAAGCGGTAATGCCCTTTGAGGTCCTGGAAATAGGTGGAATAACGGGGTTGCCGAAACAGAGAAAACGAGAAGACGGCGATATTAGCGGTGACCTTTTCAGCGGGTGGGTTGAAGCCACTTTGGATGACGGAATTAGTTAAAGTTTTAGACTACCTCACCTACCCCTTTTTTTATGGCACTTGACAACATATCATCTATGTACTAATTTTTGCAATGTTGGCGAAAGATATAGAGAGCTTTTTTTCAATCTTGGAGCGTCGCCATGTATTTGAAATTCACAATTAGTGGCATTATTTGGATCGTTTTTATTGAATATAGTTCGCATATCGTCTTGTGTTAATGCCAGATTTTGTCATATTGTGGTGGTTCGATGTATTTGGCCCTAAACTTCACTTGCCCAAACCTACATTACACATAACCGTCACTGGCGCGAACAGTCGAAATCCCGACACATTGGAATGCATGGAATTCGTCGTTGGCCTTAAATGTCGAAATACATAAACATGCACGCCAATGACGTAAGAAACTTCTGTCACTGTTGCCAAAGTGCATTATTGTTCAAATCAAGTACATATTTCCGACAATATTAGAAATATTGTTTTTTATTTATGCTTGGTAACGTGTTATTACTATTCCTGAATAATAAGTTTTAAATGTTCTCAAAGAATTACATAGTTTATAAAAATAGCAAATAGCTACGTATTAATTCTACTGCGACCGTATCAGTGTTAGGATACAATAAAATAAGTTTTACTAACATGAAAAATGCCTATAAATTGTTAGTTGGTTCGGTTGTGAAAGGTGCAGAAATAATATGCAAGCTTTTACTGTGTTCCCGATATGTCCTGAATTCTCAGTTTTTCGCCCATTTAAATGTATTTTCAAGAACGAGATTACTAGAAAGTTAGATTCAGCAATTTAAAGGGACCATCAATATTAGGACAGCAGAAAGTATATTGTAATGTACAAATTTCATATTGGTAAGCCACCTAGATTCTTTTTTTGCATATACATCTATTTTCTTAAATGTTCCTCTTCAGATTTTCTACAATATATCGGTTTTTTAATGTATAGTGCACACTAACTGTTAGTTAAAAGAAAAACCTCGACAAAAACATTTGTATTTGGTTGATAACATGATTATGATATATAGTTGTGTTTGCATTTTTAGGAAAACCAAGTAAATTCATGGATGTATCCACAATGGGCTCCATCTTGGCAAATCGGCGTATGAATCTCAGGCAACAATAAAAAATGAAAATCAGCTTTGCATATAATATTATGAGTAGACAGACATAGCAGTGAGGAATGGTTCCATGGTCCATCTGAGAATAAATATAGAACTGCTGAGGTAATTCATGTCCCAATAATTAGATATTTTAATAATGAGGCATTTTTCTTTTTCAAAGTATTTTCTTCTTACAAAGATAACTTTTAGAAAAATTTGTTAAATAGGTAGCAAAATAAAGTGCTTTGAAGATTTATTTTACATGAAGAGATCCATATACTTATCATTTTTAAAAAGATAACTATTACTTTCCTACAGAGCCGTGCTTACCCTAGACTTGGCCTGGGACAAATTTATTTGGGTCAGAATTTTCAAAAAAGGCAACCTATTTCGTTAATGTTTACAACATTTTAAACACTTGTGTCTTCGATGTTGGAATACCCCTCGGAAACCCTAAGGTATTTTGATCTTCTCTATTTCTTGAGTGATTTAAATGAACAGTTCATTCAAACTAGGCTCTACACATAAGCAGGACGTAATCTGTATATAAAAGTTAACATAATCATCTGGGGAACAGAATTCTCTTTCAATAAGAATTTTTTGGTTTACTTTTATGCTTTGAATACATTTTATTTTTAATGGTAATATATATAATTTTATACATCCGACTAGAGGACCCTTATGAAATAAAGAAATTTGGTGAAGTGTCATAACCAAATCATTCCTACCCCTGTGTTGATATTATTGGATATATCCCTATTTCTAGAAATTAAGATTCCGTTGTTTAAAAAATACATTATTTATACACTGAACGAAAGCGTCTTGAAAAGAGTTGATACTGTTGAAGACTTGGAAGTGCTACTGAAGTCCAAATTTACTTTTGCCAAACACATAGATAATATCACGAATAGGGCAATAAAACTATTAGGCTTTATTTTAAGATGTCTTTGACCTTTCAGCAATGTGTATGTTCTAGAGTATTTTATACTGTGCCATCTGGACTTGTGTAATTTATTTAAAATTCTTAACAATTTTATTAAGTCACCTTCTCTCTTATGTAAAATAAACTTTCATGTTTCTGTCAGATCAACAAGACAGGAGCCATTATTTCAGACTAAGTTCCACAGAATTTGATAGGTTGCACTTTGGTTTTGTAATTTGTTAAGTCTAAAAATGTTAATGGCTATTTTCTGTTCATCTATTTTTATTTATTTGAAAAAAAAGCAAAGATTGTTTCTTACAAAAACAGAAAAAAATACACAAACAAAAAGGAAGTGTTATGATAATTAAAATCATTTAAATTTTCCTCTACACTCTACAAGGTTTTCTATGAGAGATGCATAAGAATTTATTTATGGCACAAATATAATTGAAATTTTAATGTAACTTAAATTCTTTATTGTCTAAGAATTCTATATTATTGACAAATCTGATTTAGATATTGAATTAAATTTGCTTATATAAGTAAAAATATTGAGTTCAATTAAGATGTTAAATGAATGGAAATAGCAATGGTATGTGATTGCCTTGTATGACCAGTTTGGATGAAATAGGGAATATTCAGGATGTTACTGGAGTGGTCCCATAACAAACATTAAATATATCGGAATGATGCCATACACGTATACACGAGCGCGAAAGACAATCTATATCGCGTTCACCATATTGCCAAGAAAAAAGTATGTATGTTAATATGGTGATTCTGGCAAAATTTCATATGCAATGGACTCAGGGAGTCTAAAATTTTAACCTAAGTTTAGGCCTTATAACTTGAAACTTTCTATAAAGAAAACTAACAAGGATGAAATAAAAATTACTAAATCAATATAATAAACAACAAAAAGTAAACAATAATATTTTATTCCCACGTATGTAGGTACTCATTATATAAATGTCTGTTTATGATTAAGTTATTAAGAATTAGTTTGAGGATGACTTCATAAAGTCAAATTTTCAATGTGGAATAAAATATCAAATTTTTACTTTTTAGTGTTTTTTTTAAGTCCGTTCTATTTTTTATAAAAAATTCTGTTTGGATAACAACGCTTTCTGAAGTAGATATTGTGAAGTAACTCCCCAGAAGCGAATCCCATACCCTGTGTCTATGAAGTCAAAACCAAACTTATTCTTAATTACCTAATCACAAAAATATATTTATGTAATAAGTGTTTTGTTTTACTATCTCTATTCTTTGGTGACTAAAATTTTCCAGATGGAATATAATATTATCTTCCAATTTTAGGTGCATTTTTTGAAGTCGGTTTTATTTTTTTATACGTTTTTTTATTTCATCCATTTTAGTTCTATTCATATTTAACAAATAATCTATGTAAATTCCTGATAAAATGGTGGACGCTTTTTTACCATGAATAAATATTTAATATAGCGTCATACTTTTTTACAATACGCTAGCTGTGGGACCACTCGGGCAATATTCCGGATATTCCCGGAGAAGTTCATCGAAATTGTTGAAACCATCGCAGAGTAATCGTTGTACATACATAAAAAAATGCATAGGGTGAAATTGATAACCTCCTTTTTTGAAGTCTGTTAAAAGTTGCATTAATATTTGTGACATGGCAAGCTAAACAAAATAAAGGAAATGCATGTAGATCCACCATTTTTTGTCCAATTGTAAATATTTAAAAACTGACATTCATAGAATTTAAAGTTTTATCGGAATGTAAAAATGCATAGATGGCATAATTTCTGATATATTTATAACATGTGTAAGATAAAGCTGGAATATACATCCACAATTAAGCATTTAGTTTGATCATTTTTTTTAAAATTATATGGGCTCATTATTTAAATATAATATGTAGTTTTTTTTAGTTTTCTTTTGAAAATTCAAATAGCGTAAGTTCACCAGTCCTGGTTATTTTTTGAAGTAGTGCCATATCTATTTCATTCATTTCTTTTTTTTAAATAAGTGTAAATGTTTTTGAAAGAAATTAGGAATTTTCTTTATTTTTAGTATGCCCAAGGATGACCATTATGTAATAAGATCACCAACAAGATGGAAGCTCTAGAAAGTAAGAAAATGATATCTTGGACTGTGTCATTGGTTAAAATCTGGCCTTCTTATCAACTATACCGATTCAGTTATTGCCAGGGGCGAGGCATGTGAAAACAACCCCTTTGTGAGTTGAGAAAACCGATTACATCATAAGAAGATAACATTTACTGTAATGTGTTTTAAATAAAATTTATGTTTAATATAATCTTAGGTTTAGATTTATTCTGAAAACAAGCTATATAAGGACTTATTCACCATTTTGTGAAGTAGGTTTTTATTTATTCCATTACAATGTGTCTTGACTTATTTATGAATAGACTTTTACTTCTTAAAACTTTTTATTGCTTTGTTTCCTAGCTGTAATAGTACACTCAAATAATCTATGCTAGTTTAATTAAAATTTGGATGATTAATTGATGTAATTGAATAAATTAATTTTCTTTATATTAAGAATCAGTTTAAAATTATCCAAAAACCATTTAACCTTATTTATGTCCTTAATTAATAAATCCTACACTTCTTCCCATATATTACTGGGGAAAATCAAAATGGAGTCATCAGCATAGGCAACCACTTTACCCCCTTATGCCAAGAATACAAAGAGTGTTGATATATATGTTTAAAAGCACTGTACCTTATGGTACTCCAATTTTGATTTCTTTAACCTCACTCAAATCTCCTACTTTAACATAATTAGATACATTTTGAAAACATTCAACATGGATCCTCCACATCATATAGCTATCCACAACGTCCAGTAGCATAGCCTGAAGGATTGTGTCAAATGCCTCACAATAATTAGAAACTTACACAGATGTATAACTTTTACAAATATTTGTGATTAAATACACAAAATGATTTAAAGTATATAATTTTTTAAAATATAGCTATTATTATTACATCCAGGGTTAGGCTAACTCCAGACTGGGCTCAGAAAAAATTCATACAAACTCTCTACATAAACTTAATTAAAGTTATCATAGCAAAAATACAGTTGTCTGTATTTTAAAAACAAGACAATCTATCTTGTTAATCTTTTCAGAATTTGAAAAAACACCCAGTATAGATAGAAAATAATGGATTAAAAATCTGCAACTTCTGCGTTTACCAATTTTTTTCTACCCCTTTCAACAAAATAGTTAAATGGAGGTTTAATTTATGATCAATCAAAATTCGTATGCAATCATAAAACGATTACTTCATTTTGAAGTATTCAAGATTTTTGTATAATTATATAATATGATTTGTTCTTAAATTCCAATGGCATTTGGTTATATATCCTTGGCACAATTTTGACAAATAATGACATTATGCCAAAGTTAGTTAAATAAGATATTGTTTAAACTAGATTTTTCTCAATTAAAAATTATTTTGCTTAGTCGGACATTAAACAAAGCACTACAGGTATTATAAGGGATAATGCTTTTAGTCAATGTCTATCCCTCTTGAGACACTGTCTCAACCTTAGGTATTATTAGCCTTATAATATGATACTTTATATGTACAGCTGATAATTGTGATATGACGGAATCTATATATATAAAGCTATTGCAGGATACCTTTTTACTGGTTTGGAACTATTTATTTAGAAAACTTAACATTTACTTGAATAAAGATTCTAAAAGATACACCATAATTTTTTTTAACAATACGCAGTCTTATAAGTTTGGTGGCCAGTTCCCAACATATGGTAAAGTCAACGATAAAATATTTTTAGGAAATTCTATAAGATTAGGCTATAAAAGTTTGTAGTTTAAAAGTTAATTGATAAAATAATTTACAAGATCTAAACTACTTTATACCAGTTAATAAACCTAAGAATCTGAAAGCATAAAAATAATTGAGAATATCTTCGGAAGACTCTTGTCATTTATAATTATATCATGTACCTAACTTTTTCCTAAACCATACTTGGATTTAAAAAAAAATATTGAAGGCGTGATGTGCGATATCTGGCATACTTACTAAAATAACTTATTACTGAATTGTGTATACCAACTCGAGAAAATATATAAATAGGCCACAGTTAATATTTTTAAAATATGGGGAAAAATTATTCATATTTCTAAACTTTGGCTATATATCTTTAATCAATATACAAAATGTGTGATACACTTTACAGCAATAAAAAAATTTATTCAACATAGAATTAAAAATAAAGTTGACACTACATTTATCATATGGTGCATCTTTTTTAATTCTCAAACTACACACTTTCTCAGCAACAGTAATTATAAATGAACCACTTTATGTGACAAGCATATTCAGTAAATTTAAAGGTGCAGAATTTGAAGCTTCCATATAATAAAGAGGGTCAATTATTACATTGATGGAATGAGCTATAATTGGGGCTATATGACACTCGGATCAATACACGTAACTAAAGTCTTTTCTTTCTTCCTATGCAATCAGGGCAACCAAGAGTACTGAAGTATGACTATAATATACACGTCACTAATATCTCCAATGCACATATAAGCAGAACTAACTTCCTAAGCCTTGTCTACGATACCTATATGAAACATAGAGAAGATTTGCATTGGTCCTAAAACAAATTACAATTAAAAAAGTACCTGCATGAATAACAAGCCTAGGCAAAATCATTAACAATCTTATAAAACACTAATCAATATGTGACCGATAAAAACTGATTTTTAGATAGGTATTTGCTTAGGATCAGGATAAAAAATTAAACACTAAAAAAAGTTGAAATTGTGTGTCTCAAAAACAAATTAGTTAAAAGATATATGTTCAAGCTTCAAGGCTTTTATGGATTTTTATATGATCTTTTGAGTAAAACTTTATTTTATCTTTAGGTAGGGAACAACATCCACATTAATAACAGATGGGGACTCAATCCTATATAGTAACAAATAAGATTAACTTACATACCCAGTTTAAAAGTAGGTTTAAAATCATCTGAATGCAAACAAGTAATAACCTCTTCCTGGGCATTCCAACAATTTTTTTTTCAATATTCAATCTCCATTATTCCATTAAATAGAAATTATCCTGTGACAAACAAATACTTTATAATAAACAAAAAAAAAACAGTCAAAATATTTTCACTTCAAAGTTAGAATGCGGGCAAATACGCTAACATCATTTTTTCATGGTGTGGTTTTGATTAACAATGAATAAACAATATATTTATTTTTATCAATAAAACTTGACAACACAGCAGGCCCATTTAAAGAATTTTTAGTCAGTAGCGTAGCTCGCCAATTCGCTATTTAAAGTGTCGGGCTAGCGTCGCATTCCGCACATTCCAATCTGTCGGGATTTCGACTGTTAGGGCCAGTGAAGTTTCGGTCCACTAACTGTTTGGGCCGATGTAGTTTAGGGGAAAATACGCACTACCATTGTGGTATCAAGATGTGTGTGGTAATAAATTATCTGGCATCCTAATTACATCTGTGAGCATTTTTTATTGGAATATTGATGTTTGTTTGACTATCTTTAGTTGCATATATAATTATCGTCACACACAGTGTCGTGCCTACAGAACCCGCAAGGCCTGGGGCGTGGGGCGGCCCCGGCTACTAGGGGACCTCCAAATTAAACAGGATTTTCCGTAGTTAAATTTCGCAATTTTTGCAACCATCGGATTGCACTGGGAATGATAATAATAAGATTATATATTATATAAACCCTATGAAACATTTGGAAGTGACAGTACTTAATGCGAATTATGTATAATAGTAAGTCAGCTAGATAAAAGATTTACGTTTTTTACGTTTAAAATCGTTTATTCAACATTTTCAGTTCTAAACCCTAAGATATTGGTTAAATTAAATGCCCCAGAAATTTTGGCAAAAGCTCAGTTATTACTGGAGAAATATTCAAATGATTTAAGTTCTCAACTAGCAACTGAACTAATTCAGATAAAATCATTATTGTATAAAATTATTAAAAAATTATTGTTAAGTAGTTGACCAGAACTGTGTTGTGCATTCCAATTATTTCTTATCCTTCCTGCAACTTCAGCTCAATCGAAAAGATCATTTTCAAAGTTTAAAATAATTAAAAATGTCCTTAGGTAGACCATGACTCAAAGTCGTCTTAGTTCTGTTGCTCTTATGCACACGAAAAGACTAGAGAAGTAAATATTGACGAACTAGTTGATAAGCATTTATAAAACAAATAAAGTCTAGTCTACCGCCAAAGAAAACGATTCTTGTAGCCTTTGTTTTTTAGTTTTGTTTGAACTAGAATATAGTTATTATTTCTTAATATTTAGTTAATTTCTGTTTTGGGTTTATTAGTTTATCTCTCATCTCTTTATCCTCTTTATCTCAAAATGTATATCGTTCGTTCTTTTGTTTTATTTCTTTTTTTTACTAGAGTTATTTTTTATTCTATGTTATGATTTTTGTTAATAAATTTATGACAATTTTTGTTTACTTATTTTACCCTGCATAAGAAATTATGCAGGGGCCCCCAAAAAACTCGGCACGCCACTGGTTGTTTTAAGTATATGGCGCTAAACAATCAATTGCATTGCTAATTGTGCTTTTGAAATAATTGACAAAGCTCTACAAGAAAAAAAAGATATTTTTATAGCTTGCACATAGAGACAAACATTACCAAAAATAACTATAATTGATAGTAAATTGCTAATCGCCTTAGAAAAAGCGATAGACCGATAGAACAAGTTCTGAAGGCAAAAATTTATAAAGATTAATAGTTATATACTGCTCTGTGGTTTGTAATATTTGTAATACATAGTTGAATAATAGTGTTTATGATTTCCCAGAAAACCATACCAGCGAATTATCTATGTATTAAGACAAGAACAGCTGGACTTTAAGAAATTTACTTCATTTTTCGGCGGTATTCCGTTTTTAATAAGAATAATAATAATAAGTAATCACCTAACCAATACTGAAAATTATATGTAAAGTTTCTTGGAATTTCAGGCCCAAAGAAGCTAAAATATTAAAAGAGAAAATGTGTTTTGTACCTGACAATAGTACCACTGAAACAGACGACGAAGTCTATTTGTTACCGGATGGAAGAAATATAGTTTTAGGTAAAAAAAATTAAAGCATAGCAAATATTTTGGAATAACATTTATTTATCATATTTTAGGGCAAGAAAGATATCAGGCTACAGATCCCCTTTTTGATCCTTCGTTAGTTGAGCAATACGATACTCCAGGAATTCACGAAATGATTTTCCAGTCCATTTTCAAATGCGGATATGACTTGCGAAAAGAGTTTGCAAGCAACATAGTTCTTTCCGGAGGTAAGTTATATATAATTGCATGCAATGTCTCGTAATTATTATTTTTTCAATCACCCCATAAAAACGCCTCTATTATTTTCCAAGTAGAGTTTTTCAGAATTTTGGATCAAGTACTAACGTACTAAAAAAATTAAAAACATTTAACATTGTATCTGGCTTTAGATAATCAGTCTATAGATCCGCATACCATTTTATAATTCCTTTTTATAATTAATTTCATTATAACTTCCACACGGCAAAAGCGTTGACAAGATTACTTTACTGCCGGTTTCAGTTGCATCTGGCGAAAGATCCTTTTCGCGGTGAAAAATCATATTAAATTAGCTATTTTTCAAAATTAATTCTAATTATGTTAAAATTTGCATAACTCTTATAATGAACGTCTCTTTAACGCTTTCGCTGCGGGCGAAATTGGTTTAGTATTATTATGTGCAGATCAAAAATATTGAATGCAAACTACAATATTTTGGAAGGTAATTATAGAAACATATTTTTTTTTGTAAAACGCGCTAAGCGTTCTCCGCACATTTTTACAAATCTTAAGACAAATCATAAAATTAGTAAATATCGATCCCTACTCACATAATTGGGAAAACAAGTCTGTGTTTCTTCCAGTTGTCATGTATTTTATTTATTATTATAAAATGAACTCATACCCGTGCGTTTGAGTATAAATGGCTTGCTTATAGGATTAATGTTAAAATTATTCATTAAGAAAAAATAACAAAAAGCTATTTGCGACAGTTTTCAAAACACGGTGTCAAAAAAAGACTGGACATTTATGGGCAGGCTAAACAGTAAACAGTAAAAAAACCGTGTCTTTCACACCTTTTTTTGATTTTAGAAGGAACATTTTCTGAAATTTTGCTATCATTTCTGTTCTTTTTTTTGTAAATGTTCTGGTAACATTTATTCTAAGATTGCCATTCTAGAGCTGTATAATGTCTTTTTCTTACTAGAAATTTGTTGAAAAGGAAATGATCATTTAGTAGCAGCAATTGTCGAACATGAATGAAGAGTTTCTTATACTATCGTAACATTTTACGTAAAACAGGGTAATAAGACATAAATTGGTTTTGGAGATCTATTCCACCCATATTTTATTATAATATATTATCGCCAGCGGCTTTCCTTTTCTGTTCTCCTTCGGGTCTATACTACAGCAATTTCGTTCAAAATATATATTACATCCCTCTTATCATGCTTTTACGAGTTTCACGATACCTTTTAAAGATCCTTTTCTATCCCCACGAAGAATGCCGGTGCAAAGTCATAGCTAAATTATAATTATTCTAGTAGTTATCCATATAATGTGAATGTCCATAATTTAATTTATTGCGCATGAGATGCTATACACTTTCTGCGCGTGATCTTTGCCACCAGTTTCATCCAACTGACCTGTGTACACAGCAAAATCTAAAATTAAACCTTCTGGTTCCCTAATCATATACATTTTCAATCGATATTTATGCCATCTATTTGCCATATACTGTGTGAAGGAAAGCTGACCCTTCCATACGACTATCGATTCGTTCAATGACACAATTTTCCCTGGATAACACACTTCTGCCATTTTACTGCTGAAATAGTCAGTTAAATGTAGGTCGTATTTTATATAACTGGTCATCGTGGCAAAGATTATTTATTTCTGGATTTTTTAAAAAAGTGTAGACATCGTAATATAAATAAATATCGATCCCTACTCACATAAGTAGGAAAACAAATCTGTGTTTCTTCCAGTAGTCCTTCATGTCAATCCCTACTTTGTGCTAGCACATCAACTGAATAGCTGTTGCTTTGCATAACTATTAAATCTAAAAAGTCAGTACACAATAATATTCTGAACCAATTGTACGTCTCACCACTGACCGAGCGTTCTACCAAAAGCCTATTTTGTTGCGTAAATGGAAATGTTTTCATATTACCAGCGATCTCCTGCCAGTCGTTCTCATCTATGTCTTCAATATTTGCAGCAGACACGGTGATATTTTCCGGAATATCGCTGTCATCAGCTAAAAAATTGAGTACAATTTATGACTAAGGGCCAGTTTCACAATATGTGGTGACCAAAAAGTCTGGGTTAGTAGCTATAGATTCAATTGAATATTCACCTTCTTAACTATAGAAACCATGGTAAATAACCATAACCCAATGGTTAACACACATGTGTAACTGGGTCTAACTCTGGCAATAATCAGTATTTCAACAGCACTCATTTTCCTTTCTAATGTACTAAAATCCCTGTATAAACGATATTTTTAAATGCCTACACCCCACCCTAAATGTTGTTACACATTTTTACTTACGTCTCTTCACGCAGGGCCAGGTTCATTCAATTCACACACAGCAAATACTTTTAAATGCAAGAATAATCAATAAATATCAATTAAGGTTAATTCAACCTAACTTTATTTTTTTTACAGGTAACACATTATTTCATGGTATAGAAGATCGCTTGAAACAGGAACTTGAAATTCGTGTACCACAAAGTATGAAAATTAATATTGTCTCTGATCCAGATAGAAAAATATTCGTCTGGAGAGGGGGCTCTGTTTTAGGATCGTTAAGCACATTTCACAAAAATATTTGTGTATCTAGGCAAGAGTATGAGGAATTTGGTGTATCGATTATTCGAAAGAAATGTATGAACGGCATATAGAAAACAGCGGCAATAACGCTTCCCAATACTGGTTTAATCTTAGAGATAGAAAAAACTGTCATATATAAAAGCTGTAGGGTTTATTACGTATTTTAAAGAAAAATTTTATTCATATTTACAGGTTGTCAAAATTGTGTAGCAGACCCAACGCGCATTTCTTTAAAATGAAACCCTGTATATTAAAGGTCCCTCAAATGGGCTTCTTCGTTCTGGTCATAAATATCCTAGGTTTGATACCTTCAACTGTAGGCACCCGAAAAATTCCAGAAAAACCTGGTCATATATAGTAGGAGATTCTCCGTCTCTCTCCCTTTGTTGCCTCTTATAGTAAGATTTTTATCAAATTTCTCGAGTGTCTTTGACAGATAAAGGTATCAAACCTTGTTGACTGCAACTTTTTTTTGTTTGCTGGTGACTAAAATTATACCGCGAGATTAAGACTGAAAATCTTTGTTTGTTGCTACAAAAAAAATCGTTTGCTCATTGGTGTGATAATAATGGGTTGTAATTGAACAGTTTTTTTTCTGTGTTAAAATTAAACCAAGGAGGTGAAAAAACCCTGTTCTTGTATGCAGGGTGTTAGATGTTACAAATTCAAGGCAAATTACAGAAATCTCGAAAATCGTAAAAATGTGAAGTCGGTTAAATTAGAGCATTGACTTTATATACGAAAATTAGAGTAAAAGTGTGCGTCTCTTCAAGATGAGCAAAATTTATTTTTCCATTTTGTCATGTTATACCTAGTTATTTAAAAACTACAGGCAATTTTTACAAATAACTGTATCCCTTCTTTCAAATATCATAATTAAATTTCGTTTTTTTTTGGAATTATCAGCAATCATTTTTTAACCGTCTACGTATATTTACCATGCATTAAGCATTAACAGTATATTTACATTCTAAACTAACTATTTTTTCTGGGTAATTTAATTTCTATAATCACATAGTTATTTTTTCATTTTGGAACCCGTATTTGTATTCTAAAACTTACAATATATTATAGTCTAAGAGCCAGTGAACATTTTACTTACGTTATTATTAAGTGGGCGAAATTATTCATTAAACTCAGTCTGTCGAACTTGAATTGCCTTAATTTTTTCGTTATCACAACATTTCCAATGGTAACTATCTCCAATCGTTTTTATTATCGGGTTTATATACTAGTTATGTGCGTTGATGCGTGAAGTCTCCGCACTCTGGTTATCTGAACGTCGAAGTTTTGGGAGGTCAGTTTGAGGTAAAAGCGGCTTCCATATATTTGGAATATCGACGCTAGTATTACTAAATATGCCCTGATTGCTTTCTTTGAAAAATGCTTCTATATTTCTATGACGTGTTCGACTATGTCTCTCCCTTTTGAGTATGATTAAAATGCATTCTTTTAATATTTGTTATAAGGCTTCTTCACGTATTTTGTGCTACAAATATCAATCATTTGACAGAATTTTTCAATCACTTAAATAGCATAAAACATGTATTAAGTTCACAATAGAGAAAGAGGAAAATTGTTCATTGGCTTTTCTTGACGTTCTCGTTGAGCGATCTGTAGAGGGCATCAGAACTATCAGTGTACCGAAAACCCACACACACTAGACAATATCTCAACCATGTTCTAACTATTGTTGTGCAGCAACTAAAGAGGACATTATAAAAACACTTTACAACAGAGATGTAATAGCTTGTAATAATACGATGGACCTTGGAACTAAAAGCATAAAAAAGATCTGTTGCACAATGGTTACTCTGAAAGATTAGTAAGTAATACAATATCAAAATTACAAAATGTTAATTATACTACGACACATTCCGATCTACAAGAAACAGTACCATTTCTCACAATATCCTATATTAAGAGAACATCTGAAAAGATTCGGTGAATAGCCAGAGATTTCAACATCAAAGGCGCTTTTAAATCGGAAAATACGTTAAGAAGGCTTCTGACAAAAACTAAGCCAAAGAACATCGATAAGAAAAAAGAATGCATTTACCAAATCCAGTGCGAATGTAGTGACTCGTACATCAAAGAGACAAAACGCGCCCTCTTAGTATAAGAGTCAAAAAGCATTTTAATCATACTCAAAAGGGAGAGACGTCAAAATCGGGCATAGTGGAACACGTCTGGTCATTGGGTCAAACCAACACCGGATGCAGTTGTCGGAGGCTAAAATTTTGCATAGGGAACAGCACTTGCGAAAACGAAAGTTTATAGAAGCAGCTTTCATAGAAAGGAATAATGGCATATTTAGTAAGCCTATATTCCAAACATATGGATGTCGCTTCTAGCTCAAACTGATGAAACTAGTAGTAACGGAAATTTTGTACCCTGAGTGTGTCGGAAACTATCGTCTGGCAACTGGGCGATAGAACAAATTGCAAAAAAAAAGAAATTGCGTCATTTTTAAATGGCTGAATATCACAATAAGTAATGGAAAATGCTAGACGTTTCTATTAGAACAAAGGAGGTACCAGATCTAGTTATTATGTACGACGCAAATTTTGAGCGCTTTATTTTAATGTTAAATACAATTTTTTTTAGGTTGCATCTGAACCGTCAGGATTTGCTAAAAAACTAAACAACTGACAATTGAAAAGTAAAAAAATGAGTATCGACTTTGTTATTTTAACGAAATCGACAAAAATCCGGCCATAAGAGGCATTAACCCGACATTTATATGTTAGAAGGTTCTCTCGCCAAGCACGTAGCCAGCGGGGGGGGGGTCTATAGGGTCTAAACCTTTTCCCAACCCGTAACAGATGAATATCAGTTTCGCGTTGGCGCTGCTTACTAAAGCTATTTTTTAATACTAAACTTAAGAAAATTAAGTTAGCAGACCATTTTTTTAAGCTGTAGCTTTTTAGAGCTGTTTTTCGTTTTCTGTCAAAATTTTGAGAAAATAATCTTGATGATTTTTTCCTAAATAAGATTGTTTCTGAGATAAACCGATCGGAAACAATAGTTAATTTTTTCTTCCACTATGACCTCCTATCTTTTGAAAATTGTTAACGCGTCCCGGACCCAAATTTATAATAATTTGAACTAAAAATGAATTTGAAAGGAGGAATATATGACTGGAACAAGTGATAATTAGTTTTAACCTGCAAACTGGGCATCTACAGTAGTTTACAAGTAAAAAAAACAGCGGTAGTTTTGGGTGCCAGACGATGGTTTCCGTCACACATAATTTCAATTCCTACTAGTTTCATCCATTTAAAAATGGCGCAAGTAAAATGTTCAATGCCTCTTCGACTAATAAGTTCGTCCTGTATTGTCTTTATTTTTTCGATTCTACGATGTTTCAAATTTTTACTTACTGCATTTTTAAAAACAAGTAGTGTTCTAATGCAAGGTGTACCTTTCTTACAAAAGGCTTTTTGTTCATATTTACACTTTGCATTTAGTTAAATAATACTTAATAATTTTCTTAAAATACCTATGCATTTTTCCAAAAAAAAAAAATAAAAGCAATATTATCTTGCTGTAGAAATAGTTTAAAGCATATTAGTTTATTAGGTTTTAGCATATTAAGAATGTACTGCCGTCCTAACAAGAAAGGTCCTATCTGCAAAATTTAAGTTCTGAGAAAATCAGGTTTTTGTTTTATTTTATTGTAACATATATGGGACTTTAAGAAATTCTTCCCATTTCACTCTATATATTATGTCGGAAAATAGAATCTATATGCTCGTAATAATTTTGATTTACCTTTTTCCGATTAGGAAATATTTGATAATTTTGTCACTTGGGACAATGTAGTTTAGTATTTGCCATTAGGTTGTTTCCAATTTTACTTGTTGAATCTGTCCTAACTGAAACTAATACTGAACACTTTATTTAAATTATAATAGTAAAAAACTAAACATATTATTTATATAATGATAGAAATGATAGGAACAAATTAAAACAGAAAAAAAGAGATAATAGGGATATTAAAAATTTTCTTCATAAAATCATCTTCGCAAACCGGCAATTCTTCTCAAAATTTCATACGATTTTGAGGAATATGAGCAATTAATTTGGATATAAGATTATTTTTTCAATCTAAAGACACACCGCGGCATGTATTACGAGCCTGAGGTTTCGTTAGCGTGCCCTTGACATATTTCATTATAAAAATATCTTTTAAATCGACAAATTCGTTTTCGAATTCTGTTTTGTAAGAAAAAAAATAATTTCCTCTTTTAAACCGAAGACAAACCATGTCTTTTAAATAAACGCGTGAAATTAGTTTTTGTAACTTATATTTGGAAGTGTAGTCTGTAAAGGAAAAAAATTGTGCAATTTGCATTTTTATTAAATTAACTTTAGCCGAATTAGCTTGTTGTACCACTTCACAAAAATCGTCAAAATCGTATACTCTTTTTTTCCTCTTTAGGGCAAGTTCAACCTGATGATGAAAAGAATCGGCTGCCATAAAAGTATGGCCTGGCTCAAAAAATTTTACTGTTAGATTTTCTGCAGCGAATTCAGAACTGTTAACCATATACATAAAGAAACTAAAAAGAGACCAATTTTTATTTTGGCTTGAACAATTGTCAAGCCAAATTGTTACGTGTTTAATATCCCTATTTGCCTGAAAAAATGCATAAAACATGGAAATAATGTCGTCTTTGGATCTTCCAGCAACTCTCTCATGCCACAACACAGCCCAAGAGTAGGTTTTAGACTTCTTTCCAAGCGGGACGAAGCTCTCATTATATGCTACAATGCGTAGCGTAAAAATGATTTCTTTAAATGTTTCTAAGCGGGGCAGCATGATCACCTGGAAATTAAAAAAATACGGTACTTGCAAGAGATAGCAAAAAACACGCCTACTTCAATAAATAACACTCTAAAGACCGTTTTACTTGCTGCAATTCTTCTTGCAATAAGCAATAGTCTTGAAGGAAGGCACGCGCAATGGCAAGAACCTTGTACGATTGTATGAAAATACCCGTGACTTTGGTCAATACTAGTTTAAATCAAGTAAGTAATGTAAAACGCCCCTAAGAACTTATCTGACAAAAAAAAACCGTTTTTTTCTCTATCTGGAAACTAAATTAAATGCTTTGACATCACCCTTAGTTTGCCCAATTTTGCTTGTATTCATGTTTTATTCTCTGGATGCATTCTACAGCATGGTGTTATTATGAAAACATCGGCCGTTTTTTAAATATTACCACTTAAAAGTAAAAAGTGTTTGCTACGAGAACCAGGAATCGGCGTAGGCAATGCAAAGCCAAGGTGTGACGTAAATGCGACTAAACTTCGATTACCAGTAATTAGCTAACGGATAAAGATTTTTATTCCACACTTTAAGGATATTCTTTTTTAATGTAATGTTTTCGCGGTATTATTCTAAAAAATGTGCAAGTTGCTTATTGTGTTTCAATAATATTATTTTTTAATTTTTTTTATAATGCTCACACCTCCCCTGATGAGTTTACGAAGAGACATCAAATGTAATATATCTATATTTTACCTTTTGCAAATCAGCAGCTACAAAAATCTCATCATCTTGTTTTATTTTCTCAGCATCGTCCTGGTAATTTTTTCTGGCGTTAATTGCTTTTAACTTATGAATTTTCCATTTTTTGCACACATCGCAATTAGCAAGGTTTTCTACATCGGCTTCATGAGACGTGGCTTTTTTGTGTATATCAAATTCTTCGCATTCCTAGCATTCTTCATTACCTAGATTGGCAAAGGATATATTTAGGTCATTAGTAACAATTTTTCTGTATAACTCGTAAGAAAAGTCAGTATTGGGATATTTTAATTTAAAATCTTTGTACATAAGTGTTATGTTTATGTCACTGGGTAGGTACTTTCTATTAGGGGCGTGCTCTCTCCTGTAATGCGATATTGTTGGGTTAAATGACATAACATGCTCTATAATTGTGTTTCTGTCTACTTTGCGTGGGCATGAACGCCTTCTTCCGTCTTTTCTAGGTACTATAAATTTCGGATCCGTTTTACGTATATTTTTAAACATTCTATCATTTTGTTTTTCATACCCCAATGTCGCTAAAAAAAATACCTTACAAACACTTACTTCTTCAGCTTTCTCAGATGTCAAATAGTATTTGTAGGAATAAACTCTGGGTGATGTTTCATTTTTGGTTGTGCTACTTTTTTTACGTTGTTTTACCCTGTCCAAAACAAACTGTTTTTGTTGTTCCTTGTGTAATAGCCAGTACTGTTTATTTATGTCTTTTTGCCTAGTATATGAAATTTTTTGGGTGCAATTGAGTTTGCACTTACATGATTTTTTAACTTCATGAGCTCTTTTGTAACTCTCCATCTTTTGTTTCTTCCTTTCTACTAATGGTTCTTCGAATCTTTTTCTTTTTCTTATTTCTCCAGTTTTGGTATAAACTTTACTTTCTGCTTTTTCCACTGATTTATCTATAATCTCTTGTAAAATATTTTCTCGAATGAAGACCTGAACAGGGTTAAATTCGATTTCTTCTGCTTCTGTATTAGATAAATTCTCCTGAGGATTCTCTTTACAGTCATCTTCAACATTTGAATAATTTGAAGTATTTAAGTCTACCTGATTAACACTTGCAGGGGCTACCAATAATACATTGGACAAGATATGTATTTTTTTTTTAGGTGGCGTAATTTGGCTATATTCATTACTAGGATCCAACTCACTTTCACTTGTATTGCCTAATTCATTGGTCAGCACTGGTACATAATCTGGATCTTTATTACGTTTGGCTTTATTAATTTGCTTAGAGCTTTTAATAAGATTTAGTTTTTCATTAAGTTGAATATTTAAAGCAAGAGATACCATACGCTTACATCGGCTGCTACTGTACCCGCTGACAGATGCACTACAAAACGAAAATTACTATAAGAAATTATTTAAAACTAAGAAAATATCGTTAAACTTACCCTGGATCCATTTTTCACAATATTTATTCACTTGAAATTGTAAAAAACACCGGCTGTCTAACGATGACAAACTACGTTTCATATAACTTATTTGAGGTTATGTTACACCTACGATTCTGTCATGCTACGCTTAATTGTCCTAACTGACGTCACTTAGTACAAAATGCTAGCTTAAATTGTCCTTATTGCGTTTTTGAACGCAGAACGGACTATTTATCTTAGTAAATGTTTGATCGGACAATTTATATTAGCGAAGATGGCTTTTTATTCACTTAGGACAAAACATTTAGGTATAGAATAAAGCATTTAAAACGCAGATAGGGCATTGAAACTTTGTAAAGGGGTAGATAAAATATGTACGATTACAATGAGCCAAAAATATCAATTTACCAAATTTTGCAGATAGGACCTTTCTTGTTAGCAAGGCAGTGTAAGTCACACGTAAAACATTATTAAATAAATAAAATTGTCCAATTCAGAGGCAATAGAAAAAAAAATCGGGTCCTTATTATAAAAAAAGCTAAGAGCTACAAAACAGAAAAAAACTTCGTTTAAAAAAATTTATATATATTTTAATATAAGTTTACGAAATAACTATACTTCGCCTCAAATTTGTAACACCATGTATAAACGAATAAAGTAAGAACTAGTTACCAATATTATATAAGGTTTTATATTATTTAGGATTAGGATGAAATTTTCAATTAATCGCATTAAAAAAAACTATTATTGTTTTTGATTTATCCATGCCGTTATTTTTAATATAATGCTGATTTCAATTTAAATCCAAACTGGTCCAAAGTAAATTTCCACCATTTTAGACATTAATACGAAGATGGGGGGTATATGTCAAAATAAGTCATTTGACTTCGTTGCAAAAATAACCCCGTAGAAAAAAAGGATAAAAAATATTTTAAATATTACATTATGTCATACTACTCTTGATATTTGATTTCGCATAGTTAATTGTTCCCGTGTCTAACTGGAGAAGAATAGCTGATTTTTACATTTTTTATTTCATATTATTGTAATTTTATAAGCAGTTGGCATATTTTCATTTGACTTTACCTAATATCCGTCTTCAAAATACCTTAAACATTTATTAAAGTCGCGGTTAAATAAATATTTAAATCACCTTTTCTTCCCACATGTATATTATAATTAGGCAAAAGTAAATGTCAATAGCAGTAGGCTATAAAATTGATTGCTCTTGTCCGTAAGATTTAAATTACTTTACCTTATATCAGATTTTATTAACCCACTCCTAAAAAAGTTCTGTCTTGGCGGGCCTATCTTCCTCACTAATTTGCCTATACTTTCGTTAGTTTCCTTACACCTAATTTTGTATATGTTTTATAATTAACAGACTGCCTTTAAGGTTAGCTCGAATTAGGCCTTGGAGCCTTCAGCCTTGGAGTTGTCGTAAAACGAATTAATTATATCACAAAAAATACAAAATTATGTGAAATTCGATGCTATAATAAATACATTACTTGAAAAACATACTTTGTTTTATTTTAGTAAAGAAACTAGTTAAATTATTAAAAAATGAGGAAAAAACGGATATGAATTGGATTTCATCACCACATTCTTGAGTGGTTTTAGTACCAAAAACAGTAAAAAACGTGAACCTCTGACGAACTACTTTAATTACTTGTATGGAAAGCGCTCTTAGTGGTAACACATAATGAAGTTGAGTTGGTGAACACGACATAATATAATAAACTCAAGGAATTATTATACAATTATTATCTATATCGTTTTATATAATTTACTGTATGCGGAAAAATGTGAAAATATGGTCAAAAGACACTAGCCTAATATATTCAAACAAAGATTCGGGGCTCTAGCCCTTAAATCCGCACCCCATCCGTTTAATCGGACTAAGGTAGATTCAAAATTCAATGGTGTAATATTTACACAAGTACCTATGTAAAGCTGCATTATGTTTAACCCTTTTTGCACAATCAGGCTAGGGAGCCCAAACCTAACTTTGCAGGTAGTGCCCTGACATTTTCTGTTACGCCACTGCTACATTACATTAATAAATAACCCAAAATCAAACCTGATTTCCTAAAAACAATCAGGACATACTAGTGCCTCCTGAAATATATCAGACTATACTAATACGACCTAGCAAAAAAGCAAACTTACTAAAACTATTAATTCTTAGGCCAAACTAATATGTTCTGAAATCGGATATTTCCTCTAATATCTATAAAATGTTGCAACTTCTGTAGAAACTATAAAATAAATACTTTAACATTTCAGTTTCAAAAAACTATGTTGCGTGACCGAAAGTCAGGACAGTACCTTAAAATGAATTAGTTACCTCTATAGCAATCCACTTAAAAATTTAAAGAAAAAATCATATTTTTTAATCATCTTGCCTCCTTTTGCTTTCTTTTTTACTACTATTGTTACAGAAAATGTCCTTTGAACAAACACAAATCATTAGAAGTATTTACAATTTGTATAATGTAATAACTTTATTGCATCTTACTTTACTTAAGTTTAAAAAATGATTACAAACTGTTATAATAAGTGCTAGATCACTAATAAACTCTAAAATGAACCAATCCCATCCATTCTCTAAGGAAGAACAATGTTATTATAGCTGATTTTGATTGATTATATGCTATTCTGGTTTTAAGACCATAAATCCCTCTAACAAGTAGATTTTAAGTCTAAAGTTCATTTAAATGAAGTTACAAATTGACAATCAAATATGGAGGATTAGGTGGTATCAGATTATTACCGCACATCTAATTACAATCAACAATATTTTAACGCCCCCTGTTGGGGTATTTGCAACACAAGTAAAATATTTCATTCACGTAATTCCTACGACTGTAAACTAGATAAATTCACGTCACCTTGTCGGGAATGTTATTGGTTTGTCATATAACGCCTCCTGTTTGTAAATAATTGCTTAAAGTCTGCATATTCCATCAATTACATGTATACACTGCCAATAGCATAACAGTTCTAATCTATACCAAAAAAATTTCTTTTGGCAAACATAGTAAACTTCTCCCAACGTAATGAAAACAAAATTATATGCAAAAAAATATATATTTACCATTAAAAAATTGTTTTTATAAACCAAAAATAATTATATTATTAGTTGTTATAATAGTTGTTCTGTATCATTTTTGAATTTTTATCTCCCTAAAAATATCGGAGATCTACGCTCATGACACTCAAAATCTAATTCCACTGAGACATTATTCTAGACTATTTTTGGTGGAAATTTGCTTACAGGCACACATCCACACAGACATTAACATATTTTCTAAAAATACGATTTTCGTGTTTAGTGACACTAAAACGA